>VWZW01002934.1:32038-43776 GCA_013397115.1 Edolisoma coerulescens | reverse complement strand
TCTCCAGGTGAGCACCCCCAGCTCTCCCAGCCTGGCTCCATGGCAGAGGGGCTCCAGCCCTGGGAGCATCTCCGTGGTCTCATCTGGACTTGCTCCAACTCTGTAATTGCACCTCTCAAGTCTTCCTGGTTTTCCTCTTCACCAATTCATTTAGAGGAAGGTTTGGATGTTCCCAGTGCCCTGCACTGCCGTGGTTGGGAAGGACAGGGCTGTGTTTGCTGTAATTTGTGAATTTAGGATTGAGTGTGTCCATGGAATGGTAAATTATTCCTACCTTTGCAAAGAATATCATGCCCCAGCCCTGGAAGTGTCCAAGGCCAGGCTGGACAGGGCTTGGAGCACCCTGGGACAGTGGGAGGTGTCCCTGCCCATGGCAGGGGTGGCACTGGGTGGGCTTTAATGTCCTTCCAACCCAAACCATTCCATGGTTCTGTGATTCCATGAATCTCAGGATGGTGTAGGAATCCACTGAACCTGTGGATAAGGGATCACACCTGAAATGTTCTTTTCTAGTGACTCCAGAATCCTTCTGGTTCATACCTCAGTCACTCAGAGCAGGCTGTGTTTCCCTGCCAGCCTGAATTCCCTGACCTCGAATCCAAACAGGATTCCTAAGCACATGGATAAAAATGCATGAAATAAACTCTACCTCGTGTCTTCTGCGTTTCCCAGCACCCCAGAACTGTGTTAATAGAGCAAAGCCCTGGGTTCAGGTGTAAATGACAAACTCGGGTTCTTCGAGTCCATAGGATCACAGATTCAGGCTGGAAGAGCCCTCCAAGATCTGAGTCCAGCTGTTCCCCCAGCACTGCCCAGGCCACCACTGACCGCTGTCCCCACGTGCCACATCCTCCAGGGATGGGGACTCCACCCCTGCCCTGGGCGGCCTGTTGAGATAATTCTCTGGATAATTTGGATAATTCCTGTTTTCTCAGCAGACACTCTTGCACTGGTGGTTGTTTTCATGGCTGGCTGGGGGATTGGAGGTGCTGAGGGAACATTTGCCACCCTCTCCCAGCCAGCTCTGGGTGACTGCTCTGTGTTCCCTCCCTAGGGCAGGACTTTGCCCCTGTGTTGTCCCCACAGAGGTGACAGAATCCTGGAGGGGCAGGGCAGCCCAGCTCCACTGGTAAAACCACTCAGCATCTGTGGGAATTAATTCAGTCTCTGGCTCCAGGGCACTGGCCCCAAACGGGGCTGTGAGGAATGTTTGGTTCTCCTCTAAGTGCTGAGGAGGAGCTGGGCAGGAGCAGAAACGTGGGAACAGCTCGGTGCTGCTTCGGGAGGAGGAACTCATCCCTGGTGTCCCCTTAGTCCGTGGCCGTGGTGTCCCCTCCAGCTGGGATAACTCCCAGGTGATGGCTGAGCTTCATAAAGGGAGTTCAGAGCCTTTGGAAACTGGGATGTGTGTGCTGTTCTCAGGCAGGACAGCCCTCAGCCCTCACAACCACAGAAACAAACTGGGACTGACTGGAAGAGCTGCCAGAGAAGTTCCTGCCACAAAGCGTGGCTCAGTGGGAGGAGGTTGGGATCGCAGTGAGGAATATTGTCTGGCCAGGTCTGTGTCCGTGGGGGTTCATCTGGGAACAGTCCGTGGAATATTTAGAAGGACACAGAGCAAGCAGGGGAAGGAAACCACGCCGGTGGTGTTGACCAGAGAATCTTTGTCACAGCCAGTGGATTTTACCACCACCATCTCCACATTCAGTGCCACCATCTCCACATGTCCCAGCTGTCCATGAGCTCCAGTGGCTGATTCCACCTTACAAAGCACCTCAGAGCCTGTTCCTCAGTTTCAGGCATTGATCAGGGGTTGTGTCTTATCTCCTCATCTGCTTTAATTTCAGTTCATCCACCAGAGCCCGTGGTATAAATTAATATTCCCAGGCCACGGGGTGCCTTGCATAAAGCATTTTTACATCTAAATGGCACCATACATCCTGGAACAGAGCTGTGATTCATGGGCTGTTACATGCTAAAGCTGAGGTGGAGCCAGCTGACTAATTTACACCGAGTAATTAGATTCTGAATTAAATGCACAAAAGATGATTTTTTTTTTTCCCTTCATGCTTTTCCTTGTGTGAACTGAGATGAGCTGATACTGGAGAAGGAAAGGTGCTTTTCATTCTCCATCACCCCAGCCTGGTGTCTGCTGGCAGCCTCAAGGGCAGCTGTGGGAGATTTATGGGGATGGCTCCCTCCCTGTGCCCCCCTCCCGGGAATGTTCCCTGGCCGGGCTCCCAGGAATCCCAGTTTGCAGCCAGGCCTTGGGGACCCTTCCTTCACCCAGGAGTGTGTTTGTGTTTGCAGGGACACTCTGACTGTGATGGTTCCTTCATGTGCAGGTGGAGAGCAGCCAAAAGGAATAAAATAACCCCGTCTGTGCTGTTCATGGATCAGGGGATGGTTGGGGTGGGAAGGGACCTTAAAACCCATCCAGTGCCACCCCCTGCCAAGGGCAGGGACACCTCCCACCATCCCAGGGTGCTCCAAGCCCCATCCAACCTGGCCTTGGACACTTCCAGGGCTGGGACAGCCACAGCTGCTCTGAGCAACCCCTCCTTAGATCCCCCAGCCCCAATCCCCTGGCACAGGAGCCATTCCTTTGCCCCCGTCCCCACGGAGATGCTGCTGGGAGCAGATTTGCAGAAGCTGAGCAGTGGATCCAGCAGGACCTGGGCTGTCACCTCCTCCACGCCATGGGGACGGGTCCCCCCCAGGCTGCTGGTGACCACCTCTGGTTGTGTCCAGCTCCTGCCCGGGGGTTCCAGCCATCCCCCCAGAGCCGCTGGCAGCTGAGCCTGGCCTGGGGATGGTTCCCGGTCCTGCTGCATCCAAGGGAAGCTGGAGGGACTGAGCTCTCCCTGCCCGGGCAGGAGGGACGTTCCCCACCACGTTCCACAGGAACAGCAGGATCTGCACGGGCCCTCAGCAGCACCCGGGGTCAGCAGGGGGATGTTGGACCCCGGGGCCACCTCTGCCATTTCCACACCCCCGGCCCAGTCTCCCCAGCCAGCCCCGCTATTTTTAGCTTGGTTTCCCAGGGAAACGGGGCTTTATGTGGCTGCTGTATCCTGAGATTTGACAGTGAGGGAGAGAGGTAGTAAAGATCATTCTCTGTGAGACTTTTTTTGGTGAAAATAGCTCGTTTTGATTGAAGAGACAAGCCCTGAAATCTTCTGCCATCGTGGGGGGTTTCAGCACCCCCAGCCCTTGGGCAGCCACTGCCTTGCTGCTTCCTCAGTCCTCCAAGAATTATCCCAGCATGGAAAAGGAAAGGGTGCTGAGGGACAGGGCAGGAGTGTAGGGAGGGATTTTTTGGGTTTATTTACTTGTTGGGAAAGCACAGTATAGTCGTTCCTCCACTCACAGAACGTCTCGCTGGATGCTCTTCATGCTCCATAAAAGATGCTCCTGTGGAGCCTCCAGCCATGTGCAGGATCCAGCAGCATCTGCTGAATGGATCCTTTGCCTTTTTTAATGTGGAAAAGAGGAAAGGAAAGCTCTTTCGGTGCCCAAACCCAGTGACCCTGGGCTCCTGCAAACTTTTCAGCCCCGTGAGATTGGCACACTTGGGCTTGGTGTTCACATCCAAATCCAGGTGGTGACATTTCCTTCCCAGGAACTTTTGAAGACAGTAAAATGGGTGATTAAAACACTTACTCATAAATTTGTCACCTCAAAGGCCAGCACATGTTGTGTTTTGCCTTGCTCAGCATCGGCTGGAGGGTGAGGCAGGACAGGATCCTGTTTTCCAGAGCCAGGGAACATAAGGTGCATCCCCACTGCAGGCACGACTCGTGTGAAGTGGGGGTTTAAGCAGACTGAACCAGGGGAGGTGATTTTTCAGTCCCTTGTGGTGTGTCAGGACTCTGCCAAGGGCCCTAGGTGGGACCTGCAGGAGCCTCCTGCCCTTCTGCGGTGACAGCTGGGGACAGGGGCTGTCCCCAGGGCCTCCAAAACGCCACCACAGCTCCGTGTTCGGGACCTTCATTCCTCCATCCACCTTCAAACCGCAGCAGGAGATGTCTCCAGCAGTTGAACAAGTCCCTCTTTGGGGCAGGTGGGACAGGGCTGCCAATTCCCAGAGCGTCCATCCCTGCCTGGTTTGCCCGAGTTGTTCATTTGCAGTGGGAGGGACGTGTCTGCCCAGCCGCTCATCAGGGCTGGGTTTGGCTCAGGCTGGAATTAATTTGCTTTATAATAAGGAATTACATGAAGACTTTTGGATGTTAACAGTCCTCCTGTGCCTCGCTGGCAGCTCCACTGCTGCTGTATCCTGCAAATTGGCTGGGAGAGTCCTGAAGGAGGGAAAGGAACAGGATGAGGATGAGCTCGGAGCAGGGCAGAAAGCTCAGCTCGGGAGAGAGTGAGCTTTAGGGGAAGCTCAGGCTGGGCCAGCGCTCACACCCGAGTGACTCAGGGAGGACTCGGTGCCTGCTCCCACCCCCCTGCAGCAGGAGGTGTTGGGATGTGTCACTCCCAGTGACAGTGACAGGATCTCCCACTGCTGGGGCCCTGCAGGGAGAGGGATCCGTGCTGGTGACTCCTCTCTGCTGGGGGCTTCAGCCTGAGGGTTCTCATCACAGAACGATAAAAGCAGCAGGGTTGGAAAAGCCCTCTCAGATCACTGAGTCCAACCATTCCCAGCAGTGCCAAGGCCACCACTGACCCCTGTCCCCAAGTGCCACATCCACAGGGATTTTAAGCCCCTCCAGGGATGGGGACTTCACCCCTGCCCTGGACAGCTGTGCCAGGGATGGGCAATGCTTTCCATGAAGAAATTTTCCCAATATCCACCCTGAGCCTCCTTTGCTCCAGAACAACCAACAATCCAACACTCCCAGCCTGAGCAGCCCCAGCAGCCAAACAGGCTTGTTTAGTGCCAGCTGAGGGAGCCACAGGGCACACAGGAGGGACAGGAGAGGTGGCAGTGGGTACCAGGTGTGGCAGACCTCGGTGAGATGCTGAGCTGAGCAAGGCTGGCTCATCGCTGTTATTCCTGTCCAGGCTGTTGCCACATTATTTACTTTGAATAAGTTGGAAGCGCTTTTGTGTTCATGAAATCCGAGGCACCTGCTGTGATTGATGACTTGGGGGTTACACCCCAAACTGTTCCACCTCCTTCAGGCGGCACTGCCAGGCCTGAGCTTCCTCATCCTCCCATGGGCAAATCTCCTGCTCGGAATGGCCTCGGTGCTCCTGATCCAACCCTCGCCAGGGGAGCAGCACTGGCCGTGCTCAGCTGGGCTAGAGGGACTTTGGATGGACAGGACACAGGGAATGGCTTCCCACTGCCGGAGGGAAGGGATGGATGGGATATTGGGAAGGAATTCCCCTCTGGGGGGGTGGGGAGGCCCTGGCACAGGGTGCCCAGAGCAGCTGTGGCTGCCCCTGGATCCCTGGCAGTGTCCAAGGCCAGGCTGGACATTGGGGCTTGGAGCAGCCTGGGACAGTGGGAGGTGTCCCTGCCCATGGCAGGGGTGGCACTGGATGGTCTGGAAGGTCCCTTCCCACCCAACCCATTCCATGATCTTGCCCACAGGATCAGAGGTGGGTTTTGTTCATATTTATGTGGAGAAAACCAGCACAATGAATGACTGAACACAGAGGGGTCAGTGCTGCTGGCCCAGTGTCCATAAACTCTGGGATTCTGGATTCCTCGTGTAGGGTCATGCAACTCTCATGTCAGTTGTGATCACACATCTCCTGTAGCTCGTGGCAATGTTGTGTTGTGGTTGTAGCTGGAGCTAAGAATAGAGTGGGAAAGGGCAGGATGGCCACCACTGACCTGGTTCTGGGTTTGGTGTGCTCGGCTCTCTGAAGGTCACAGAGATGAAAGCTGTCTGCCTGTCACCTTAGCTTCCGAGGTATTCTCTGTTTGCAGGAGATTGTTCCCTGCCCAGGCAACTTCCTCCAGGTTTGGTTAAAGAATTCAACCTCGTTCAGCTCAACGCAAACCTGGCTGCAGATGGGAAGGAAATCCCTGAGAGGTTTAGTGGCCTTCTGTCCTAGCCCCTGTTCTACTTTGTTGTCACTGCTGGGGAGGTCCCTGAGCCTCTCTGGGACAGCCAGAACGTGCAGGGAGCCCGTGGGAATGT
Organism: Edolisoma coerulescens; assembly: GCA_013397115.1. NCBI lineage: Eukaryota > Metazoa > Chordata > Aves > Passeriformes > Campephagidae > Edolisoma > Edolisoma coerulescens. The sequence continues at coordinate 37,675 of VWZW01002934.1, read as the reverse complement.
GCAGGGAATCCGTGGGAATGTGCAGGGAACACATGGGAATGTGCAGGACCCCACAGACACCCCCGTGCCCCCGAGCTGGGCACTCGGCTGTCGGTGGCTGCTCACGCTGGGAGCGTTGGAAGCTTGGAAATCAATTAACTTCCACCTGCAAAGCTCATTAACCCAGAGAAAAACATCTTCGGTCCTGGGGCAGAGGTGGTTGTGAGTAAGGAGAGGAGGGATTCAGATGCCAGCCTGGAAAAGGCACGGGGCAGGTTGGGGTTGGGATTGTTTTGCTCTCCAGCAGAGCGTCCCTCACTCCCAGCGGCAGGGGATGGATAAACCCTCCTTGCCTGAGGCCTGGGTCCTTTTCTTCCAAATACCACCCCTGGCACAGCAGCCGATCCCTCCTCCCTGCTGCCCTCCCACGGGAGCTTCCCAGGGCAGAGTTGGTGCCTTTGCATTCCGTGGCCAGTGCAGAGAAATCCTCGTGTGCCAGGAGCCAGGCAGAGCCACGGGCTGGCTTTGATCTGCCTGCCCCCCGAGAGGGGTTTGTTATTTGGGTGCCCCGGCACTGCCAGGTTTTATTTCAGTTTGGTTTATTTATGAATGTTCTCCCTGTCTGTGAGATTTGGGGGTGGAGTGGGGACAGCAGAGGGAACCCAGGCTGAACTGCACCTCTGTTTTCAGAAGACAGAATTGTATTTCTGCTTTCAGTCCCAAATATCACCCGTCAGCAGAGGAAGTTTGGGGTGCCGGAGGTTAAGTGTGCAACAGCTTTGTGGGTTTTTTTTACCAAGAGCTTATTTTTAACCATACACTTTCCTCGGGAAGGTTCTTGACTTTCCTCTGCACTTCACAAAGGTCACCTCCTGTCCCAGGCTGGGAATCTGCTGCAGAGTCCTGCTCCCAGCTGGAGCCTTCACCAGCCTTGTAGCTGCCCTTGACTTTTGGGGCAGCCTCGGGGTGAATTCCCAGGGGTTAAACTGAATTCCTGCCCATTAGGCCTCGGGTTGCTGCAGTTTTCTCTGTCCTCTGAAGATCCTGTCACTCACAGCTTATCTCCTTTTCTCAGAGCAGAGATCTGGCAGGGACTGGGCCTCCAGGCTGGGATTCCAAGTGACTTAGCAGGTGTAAATGTCAGGGGAGATGGAGGCTCGAAGCTCTGCGGGGTGGAGGGGCCCTGCTGTGAAGGGGACAACATCCACCCCTCCCAAGATCCATCTCTCACCCATCTCTTGGTGCCCTTTATCTCTGAGGACAGGTGTAGAACCCCACATCTCCCTCCCGCTCTCCAAAAAGCTCTGCCAGTGCAGCTGTGTCTGGATAAAAGTCTTTTCTCCCTTCGTGCCTCTTCCCACCCCTTGCTGACTGCTCTTCCTGGGAAAGTCTGTCTTTAGTCTGAGCCTTCCTGAGCTGCTGCCTCCATGGGGTTTGCTGGTTCCAGGTTTAATTACCCTGGAGTTCTTTGTGTCTAGACAGGTGAGTGGGGTGGGTTTCAGTGCCAGGGCAGCGAGTGAAGGACCTGCCTGGAGCTCTGTGGGGTGATGGCCTCGCCCCGGCTCCTTTGAGGTGTGTCCTGCTTCACCCAGGCTCTGCTGACAGAGCCCTGGTGGGCTGGGTTCCCTTGTTTCACCTGGAGCCCTGTCATCCTCCTTGTTTTGTTTCCAGCAGACTCAGAACTGCTTTTTCAAGGTACTTGCCCAGCTGGAATATCCCTAAATATGCGTCGCCCCTGTGAGCAAAGCACAGGCAGTGTTTCAGCAGGGGCTGGATGAATTTTTAAACAAAGGTAACAAGCCAAGGAGGAGGTGGCAGGTGATGAAATGAAGGTGAGGAAAGAAGCAGATGAGATCCCTGATGTGTGAGTGCCCTTTCTCCAGGTCTGGGGCACCCTCGGTGCTTCGCTGTGTCAGCTCCAGCCGTGCTGGGTGTGGGCACTGCTGGGTATGGGCACTGCTGGGTGTGGGCACTGCTGGGGCTGCCGTGAGGGGTGGGCTCTGCTCACCCCCCCGGGTGAGTGCAGGTGATTGCACAGAGCAGCTCTGCTGGGTTAGCCAAGTCGTGAGTTCCAAACAGGGAAATAAGGAGGAGTTTTTCTGCAGAGTGGTTGAAAGGAAAATGGTTTTTCCCAGCCACAGCTTCCTGCATGCCCCCTTCCCCCTGGCATCCCAGACTGGCCATTGGTCATCTGGAGTGAGCCGGGCCAGCTCTCATCCTGCAGCTCCAGGGGAGGTCATGCCAAGTGACAGTTGCCCATCTGGAAGTGTCCAAGGCCAGGCTGGATGGAGCTTGGAGCAGCCTGGGATAGTGGGAGGTGTCCCTGCCCATGGCAGGGGTGGGAATGGATGATCTTCAAGGTCCCTTCCAACCCAAACCAGTCTGGGGTTCCATGATTAAATGGTCTTGGACTTGAAGACCAATCTCAGGTCCCGTTCCTTTTCCCAGAATTCAGGACAGTTTTATCACCACCGTGGGTTTCTGTTTGTGCTGCACAGTTCAGACCAGAGGGACACAAGGACAGTGTGACAGGGAGGAGGTTTCTGCACAATTCCAGAGCCTTGTGCCTGGCTGGGCCTGCAGTGCTCACTGCGAGGTACAGAGAGCAGCAGGGCCAGTTCTGAAATGGCTCAGAAATCACTTCTACACAGTGGTTGCTGATCTCACAGGGTGTTGGACCCTTCCAACCCAAAAGGGACCTTCCAGACCATCCCATCCCACCCCTGCCATGGCAGGGGCACCTTCCACTGTCCCAGGCTGCTCCAAGCCCCATCCAGCCTGGCCTGGGACACTGCCAGAGATCCAGGGGCAGCCACAGCTGCTCTGGGCACCCTGTGCCAGGGCCTCCCCACCCTCACAGGGAGGAATTCCTTCCCAATATCCCATCTCTCCCTGCCCTCTTGCAGTGGGAAGCCATTCCCTGTGTCCTGTCCCTCCAGGCCCTTGTGAAATGTTCCTCTCCAGCCTTTTTGTAGGCGAGGATACAGAATACCAATAAATCTGATTATCAGATTCACAAGCTGTTTTCCAAGGAAAGAGGAGGGGATGCAATGGAGAGTGCCTGGAATGCAGGGATGGTGTGAGGCTCCCCATGTCTGCAGCCTCTTGGACAGACTGACATGGGATCAGCCCTCCTGAAATTTTCCTCCATGTGGGCTGGGAAATTCCAGCATCACCAGCTCGTCCCCCTCCAGCTCAGCAGGGACTTGTCCCTTTTGGCATCCCTTCGAGGCTGGTTGCCAGTGATGTGTTCCTGCACCTCCTGCTCGAGTTCAAAGGAATTGGGTTAATGAGCAGAAAGTCAGCCATCAAATTACACTGACGCTGCTTGCTGCCTCCTGGATTTCCCTCTGCAGCCCTCTTTGATCCCTGGGATGCAGGCAATTAAATACAGCAGCATTTAACACAGCCCACCTCACACGCTTTTGTGGAACGTGGTCTTCAGATGAGGCTGAGACAGGATGAGAGTCTGGAGGTAGGGGAGGGAGGGAGGGAAGGAGGAGAGCACAAATTAGTGGAAAACCTTTTGTCTGGGGAAATAAAACGGATATGGAGACAGGCTGTAATATCCTCAAATCCTCAGGTGCTTCAGCAGGCTGGGGAAAGGCGGCCGCCCAGCCTGCAGGAAAGGACAGATCCATCAGGAGCAACTGTAACTGGGGCTGGGGATGCCACAGTGCTCTGGGAGATCCAGGCCTGGGCTCACACGAGGTGCTGAAGAGCAGGATCAGGCTGGAAAAGGAAACCAGCCCTGGCTGGCTGCTGAGGCTGCTGGCACGGGCCTTCGGAGCACAGAGGGATAAAGGGATGCTCCCTCCGTCTGCTGCTGGAATAACAATCCCAGCAGCACAGACCTGACCCGGGAATCAGTCCTGGCTTTCCAGGGGTTTGGATATTCATCTGAAGAGGGTCCTCCGCCAGGAGCTGGGAGGGAGGCACAGATCCCTCTGGGAGCTCAGGGCAGCAGCATCCTCCAAAGAGCCCTGCAGCAGTGCTGTGCTGGGAGGGGCTGTTCAGTCGGGGAGCGCCAAAATTCAGCGTGCAGGGAGAGCCGGGCTGCTGCCAGCTCCTGCCTCGGGCTGGGGAAGGGCTGTCACCACCCCGGGGAGCAGCACAGTGACCCCGGGCCCTGACACATCTTCAAATTCCCTCCTGAAGAGCAGCCTCTGACGAATCCTGGGGGTTGTTTTCATTTCACCTGCTGACAGCAGCCGCATCCTGCTGGGGTTTGCTGAGTGTTGTCAGCTGAGCTTGAGAGAGCAGGAGCTGGAGGTCAAGGCCTGCCTGACAGCAAGAATTAGGAATGAGGGCATCCTAATCCTAACTCCGGATTTAATGGTTCCTTTCAGCACCATTAAAAATATTCAGGGAGCTTGTGGAGTCGGGCACATCCTGTAACTGCGTGTGGTGGGGAAATGTATTTTTGCAAAGAAAGGCTGTTCTGTTCTGCCGTGACTCAGGCCTGGGGATTGGGAGCACAAATAGGAACGATCCAGCCGGGAGAGGACGTTTCCGTGGTGAGGAGGGTGGCGGAGGGGGCGTGCTGCAGCTCCACAGCCTCGCACACCGAAGGAGAACATTTTTAGCTCCTGCAAATGTTTCACTTCCTCCTCATGCGGTGACTTCACAGAGCCCGGCACCGGAGATGGTTCTGTCAGCAGCTCCTCGGATCCGCTCGCCGAGATGCCAGCGTGCCCTTGAGCTCTGGGAGTAATCCTGGCAGGCTCTGGAGCTGCAGCCTGGCACGGGGCTGGCTCCGTTGGTGTGTGAGGGCCGGGATCAGCCCCTGCAGATGGGATTTGCTCTGTGAGATTTGTACTGAGTTGTGTCTCACAGCCTCAGCTCAGCTCAGAGACTGAGCTGGGCTGGGCAGGGGCTGGGATGGAGCTGCTGCAGCCTGGCTCGGGTCCTGCCTGCTCTGCCTGCAGTGTCCCTGCCTGTCCTGCCTGCAGTGTCGGCCTGTCCCTGCCGGTCCCTGCCTGTCCCTGCCTTTGCCTGCAGTGTCCCTGCCTGTCCTGCCTGCAGTGTCGGCCTGTCCCTGCCGGTCCCTGCCTGTCCCTGCCTTTGCCTGCAGTGTCCCTGCCTGTCCTGCCTGCAGTGTCGGCCTGTCCCTGCCGGTCCCTGCCTGTCCCTGCCTTTGCCTGCAGTGTCCCTGCCTGTCCTGCCTGCAGTGTCGGCCTGTCCCTGCCGGTCCCTGCCTGTCCCTGCCTTTGCCTGCAGTGTCCCTGCCTGTCCTGCCTGCAGTGTCGGCCTGTCCCTGCCGGTCCCTGCCTGTCCCTGCCTTTGCCTGCAGTGTCCCTGCCTGTCCTGCCTGCAGTGTCGGCCTGTCCCTGCCGGTCCCTGCCTGTCCCTGCCTTTGCCTGCAGTGTCCCTGCCTGTCCTGCCTGCAGTGTCGGCCTGTCCCTGCCGGTCCCTGCCTGTCCCTGCCTTTGCCTGCAGTGTCCCTGCCTGTCCTGCCTGCAGTGTCGGCCTGTCCCTGCCGGTCCCTGCCTGTCCCTGCCTTTGCCTGCAGTGTCCCTGCCTGTCCTGCCTGCAGTGTCGGCCTGTCCCTGCCGGTCCCTGCCTGTCCCTGCCTTTGCCTGCAGTGTCCCTGCCTGTCCTGCCTGCAGTGTCGGCCTGTCCCTGCCGGTCCCTGCCTGTCCCTGCCTTTGCCTGCAG
>VWZW01002934.1:14668-31981 GCA_013397115.1 Edolisoma coerulescens | reverse complement strand
CCTGCCTGTCCCTGCCTGTCCCTGCCTGCAGTGTGCCTGTCTCTGGCCCTGCCTGTGCTGCCCAGCTCACTCTCCTCTCCAGCGTAACCATTCCAGCATTTGTCCTTTCCCCACCCACAGGGATGTGTTGGAATGGCCACAGCGTCCCAACACAGGCCAGAGGAGCTCGGGTTGATTTAGGGGACTGAATCAAGGGTCCCTTAGGTGAAAACACAAATTCAAGTTGTGCTTGGTTGGGGACTTTTTATAAAAAAGCTCAATATTGTGGAATATTTGAAGCAGCTTTCCTGACTCTGCAGACACAGGAGGTCAGGCCGTGCCAGTTAAAACTCAGAATGTTTTCTCCAGGTAGCCCAGTGGGTCAGGTGGCTGCTGGTGGCCTTGGGGGTGATCCTGGCACTTTGGCCCAGGGTGATGCCCTGCGAGGATCTCCTGTGACAGCCAGAGCAGCTTTTGTTTCAGCCTTTCTAGGAAACAGCTGGAGCAGAGCCAGGGAGGACGGGATGGGAGAGGGGACAGGGAGGGACAGCGGGGGCTGGGGTACAGATGTGCTTCTCCTGTGGCAAAGAGGAGGGGAAATGGGATCCTGTGTGCAGCACACGGGGACAGGGGTGCCTGGGAGGGGCGGTGGGGATTTTGGGGTCCCCAGAGCAGGGACAGTCACCATGGCAACAGCAGCAGCATCCCAGGCAGCCGCTGTCACACCGCCTCGGTGATTTAATGAGTTCATCTCCAAATCCCTAACAGTAACAATAATAACAACAATAATATGGAAATATTGGTGGGCTGGGGCATCGCTGCAGCCCCTTATTCCATGGAGACACCACACATGGGATTCCGAGAGCAGGGATGAGCAGGGATGAGCAGGAGGAGGAGGGTGCCCTCCTGCATCCTCTGGGCTCCAGGGGAGGGCTTTGTCCCTCGTTGTCAGCTGCATGTGCTCAGGACAGTGTGGAGAGAAAGCCTGGGTGTGCAGATTGCTCAGTGCTCTGTGAACTCCCCTCGGCAGAAATGGGGGGACAGCACCAAAAAGCCCATTTCTCCCAAGTCCAACAGTCTTGGGGGTTTTTCGTGGTGTGTGATTTAACAACAAAAGTCATTTTGCTTCTCAGACCCCTGCCAAGCTTTAGCCATGGCTCAGGCTGTGCAGCACCATGGTGGGACAGGTGTGGAGGGATTTCCATGCTGAAAATTTGATTTTTGGTACGGAAAATGTTCCATATTGAGAAAAGAAGCCTCTCTTACCATGGGGGTAAAGCATCCTTTTCAATTATTATATTTTCCCCCCTTATCTCCTGTATTTTCTCTCCCTTACTGGCCAGAGCTACAGCAGGGGAAGCAAATCCATCTCTGCATCTATAAAGGTTGAATTTTTTATAGACAGCTAAATATTTTATCACATGGAGACAATGACACTCTCTTGTTAAAAATAAGCAAACTCCCCCACCTTAGTTATGTGGCAGTTACCAAAAAATAACATCCACTGGAGCACTCAGCTGCAATTTAAAAGTAAAATTAAAATTTCGTGGTGTTTGTCTGGTTTGACAAGATTTATTGCAGTCTCTCATTATGCGGCAGGTTCAAGGGAACCTCTCCAGAGGACACAGAACAATTTAGAAAATGAAAGCCTGAAACAGTTTATTATTAGAAGGTGGGTTGGAGTTTGTAGGGCTCCTACACGGAGTTATTTCATCTGGTGCATTGGAGATATTTTTGCTGAAGCCATTAAACCCTTGGCACACAAACCTGTTATTAAAACTGATTTAGCCTAAGACAGGATAAATACTTTGAACTCTATTTAATTGACTTATTTCACTTCAGAATTCAGTCTCAGGCCTAAGACTAAAGAGAATTTAATTCACAAATTTCCCTTTCCTGCCTGTTTGTTGGTGCCAGCTCCAGGTCCGCGGTGTCCCCTGCCACGGCCCAGACCTCACAGCAGGTTGCAGTGTAGGAATATTTCTCTTTTTCACTTGGATTGGGAGCCTCAGGGTGGGAATGTTTTCCTGCCTGAGTTGCTGCTGCTCCATCCCGTTCCGGGTGATGGCCGTGGTGGGACACGGAGCGTTCCCTGCCCTCCCCCAGGTCCCAGCTCTGCCCAAGGTCTCCCTCAGGAGTTCAGCCTGGGCTTTGTGTCCGTGCTGTGTTCAGCAAACACGGAGCAGGAGGAAAAGGCTGCTCAGACAAGCAGAGGTCAGGCTGCCCAGGGAATGGGCACAGCTCCAGGGAACTCCAGGAGCGTTTGGGCAGCGCTCTCAGGGTGGGAGTGTTGGGGTGTCTGTGCAGGGCAGGAGTTGGACTGGATGATCCTGAGGGGTCCCTTCCAGCTCAGGATATTCTGTGGTTCTATGAGATGAAAATCTGGTTTTCTACAGCCCAGGTGATGTTTTTATTGCCCTGGTTTTCCTCCTGCTCATGCCCCCAGCTCTCTCTGCATGATTTTCATGTCTGATGACAGCTCCACCTCTGCCTCTCAGCCCTGGCCAGACACTGGTTTTCCCTGGGTGATTTTCTGTGTCCCTGCAATTACCTCGGCGTGTTTGCTTGGACTGAGGTCTGAGATGAAAGCAGGCAGTGTTTGTTGGAGGGGAGGGGATGCACCTGGGATGCATCATAATTCCTGCCTGGAACACTTGGAGCTGCAGGTCTGGGCACGTCCTGTGGGGAGACGCGGGACAGGCCGGGCTGCTCGGGCTGGGCTGCCTCAGACGTGGCCACAGTGGCCCTTTGGCCAGCCAGGGCCAGGGGATGGCTCTTGGTGGAAGGTCCTTCCCCAGCAGAGTGTCCTGTGCTCCTTAGAGTTGAGGCAAATTCTCTTTTTTGTGGTTTTTCTCCTTTCTGGGCAGGGCTCGTTCCCCCATCACTGTGATCTCTCTGCAGCTGTGCCCAGCTTTGGGTTTATTTTCTCTCAGGAAGGGTTTTGGTAGGACTGTTCTGTGTGCTCCAGCTTTGGAGCATCCCCCCAGCACAGCTCTGGGGCTTGTCCTTGTCCCTGGCACAGCAGCACTGCCGGCATTCCCCAGGGAATGCTCAGCATGGGATGAGCCATGGAGCCTCCCCCTGTGCGTGGGGAGCACCAGGGGCCAGCGTCGTGTTCCAGAGCAAAATGATCCTTTGAGAACCCCCAAAGTGAAGGGTTTGAGCCACCAGTGGCCAAAATCTGTTTGGCTGCCTGCCAGTGGAGTAAGGCTTAAAAAAACCACAATAAATCATTTTATCATGGGTATTTAGTTATTTGCTTAGCAACAACCCCCATGGATGTGTAACAGTGATTGAATGTCCCAGAATCAGAGAACAGTTTGGGTTGGAAAGGACCTTAAAGCCCATCCAGTGCCACCCCTGCCATGGCAGGGACACCTTTCAGAGTGCTCCAAGCCCTGTCCAACCTGGCCTTGGACACTTCCAGTGTCCATTTGTTGATGCCAGCAGGAGCTCGGCTGGTCAGAACAGGATCCTGAGTTTCCCAAAGAGCTCCCAAAGTGTGCTCACACTCCCACCCTCCCCAGATCCTGCGTGGGGGAGCTGGGGACGCGCAGTTCTCAGAGCTGGGATTGCTTGGGCAGCTCAGAAAAGGCTGAAATTTGTTTCATATCCTCGATTCTGAATTGCTGCTGGAAGCAAACCCAGGCTGTGTGCAGGGTACACAGCGGTCCCCCTTGGATTGGCAGGGCTGGCTTTGCCACTTGGCTGGGATCAAGGTTGGATGTTTCCTCTTCCAAAATCCCGTGGGGATGGTCAGGGATATCCTCAGGGTGATCCCACAGGGAGCTGCTGCTGGAACAACCTCAGCTCTTGGCATTGGAGGTGGTTGTTTGAGCTGAAGCATAACATGGCAGAGAGGTTCTCTGCAGTTAATGGGATAAATATTAATTATCAGCATCAACCAAAGAGATGGGATAATAGATTCCCACTTGATAATCCTCCAGCATTAGGAGAGACATGGCCAGGAAGTGGTTTCTTCTCTCCAGTGCCTTCATAAATTCCAGTTTCTCAGGTAGCTAAGTGGTATCTTTGGGGTGATGGAAATTCAACCTCATATCCATAAAATACATAAAATACACAAAATCCTTCCAGGCTGGGCTGAGAGCCGGACGAGCTGTCCCTGGTGGTGCAATCAGTGCAGAGTTTGTGGTACAGAAACTTCCCAGTAAATTAGGAGTGGAAAGAATAAAAAATCCCAGCTGATGGGGGCTTTTTGTTCCCGTCCTGCAGCTCTTTTCAAACAAAGGATAATGCTCTGATATCAGACTCTGGTGTTCCCACCAGGAGTTATTGCCTCAGCATCCCAGCCCTGGAAACAGATGTGTTGGGGGTGCTTGGGAAACATCTGGGCTTGGAGGAGTGTTTGCTGTACGTTGGAAAAACCCCTCCAGACTCCTTTGCCTCCGGAATTCCAACTGGGCTCCTTCAGGACTGAGCTTTCACAGTTCTAATCTTCAGCCAAAATCTTTTCTCTGGAGTTTCCAACTTCCTCTCCATCGACTTTCTTCTGCATAAACATCAGGAGCAAGCGTGGAGGTGGCTCCACAGGCAGCAGGAGGAAGCAGCTGAGATCCTCTCCCAGGGGTCTCCCAGGCCAGAGAAGCTTCTGGAAGTGTTCTCAGATGATACCCGTAGGGAAAATCTGCTCCCAGGCCGTGTTAAGACCCAAGCTGAGTTGGTGGCTGGTGCTGAGGTCCTTCCCCTGGTGCTGAGGTCCTTCCCCTGGTGCTGAGGTCCTTTCCCTGGTCCTAGTTGTCCCCTGCAGCCACTGGGTTTGGTCCCTCCTGTCCCTCAGCTCGGGGTGGTTCATATTCCATGTGTTGAGGTGATCCAGGGAGTGCAGGAACCCAGGCCATGGGCTGGGAAACAAAAGCTTCCCATGGTTCAAGCAAAGCCCTCCCAGCGTCCTTGGCCTCGGTGAGCATCCTCTGCTGAAGCTTCGGCTCCTTCAGCCGCTGAGGCCCAGACAGTTCCTCCAGAACAGCTCCTGACTCATTCCCAGGCTGATTTCATTGGAAATTCTAAACCTGCCTGAGTCAGGGCTCGTGAAGGGGGAACCTCTCGGGGCTGTCTGGAGGCAACCCTGAAGTGCTCTCCAGGATCACAGGAGGATGCTGAGTAGAACATCTTGAAACGTGTGCTGCTTGCAAGGATAGAAGCAGGGAGGTGCTGCCAACAGAGCTGGAAGAACTTAAACACATTATCCAGAGAGATCCCACCAGAGAGAGATCATTCTGGGAAGATGTGTGGTGTGGGAAGCCCTTGATAATCCTCAAAGAGGAAAATGATGGCAGGTCAGAGATCTGTGATCTCTGAAACCAGCAATTCCCCATCACAGCACTGTGCCCCTGCAGCTTCAGGCTGCAAAAAAGGGGCTCCTGACAACATGGCCAAAGAAATTCTGTGTGTTTATGGGAGGGGGAGGATTTCAGAGTGTTTGCTCCCAGTAACATTTCCTAGAGGATGGGACTGACTCCTGCTCTCCATGGAGGGATGGAGAAAAGGAGGTGATGGAAATGCTTTCACAGAAGAGCTACAAAAGTGATTTAAAATGCAGAAAACTAAACCATGTTAGCGGTTGATGAGGTCAGTCTGTCAGTTCATTGGTTCTCTTGGAGCTGGGCTGGTTGTTACCTGTGAGCACACAAAAAGCCCTCCCCGTTTGTGCAATGTTTGTCACCATCTCTTTAGGGCCCTGGTAGAAACTTTGACACAAAGTCGACATTTTTATTCACATCCCAGTCTTCCAACCTCAAACCATCCCATATCCTGTATGACCCACGTGTGTGCTGCTGGCGTTGAGGTGGAGAAGGGCCCGGGAATGCCAGGGAATGCCAGGGAATGCCAGGGAATGCCAGACAGCCCCAGGGGTGAGAATCCTTGGGGCCAAACTCCAGCAGAGTTCATTCAGGTAAGATCTGCCTGGAGTGCTGAGGGAGGTGACAAAGGAAGGGTCTGAAGTTTCCAGGAGGCGCCTGGCTCTGGAACAGGGACCAAGGGGCAGGAAGGAGGTGCTGCCCAACCAAACCCCTCTGGTTTGTGTTTGAAACGGAGCCGTGGGGAAGAGCCATCGCTGCAGGAGAGGCAGGAGTGTGCTGGGGAGCAGAAGTTGATGGAGCTTCAGAGCTCTGGAGAACAGGGATGAAATTGTGCTTGGTTTCTTCCCTGGGGCCACCTGAGTGGTTCCAGAGGAGCTGAGCTGAGCTGCTCCTGCCCAGCACCCGTCAGGAGGGCAGAGGGGGAGGATGTGGTGTCCCCCTGTCCCTCCTCCCCTCCTTCCCACCACACCCCAGTGTTTTCCTGCCCGCTGCTCCATCCTCCTGCCGGCCAACAGCCACGTTCACTTTTTTTCTTTTAAAAATCCCTGCTTGGGAGTGTTTGCTGCACTCGCCCGGGGCGGGCGGCAGCGCAGATGGACCTGAGCAGCATCAGGGCTTGGCTCTGTGCCTGCTTTCATTCTCACTCGATGGAGGAGCTCCTTGAGCTAAGTCAAGCTCTGTTAAACCACGGCCAGCGCTGCTTTATCACCGCCCAAAATAGATTCTGGCCACGGGCGTGGTTTGGTGCTTGGGTCAAGCAGCTCGGCTCGGAGGCGGCGGAGCCGAACACGAGCCTGTCCCTCTCCCCTGCCCGCAGGGAGGTGTCAGCCGAGGCTCTGCTCACCTGGGGAAGGCTGATTTGGCTCCTGGGCAGCACCAAGGAGTTTTCCAGCAGGAAAGGGCTGGAGCAGTTTTCCTGACCCGTGGGGTGCATCCCTGGGAGCACCGGCTGCGCCACCCCCTCCCGGTACCCCCAGCAGGGTTTGGGTGAAGCCATCCCAGATCCATGTGCCAAGAACCCCTTAATTCCATGGGATTTCTGGCAGAGCAGATGGATAGAAATCGTGCAAAGGAAAAAGCTGACAGGGAGCGGGCTCTGCTCCCCCCTTTCTGTAGCCAGGGGATCAATCCCCGTTGCTACAGCAACTGATTATTGACATTTTATTAACAAAAAGCCCACTTACAACTTGAAAGTGCTTATTCACAAAATCTGTTTGCACTTAAGATTATATAAGGAGGCACAGCCTGCGCTGCCTGGCATTATCCAAACCCAACAGCTCATTACATTTAACCAGAGCTTGGGCAGAGCTGTGCCAGAGCCCTTTCCACTCCCAACCTGCCAAGCCCTGCTGGTGCTGATGCCCCCAGTTTCCAACTCTAAATATCCACTTATTAATTAATGTCTCCTGTCTACTGGCACCAGGAATGGATTGTTTGGAAGATGGTTTTTCTGGACTCTTGATTTACCAAAGTCATTTTGTCCAGGTAATGAGCATTAAACTTTCACAGAACCACAGAGGGTGGGAAAGACCTCCACGATCACTGAGTCCAACCATTGGTTTGGTCTCTGCTTTAGAGGATATTCCCCTTATTTTGAGCATTTTCTGGTTTGCCAAAGTAAAAGCAGAAATGTTAAAAGAATGAGAGGAGGTGGGATTTCAGCTGTATTGATTCTAGGCTGGGTCCAGTTTGTAAATATAGCTCCAAAACCCTAAGTATAACTGCCAACACTTGTTAATTGTTCTTGGTAATACTTTGTGAGCTGCCAGTGATTTTACTGAATCAAGTTGTTGATTTAATAATCAAAGTAATGACGGTGCTTAAAAATTCTTTTCATTTGAAGTCACTCTGGATGCTGCAGAGTTAAGGAATCGTGCTGGAAGTTATTGCCAGTGGGGCTTTCTACAGACTTATCATTTTCAAACCCAGCATTCTGAGTTTGTTTTAGTGAAATGGTAGAAAAAGGCCAGGAAATCTCTATGGCGAATTGGAAATGTTCTTTTGGATTTGGAGAACAATGGAAATGGAAAGTATTGACTAGGCCTAGGTTTAATTTAGGTTTTAATTATCATTTTTGTGTAAGTAGTCTTTAAATCCTTCCTACAAAGCAATCAACACTCCAGAGGTAAAATTCCACCCCTAGGAATTGAGGAGGAGGCAGCTGGAAATAGCACAGCACCCTCTTCTCCCTTCTCTGCGTGTCCTTGTGCAGCCAGGCAGCAGACAGCTCCTCCCTCGGTGTGCCTCTCCTTTGGACCTGCAGGCGAGGAGATGAAGGCAGGAGGAGAGGCAGGAGCGGCCCCAGGCCAGAGTTCCACAGGCAGGAGGTGCCAGAATCCTTTTCCAGCAGCACAGTCCCATCTCCTCCGGTGCTCCCGGAGCCAGGGGCTCTGCCCTGGGGTTTGGAACCAGAGCTGTCCCCTTTGCCAGGCACCACAGCCATTCCCTGCCCCTGCTCTTCCTGCTGGTCTTGCTGCAGGAAAAGCTGAGGACATCAGGAATGAGCACTGGCATCAGCAGCAAATCCATCAGCCATTTCCATTTTCCCAGTCTCTGCTTTTCACTGTGTCCCAGGACTGGGGATGTGGGAGGTGCTGCCCTTTGCAGATGACCATGCCCTGTCCCAGGTGCTGTGGGCTGGTCCTGGGCTTTTCTCTCCATTCAGATTCCAGCATTTGTGGAGCTGTTGATGTCTCGTGGTCCTGTGCCTGGAAGCCTCTAGGAAAATCTTAAATTCATCTGGATTAGGATCAACATCTCCTTGTCCTTAAAGGCTGTGAAGTGGCACCTCACAGGCAGCAGTTTCCCTTCAGGAGCTGCATTCGGACACAAAAGTGGAATTTTTGGAAAATCCCTTTCAAAGCTGTCACTCTGTTCATGGCCAAACCATCCCATCATTGGCCTTCTGGCTTCTCCTCAGCAAATAAACCCAGGGAGAAAAAGCAGCTGGAGGCAGATCCAGTCAGAGGCAGTAGGAGTTCTACCAGCTCCCATCTGCAGCGTGGTGATGGTGGGGAGTGACAGTGATCTCACATCCACAGGGATGGGGCAAGGGAATGGCTTCAAACTGAACGAGAGCAGGGTTAGACGGGATACTGGGAAAGGATTGTTCCCTGGGAGGGTGGGCAGGCCCTGGCACAGGGTGCCCAGAGCAGCTGGGGCTGCCCCTGGATCCCTGGCAGTGCCCAAGGCCAGGCTGGACGGGGCTGGGAGCAGCCTGGGACAGTGGGAGGTGTCCCTGCCATGGCAGGGGTGGCACTGGGTGGGCTTTGAGGTCCCTTCTAACCCAAACTATTCCATGATCTTACAGCGGTCCCCCTGCACAGAAACACACCCAGACAGTGTCACTTTGGGAAGGTGGGATCCAGCTGCCTGCAGAGGCTGCAGCCGTGCGAGTGCACAGCGGGGCCGGGGTTGGGTTGTGGTTTCCTGTGTGAATGAGGACACAGAGGTGCTGCTGGAGGGGACAGGAGCTGCTCTGCAGCTTCTCCAGGTAAAGTTCTGCAGCGTGGGAGGCTCCAGTTCTCCTCTCAGACTCAGCTTGGTCAGCAGGAAACATTGGGGATGTTCCAAGAGACCCGGAGAGAGCGATGGGGACGGTTCTGGCTGGAACAGGAGGAGCACAGGGACCTTCCAGGCCAACACGAGCTCACTGCACCCTCCTGCACGCCCGAGATCCCATTAAATGTCAGTGGGAACTGGAGGGAAGCCTGAGGTCCGTGTAGAGTCCAGTGCTGTGTGACAGCTCGGACTGTCCGGGGCTGGGATTTGAGACAGGCACCAGGGTAATTCCACAGGGAAATCCTGCCTGCTTCGGGAGCTTCCCATTCCCAACCAGCAACTGGCTGCTTTGAAATCGATAGTGCATGGAGAGAGCAGCTTTGTGGCTTTGAATAAACTGAGTTTTCTCATCCTGCCTTCTGGGGAACAGTTGGATGGGGGGCTGGGGGCCCTCAGACCTGTCCCTGGGGTAGAGAGGCTCTGAGTTAACCAGTAAGGTACCAGTAAGGTGACTTTTCTTTCCTCTGCTCATTTATTTCCCTGCCTTACACCTCCCCTCGCTCGGGCCAGCAGCTGGTGAGCTCCTATCCAAGGGACTGCAGATGGGAACGGGAGCTGGGCTCTCCCGCTGCCCTGCCCGATGGCAGCCAGGATGCCTTTGAAATCCAGCACAGCCCTAAATGTGCTTCCTGAGCCGGTTGTTATCAGCTGCTCCGACTGCTGGGCTGGGGGCTCCTGCTCCGCGTGTAAATCCCGGGACACGGTGCTGCCGCTTGGATTTCCATGGGGGGCTGGTAATCAGCTCCTGTTACCACTCGCTCCTTTATCTCAAGTGGGAGTTCTCTCTGGAGCAGATCGAGGGCTCAGGGTTCAGTTGTACCGTTTGTCTTTGTAAGGGGAAATGGGATAATCAGCCAGCGGTTACCCGGGGGGCAGAGCAAAATCGGGAATCCTTGAGCTTGGAAAAGTCCTTTAAAATCATCGAGTGCAACCATGAAATCCGCAGGGAGAGCCTCTTCTTCCCCTCACTTCACCCCGCTGCTTTCAAACGCTTAGTCCCAATAAGGGGAAGAGTTTGGATGTGTGACTCGTCCTCTTGGCACGAGAGCTTCGAGTACCTGTTAGAGCTGGGCGGATTTGGTGTCACAGGACGTGGTGCTGATGGGGTGAGTTACTGTAGCTCCTGCTGGGGTGAGACAGAAGTACCTGCAGGCAGTGAAGTGAAAAACTCAGTGATTGCAGTGATTGACCCAGGCTGGGCAGTTTTTCCCTGTGCACAGCAAAGGTCAAAATCAGAACTTGGTTTTAATTTAAATAGCATATATAAAACGAAACCAAAAAAAAAACCAACCCCACCATCTTTTAAAGTTGTAGCCATACTTGCAGGCTGCTGAGTGTTGGCTGCAGCCTCACTCCATGGGATCCCAGCATTCCCAGGTCCTGCTCCTGCATCCCCGGGTCTTCCCAAGGACTGAGCTCCGCTCTCAGCCCTGCAGCAGCACTCGTGGGTCACTCCCAGAGAGCTCAGAGGCGACGGAGGGTGTGAAACATCACAGAATCATTTCGGTTGGAAAAGACCCCCAAGATCACGGAAAGTCCTTGCAAAGGTTTCTGCACAGAACTGCAGATTAATAAACTTTAATTACGCTGCCTTTTTGCTGGCAGCAGCTCAGCTCTTGTGGGAGGGACAGAAAGAGCCAAGAGCAGCTCCAGTGAGTGACCTCAGTGTTTGCTCTGCCCACGGAGCTCAGAATTACCTGTCAGCAGCTGCTTTCTGCTGGTCACCAGTGTTTACATGTGGAGCCAGTAATTCCAGCTGTTCCCCTCTCGTGCTGCAGGAATTCTGCAATAATTACAGGCAGCAATTCAAAGGTAGCTGGTTCTTCCCTGAGTGGAGTCATGGGAAAGTGCACCCAGAGAGTGTCAGGTGAGTGTCATCACCTTTGGGAAAGGCTGGTCCAAACAGATGCAGGGACAGGACACAGGGAATGGCTTTCCACTCCCAGAGGGCAGGGTCAGATGGGATATTGGGAAGAAAATCTTCCCTGTGAGGGTGGTGAGGCCCTGGCACAGGGTGCCCAGAGCAGCTGTGGCCGCCCCTGGATCCCTGGAAGTGTCCAAGGCCAGGTTGGAGCAGCCTGGGATAGTGGAAGGTGTCCCTGCCCATGGCAGGGTGTGGCACTGGATGGTTTTTAAGGTCTGTTCCTACCCAAACCGTTCGGGGATTCTGTGATCTCCTTCCAGCATCTCCTGCCAGGATGATGCTGCACCACAGGCGTGAGCTCCCCGTGAGGCTGCGGGGCAGCGTCTCCCCAAAGCCCAGGAGGGGTTTCTGAGCTGCCAGCTCATTCTCAGGTGGGTTTTTCAGAGCCTGGCTCACCGAGCAGCTCGCCTGGGCTGGCAGCGATGCCACGCTGGGCTGGGCAGCAGGAGGGTTCTGTGACCTCTGTTCCTCAGGGATCCCAAGAAGCTCTCGGGGCTGGGGCAGGATTTTAGCGCTGGAGAAATTTGCATGACTTAAGGAGGGTTTTCACGGCTCTCAGGGTCTGGCAGACTCTCTCTCATAGTCAAAACAAATCGTTTGCCCTGCCAAGCCGCGGAGGTTCACCCAGCAAGGCAGAGAATTGCTTCATTCCCAGCCTGTGGTGTAACAGAAGCTCGCTCAGAGCGTTTGGCAAGAGCAGGATCCGTGCCAGGAGAGCGCTGCCCTGCGAGGGGCACACCTGCGCTCGCTCCCTTTGATCCTCTGGCCTTTCCCGCTGGGTTTGTGCTTTCCACGCCCTGTGCTCGTGCGTGTGACGAGGTCTGAGTGTGGTGTCACCGTGTCCCCGTGTCCCCTGCTCCTGGTGGCGTCAGTCTTCTCCCATCAGCGAGTTCTGCCTTTGGAGCTGCCGGCAGAGCAGCTCTGGGCTGCCAAGGGGAAGAGGTCAGTTCAGTGTGCTGCAGACAGGAAGGGAGAGTCATGAGACTGAGAAGTTTCGCAAAATGATTGGGTTTATCTGGTTCTTTATCCTGAAAACCCCGTCAGCCGCCTCTGCCTGCACCAAAAACCTGCGGTGTCAAAAGCCAAGATCCTGGGGTGCAGCTCTTCAGCTGGACTGAGGAATATTCCGTGGCTGTGATGTCACTGGGAAGTGCTGGAAGTGTTCTGCTGCGAGGAGGATGCTCCCCGTGCAGTTGTGTCCAGCTGAAGGGTTAATTTGGCACTTGGGCCGTGCCCCCTCCAGCTCTGCCTCAGCCTCGGTGGGGGCAGAGCCCTCAGGCAGCAGGGATGGCTCTTTTCCCAGAGATTATTTCACAGTGGTGGCACCTTATCTTGTCACTGCAAAGGCTCTTCAGAAAACATAGAGGGAGCCTCTTGAACTGACGTGACAGCCTTGGAACAAAGAGTTCATCTGGTTCTGGGGGAACATTTGCTCCACAACTCATTTTTCCCTGTCCACAGCTCAATTTCTCAAGTTTTCAGGAGCAGTGTGAAAGATTTAGCTGTGGTGATCCTGGAGGAGGATGGAGGCTGATTAGGACCTGGGGTGAGGGGAGATATTTCGCTCAGCTGGAATGACTGCAGCAGAATAAGTGAATGCTGAATGCCCCAGCCGTGCATGTTTGATTTGTTAATGGCTTTGGCTTCGCAGGCATTTGGTTGATGTAGCAAATTTCTCAGTGCCATGTGCAGAAGTGCTGATTTCTCCCAGCACAGCCTCAAAATATGGAAGCAGAAGCAGTGATAACTGTGCCTGCTGAGAGATGGAGCTGCTGATGGTGAAGCTCCAGTGTTTGGTACCTCCAGACAGGATCCGACACGGCTCAGGATTGTTGTTACTGTCCTTGCCCAGCCCTGGGAAGTGACCAGTGTCCCTCCTGGGCTGGAAACCTTCAGGATATCTCATGCCATGTTGTATTCTGAGATAAATGTATCTGTCTGTGGAGAAATTGATACAGGAACATAAAATCCTGCACATCACCAGCTCCATTTTCCTGCAACCTTGGCAGCAGCGCCGAATCCCTGTGGGGTGTTTGTGGAAGGAGAGGGATGAATCCAGAGGGGTGAGTCCAGAGGGATGAATCCAGAGGGCCAGAGGGTGCCAGGTGGTTTGGGATGATGCCCATGGTGCTGGAGTTGCAGCAGTGGCTCTGCCAGGAGCCACAGCCTTGGTTCCGATCCACACGGAGCAGGTCGGGCGTGGGAAGGGAGGAGGCTCATAAATAGCATTTCAGGGAAAACTTGCCCTCCCTGCAATCAGAGATAGGAAGAAGGATCAGTTCTGCAGCTGAGGATGCAAACTGTGCCAGACAGTTATTAAAGGCATTTTCCTGTGCCTGGTGACGTGGCTCTGCCCTCAAGCTGCATCCCAAGCCTGCTCGGGAACTGACCCGGGAACTGACCCGTGCTTATTCCAGGGACGTGGAGGCTCCAGCGGCCTCACTGCCAGGTCACAGGCAGGCACCAGCCCTTCACTGTCCCTCTCTCTTCGGGCTGAACCCTCCTTGCTCCTTCCTGGGCCATCACCTTGCCCATAGTTGGATGAGATTCTCCTCAGATCATTAAAACCCCATCTCACAGGGCAGGGATGTGGATCCAGCCCGTGATCTCCAGCATGAGATCAGCTGCCTGCTGAGCAAGCTGGATCTGGGGCAAATCCCGTGGGATTGGCTGTTTCCAGGAGGGGCAGCTGATGACATTGGGATGTTGTGTGCCCAGGCTGTGTTCATTGAGGTGTTGTCCTGCAGTGACACCCCAGTGTGAGAATTAAAATGTTGTGCAAATGCTGAGAGCTGGGGGTGCTCACCTGGAGAGGAGAAGCTCCAGGGAGAGCTCAGAGCCCCTTTCCAGGGCCTAAAGGGGCTCCAGGGGAGCTGGAGAGGGACTGGGGACAGGNCAGGGATGGCACTGGATGGGCTTTGAGGTCCCTTCCCACCGTTCTGTGGCAGTGGGAATCAACCATGGCAATATGCATTTCCCCTGCAAACTTTGCATTTCTATAAGTAAGAATCTCTTTGTTTATGCACCTGTTTTTCATGCCAGCTTTGCCACAGGGAAGAGCATTTTTCACATGATCCGACACATTTTTTCAGCTACTTCTGCAAACCCAGACTCCTTGTGGAGTGAGGCAAAGGAAAAGCAGAAATAGGTCAGGTATTTAAATAAGATGTAGTTGTCTCTCTTCACAGCAAGTTGCCTTTTTTCCTGCCTGTGTGAATTGTGCTAATGTATCAGGGGATAAAGAGAACAAAGGGAAGCAGAAGTGCCAGCGTTTTCATTCTGGGATTGCAGCTTCAGAGCCCTTTACTTTGCAGAAGTGGTACTGAGACCACTCTGGAACATCTCAGCAAATGCTCCTGAAATAATAACCCCCAAATTGTCTGCTCAACTGCTCTGAATACACAAAATCCACTTAAAATCCTGCCTGTCATTCTGCTGTCACATAAAAAATTGATTTCCCGGCTCTGAGCCTCGTCCTTGGTGCCTTGCAGTGTCATGGATGCATAATATGAAGGAAACAGGGAAATTTGGGTGCTCTCAGGAATCATCTGGCTTGAAATGCAGAGAACAGGCTGCCCTTGGTCATTTGAGGTGGATTTGGATTTCTCAGCTCGGGTCTGTGTTCCAGGAGTGCCTGTGGCTGGTGCCACCCTCCTGCCAGGCCGGCTGTCACCTCAGCTTAGGCTGATCTCGCTGCTCCTGCTCTTGGAGAGGACATTAGGAATCCACAATGAAATTCCCCTTTTTAAATACCTGCACTAATGGCAGGACTTGGTTCCTTGACTTTAAAGTTTTGTGATGGAAGGAAAATCTTCCTTACAAAACCCGCCCCAGCCTTTGTTCTCCCCAGGCTTTGTGTCTTCAATCCCGACTCACCCCGGTGCTCCCAGGCAGAACAGGGATGATTTCCATCATGCCTGAAATTTGATTAGACTCAAAGTGTGTCCTTGGGGTGCTGTGATGCTGATCCAGAGGTGATGTCAGTGCTGGTTCCAGCTGGGCGTTCCCTCATGGGCAGTTTCACCTGGTGAATGAAGCAACTTTTCCCTTTGTTATAGTACCAGGGACTGCTGCAGTCCAACCATCCTCATTCTTCCTTCCCAAAATCCTGAAATCCTCCCCCTCCTTCCTCCTTAACCCACCCACCTCATCATTCCCTGCTGCAGTTACTGCTCCTCTTTTCTGCCCTTGGAATTCTCCTCAGTGACCAGCCACCCCCATCCTCTGTGCTGGGGAAGAGGCCGGGTTTCCTCAGGACTGTTCACAAACCAGCATTGCTGGGGAGGTTTGGTGTAGCCGAGGTTCATCAGCCCCAGCATCCTGAGAACGGCTGTAACCTGTTCAAACCATCCCTGGAACACCATCCCAGGAGCACGAAGGGATCAGCCAAACCCAAGTGCTCTGAGTCACTTCAAGATCTGGGTTCTTGTTCCTGAGACCCCTGGGCTCTGCTCGGGGTTTTTTCAGTAGCACCAGCCTCAGTCCAAGCTGCTCCTTGGCTTTCTCCTGACCCCCGTGTGTGTTTAACTCCCCTTTTAAGCCCTGCACGTTTGCTGTGGCTCTTCAGGCTCTCCGAAGGGCCCTGGCTGTGCTCTTGCCCCAGGGATCAGAGGGAAGCAGCGGCGGGTTCAGAGCTAAACCCCGGCTGTGATGATGGAGCGATGAGAGGTCTGCCCTGAGTCACCCTGACTGTGCTGCTTCCCCTTCCCGTCCCTCACCCTCGTCCTGACCCTTCCCTGCCCTGTTCCGCAGGGTTGGGGACGTGTTTTCAGCTGCCCTTGCTCTGCCAGGACAAAGCGTTTGAAGGGAGCACGGAGCTGCCTGCAGCGTCCCCGCTGCCACGTCCTTCCCATCACACGGCTCCCAGGAGGGACAGCAGAAATCCCGGGGCTGGAACAATCCCTGTGTCCCAGCGATTCTCCTCGTGGCCGTGGAGAGGGGCGTTTTTAAGAGGAGGGACCTCAGCGAGGCTCCTCAACATCGGGTTAAAAGCCTGTCATTAATTGAAGGATGATTCAGCTTCCTCAGCTGAAATGTCACCGTGTGGATGCCGGGAGAGGAGGAGGAGGAGGAGGATTCGCCTTCCTCGCTGGCACCGAGCCGCAAGCACCCCGTCCCTCTGCGCTCCCTTCCCGCAGAAATCCACGGGTGAACACCCAGGAAGGAGCTGGGGGCGCGGGCAGGACAGCCCTAAAGCCGAGGGGGAAATGCCCGTGGGTGTCACTGTGTGCCCGCGGCAGTGTGACCCGTCAGTGGGGCCGGTGTGACCGAGGTGTGACCATGGTGTGCCCCATCTGTGCCCCGTTATCAGGGCCGGTGTGACCGAGGTGTGACCATGGTGTGCCCCGTTAGCAGGGCCGGTGTGACCGAGGTGTGACCGAGGTGTGACCAGGATGTGCCCCGTTATCAGGGCCGGTGTGACCGAGGTGTGACCATGGTGTGCCCCGTTAGCNCGTCACTGGGGCCGGTGTGACCGAACGAAGCCGCTCACGGGGAGCGGGCGCGGGACGGAGCCGCTCTCTGGAAAACGCTGCAGCACAGCGGGGCTCAGAACGGCGGCGCCTCTCTTTTCATGGCGTCTCTGTGTCCCCTGAAGCTTTAGCTGATTTCTCTCTCTTTCCATTAGAAAAGGAGAAAAATCTGGGTTTTCGGATCAGCTCTGGAAGCAGAGGCGGGGCCCAGCGCAGCTGTTCCAGGTCAGCGGAGGGGAGACGTGTCCCGTGCTGACAGAGCAAGGTTATCCCGGCGGCCAGAGCTGCCTCCTGGGCGGGATCTGCCCTCGGGGCCGGATTAGCTCAGCGCTGCTGCTGGGCACGGCGGTCCGGAGGGCCGGGAAGCCGCTGGCAATGGGACATGATGTCACCGCGTCCTGCATTAAGTAGGTCATGGTGACACTGCAGAGAGGGCCGCCCCCGGGGGACGCGAAAAACCCCTCCGAGAGGGGAGCTGGTGCAGGACTGTGCTTATCCAGGGGTTATCCGGGTGCGGGGAGCAGCAATCGGCGGCAGTAAATGAACCCGTCCCGCT
>VWZW01002934.1:3976-14607 GCA_013397115.1 Edolisoma coerulescens | reverse complement strand
TCCCCCCCACCTCCATCACCCCCTATGTCCATCACCCCCCATGTCCAGCACACGTGGCCGCTGGACGCTGCCCGTGCCCGGCACCTGGCCCTGGATGTTCCCCAGGCTGGCAGAGCCCTCCCGTCACATTCCCAGCTCCGGCTGTACCGAGCTCAGCAGGGATGTGCATGGAATATAACGGAGCTGAGCTGTTTGCCTGCACGGGAGCCCGGGGACAGCGCCCGCGCGGTCCCCGCAGAGCCACCCTGTGAGGTGTCACTGGGCCAGAGCTGTGGGTGGGATGTGACAACCCTGCTTCCCATCCCCTCTGCCTGGGGACAGCCCTGGTGCTGTTGTCCCCGTGGCTTCCAGCCCCTGGAGCCTGGCAAGCCGAGCTGGTGGCTTCACCATAGCAAATTGTCCTCGCTCTTATCCGAGCTGCTTCCTGGCAGTTTCACTGGCACAGGTCGATCCCAAGGAATGATAAGAAAAAAAACAAAAGAGAGAATTTCAGAAGTGTCCCATGTTTTTTTGTTTTCCTGTCGTGATTTTGGGTGATCTCTGGGAAGCTCGGTCCAGCTTCCCCCTTGTTGTGGCTTCAAACCTCTGCCAGGCTCTAAAAATATCCATTTAATTCACAGCCCTGCAGTGGGAAGAGCAGAGCTGCTCATCCCTCGGGATGGCTGGGGGTTTTCTCTGTACCAAAGCGAGAGCAGAGCTTCCCTGTGCCGTCGTTTTCCAGTGTAAAGCACCCATCGGCTGTTCCAGCCACTGCTTGCTGCTCCAAAATTGTTGCCCCTTGTAAATCTGAGTGGAAAACAGCTGAATAATCCCACAGCTTTGTCCTCTCCATCGGCCCCCTGTACCTCTCAGTCTTGCAGATGTTGAACAGACACATCCCAGATGCCTGAAAGGTGCTGGATTCCCTTTGAAGGATTTTTTTGAGGGGGGAATTTCTCCCTTCCCTAAACTTCAGAAATTCAGCTGGTGGAATTTGATCAGCAGCTGCTGAACAGGCCGGGAGCATCCCTTGAGGGGGGGGGCTTTGCAAATGTGCCCCAGTAAATGTGGGGCTGGTGAATTCATCCCCCCAGCTGGGCCATGGCAAGGGCCAGCACTGGGAAGAGAATATAAGGGAAGACTTTTGCTGCTTCTCAACCTGCGCAGGAATTGAGTCCATGATGTCCCAAACAGGAGGCAGCTCTGTGCTCATCTTCCTAAGTGGTCTTATTTTATTTATGTGCTGGTGCATTTCTGATGCCGGGCTCTTGGCACCAGCCCCGTGTGCTGCTTTCCTCTGCTCCAGCCAAGGACTTGGAATCACATTTTTGGCATGGTGGTTTTTATAAAATATGGAACACTCCAGCATCTTGCGGCCACGGTAGAGCCGGGAGCCGGATGAGCTCTGACTCCCCAAAGCTTTGCCAGGCTCAGAATAGCTCTGAAATGTGACTTAATTGGAGGCTGCGGAAGAAGCTGCAGTTTATCCCTGGTGCTGTCAGTGCTGAGAGCAGGGTGGGGTGGAGGAGATGAAGGGGACATGGGGCTGGACTCTGACGTGTCCCCACCATCCTCCCTGCCGTCACTGGGAGCCACAGGCCCCACAAGCCTCAGCCCAACTCTCCCCACCCTTTTCCTTCCCTTCAAAAATTCAAATTACATTGAATTCTGAGTGAATTTAATTCACAGAATCATCCAACAGTTTGGGTTGGAAGGGACCTGAAAGGTCATCTAATCCAGCCCCCATTGCTGGGGTATCACAGGGATCAGGGAAGGAGCACTCTGTGGATTTCAGAGTTCCCTCCAGGGTGGCATGTGGCAGGTTGGGGGCCTCTGCCACGATGTTCCATCCATCATCAGCCCTGGCTGCCATGGGGGCTGGGAGCTGCCTCCACCTCAGGGGATTGGAAATTTAGATGAAATATTTAACACACTATTGGTGCTTGTTTTTCTATTTTATTGAAGCTCCTCCATTACTGCCAGTTCCCAGGAAATGCCCTGTTGAGTGAGCCTGTGGTTCTCCCCCACAAAACCCCTGCCCAGCTTTAGTGGGTGCTCGTGGGGGATAAATGGCATCAGGCTCTGGAAGCTGATGGCACGAGGGGTGGGAAAACCTGGGACTTCTCTCTGTGAATCTCAGAGATGAATTCCCAGCTCCTACAGGAGCCCGGAGCCTCCTGTGCTGGGGTGGGCAGGGAAGGAGGAAATTCATACATGGAATGGTTTGGGTTGGGAGAGCCTTGAAGAGCATCTCAGCTTGGGCAGGGACACCTCCACCAGACCAGGCTGCTCCTACCCTGCCCAGCCTGGCCTGGAATGAATTAATAGTCCCAGAGTGGTGACGAGGCCCAGGCATGGTTTGTGGCTGAGCTCGGGGCCTCCCGTGCATCCCTCCCACCCCAAATCCCAAATTCCAGCTCAGGGCCAGCGGTGTGTCCGGGCTGGGGTGGGGGTTCAGGCAGTGAGGGGTGGCCCTGGTGCAGCAGGAGGGTGGAGCTTGGGTGGGTTTGTGATCCCTCTCGTGGGTTTCCCATGATGGGAGCAAGGACATTCCCTCTGCATTCCCACACGTCCCAGGCGGGAGCAGGGGGACGTTGGGGCACAGCACGCAGTGTGCCCACACAGTGGTGGCTCAAACAGCCTTTGGGGCTTTCCCACCATAGAATATTGCTTTGGGTGCAGCCCCATGGCTGGGACCTGCCCCACTGAGCTGCCCTGGGGCTGTTTGGGTGTTTTGCAGCAACCCAAGCTCCCAAAGTGGGAGAGCAGCCCGGGGAAGGGGAGGGGAGGCGCAGCCCCTGCCCCATCACCTCAGGATCCTTTGCCCAGGAGCACCTGAACCAAAGGGGTTTGCTAGAAGAGACAGAAACATTTCCCAGCTCGCTGGCATTCCCAGCTCTCCCTGGCTCCTGAGCAGGGAGGCACAAACACCCCAGGTCCTAAATCAGTGAGGAAGGAAGTGCAGCTCACCGGCTGCTCCGGGACCTCCCAACCTCGGGATCAATGGGAATAAATGCATTTTAAGAATGAGACAGCCAAATACTTAATGGGCTGGGTTTGCATCTCAGCCAGAGGGGAAGGAATACACCTGGATGTGCTGCAGACACATCATGGAAAAGGCCCAGCAGTGTTGTGGCAGCTGCTGTCGTCTCAGGAAAGCGGCTTTTATGGCTCAGACAGGACTCGGAGGGACCATCTCGGTGCAGCTGGCTTGGCTCTGCCGTGCCCTGTGCCCTGGGACACGTGTGACACTCTGCACTGGGAAGAGACACACATTAACAATTCCTGGTGCTCATTAAAAGGGCACAAACAGCGTTGTTGTCACAGCTCAGCAGCGCGATGATGAAATCCGTGGTGCCGAGCACTTCCCAAAACCAGGCTGTGGTTTGCTCTGGCAGCTCGGTGTCAGCGTGAGCTGCACAGACAGCACGTGGGCAAGGCTGAGCCACAAAGCCTTGAAAGGCACTTCTTAAGTGGGGGGGTTGAGTTCTCAGGTCGTAGCCTGGTGCTTCTCCTGCACATTAACAAACTGCTTCTGAAAAGCCGCTTCTCGCGGGTCCGAGGTGATTTGCCTGCGCAGACCACGAGGCACAAAACTGTGGTAGAAATACACTGTAAATATTTGCTGGTTTTGAAGATGGGAAAAAAAAAAATTCAGTGTCTCAAGTGTCACTTGACTGCAGATAATTGTGAAAAGCCACACGGTGAGGAAGGACCTGGCAGCCGCGTCCAGCTCAGTGACCCGGCATCAAAACGCCCGGAGCACTTGGTCTGACCTTTGACTATGGAGATTCTCCTTTTGATCCTGACTTGAGATCTCCTTGATTCGTGTCTGACTTTCTTTGTAGTCTCTTTTCCATCGCTTTGATCCATCTTAATGTCTGATCTCTGCCAAGGCCACCTGGCTCCGAGGAGCTCGACAAGCCCACAGCTCCGAGAAGCCGGTGAGCTCGGAGAAAAACATCCTGTGAGCCCTGAGAGGCTTTCACAAGGCAGGTTTTGCAAAGCCCTTTGTGGTTTCAAATGTTTTCATCTCCCTCATGGCACGTGTGAGTCACAGACTGCCCGTGTGTGTGTGTGTGCATCCCCTGCCTCCTCCAGAGGGGAGAGATCTGCACCCAAAAACAGCTCCTGGTTCATCTCCTCCCCTTCTCAGGCAGCCATGGGATGGAGGGAGCTGCTCGCTCTGGCTTTGGGGCTGCACTGAAAAGGGGTGGCTGGGTGGTGGGGCGGTTCTCAATGCAGCCCAGCAGCTGGATCAAGAAGGAAAGAGGATGTTAAATCGTTTCTGGATCACACAGGACAGTAAATCATTGCTTTTAACCTCTCACAAGAGCCAGGGTGTTCTGACAAGAGCTGGATGGGAAAGGTGTTTTCTCCCTGCGATGGCAGAGCAGAGAAGGATGGAGAGTGCCGAGGAGTCACAGGGATGATGCTGTCAAAGTCATCTGAGTCCTACACAGGGAAATTTATGCTCTGAGTGTGTAAATCTCTCCTGGCAGTGGGGCCTGGTGCTTCGGAGCTGCCACACTTGAGATGTGACTGCCCTGGGAGAGGCAGAGGCAGAGCTGAGGTGCCGGAGCTGCAGCTCTGCAATGAAATATCCACCCAGGATTATCTACATGTGATGCCCTTTGTGTCCTGGATCCCTGGGGACAGTGGCTTTGGGGGTTCTTGTGGTCACGTGGAGAGTGTCAGTCCTTCCCATGGAGAGTGTCAGTCCTTCCAGGGAACAGCTCCCACACGCTGGGTGGTACAGGGGGGACACAAAATGCACACAATGCAGGTTTTGCTCCTGTACCCCTTGGGAATCCAGCTATTCCTGTTTTTCTCCGTTGAAGCTGTTGTGGGAATAATTTTCTCAGCAAGGTCTGTAAGGTTTCCTTTGAGCCCATTACCCTCAGTATCATTGTCCTGCAAGCTGCAGAAACCCACAAGTGGTGGGGCGAGATAGACCCCGATCCCTGCCCTGCCAGACACCCAGCCTGGGCCCTCAGCCCTCCTGGAGAACACTTATCTGTCCCCAAAGGACACTTGTTCTAACTCAGATATGTCCTTGTTTATTACCCACCTTATATCCGGCATCTTTTTAAACCCTGCTCAAGAAATTCCTCCCTGTGAGGGGGGGAGGCCCTGGCACAGGTTATTCCATGGCTGCCCCATCCCTGGGACTGTCCAAGGCCAGGTTGGACAGGGCTTGGAGCAGCCTGGGACTGTGGAAGGTGTCCCTGCCCATGGCAGGGGTGGCACTGGATGTGGTTGAAACTTGATGGTCTTGAAGGTCCCTTCCAACCCAAAGCATTCCATGATTTTATGGCTCCACGATTGTCACCTCTCTGCCACCACAGCCTGGAGTCCTCCCCAGCAGTGACACCACACAGAGCCTGGAAAGCTGATTTACCCCTCCTTGAAATTTTCAGTATCCCTGTTTGTCTCCTTGGCTCTTGTTAGGAAGCAGAGCCTTGAAAATTGCCTTTTTTTAGACCTCTTTGAGTTTCTCTCTCCCTGCTTCCTGTGTGTTTTCTTCATGCAGAATATAGCTGCTGCTTTTTCGGGCTCTTTTCTGCAGCCTCCCTTCATCTGGGAGCCTTTTTAATGTTTTTTTCACGCCTGAACCCTCTCAGAGGCTGCAGCCAGGATCCAGATGAGGCTGCAGCACCGACTTACTTAAGGTGTTACCATTTTGGGGTATTCTCCATCCTGCCCTTCACGATCCTCACATCTTGTGTGCAGCTGCAGGCTTCCTTGGAGCCAGGGAATCACAGAACATCCTGAGCTGGAAGCCAACCAGGTAGCCCACAGTGCTCCTGCCTTTCCAGAAAGAGGCCTTGGTCTAAACTCTGGAAAGGTTTGATGGTTTAAAGCAATCCCCTCTGGAATCCATCCCAGTGGGTTCATTGCTGCTGAGCCCTCATTTCACACTTGGTTGCACACTTGGTTGAAATCCCTCTGGTTTGTTGTCATGAAAATCAGGCAATTACTGTGCTGGCTTTGCCATCTCTGCCCAAATTCTGCTTCTGAAAAGAGCTTATTTCCCACTCTGGGATGGCGTTGGCTGCATCCATGAGACAGCACCTCATTTAAAACTCCTGGGAAATCTGCACGAAGCCCTGTTCCATCGAAGCCCTGTCAGGGACGGGGCTGCAGCCCTGGAGCTCCCCACCCCTGGTTGGTGTCTCTGTCCCTGGGATGTTCCCAGTTCCCCATCCTGCTGTGCTCCCAGATGGAGCTCACAGGGAGAATCCCTCACCAAGGAGTCTTTGCTGTGTTTTCATGCCCGTTACAGCTCCTTGCAGGGCATTCCAGGTCATCTGGGCTTGTTCTTGAGCATGGAATCATGGAATGGTTTGGGTTGGAGGGACCTTAAAGCTCATCCAGTGCCACCCCTGCCATGAGCAGGGACACCCCCCACTGTCCCAGGGTGCTCCAAGCCCTGTCCAACCTGGCATCTCCTGTATTTAACATTTATTTAACAATACATTTATTGAACTTCCCAGCCTTACACCTCTTGTCATCACCAAAACTCCCTCTGATCTTTCTGCACTCCTCCCTTCCCCATTCCCTTCCCGCCCCGTGTTGGGGCCGTGGATGTTTCTGTGCAGCGTGCAGCCCTGACAGATGTCTGTGGCCATTTCTGCGCCACTTGCCTTGTGTTTCCCCCGAGGTCCTGGATTAAATGCTCAGTCAAAACTCTCGTATTTCACAGGCCAGTGATCTGCTTCCACTCAGAGTCCTCCCTTCTCTGCTGGTTTCCCTTTTGCCAGCGTTCCCCCAGTGCCTGCTCAGCTCCTGCGGTGTCTCGGGGGCTGCTCTGGCTGTGGGGTGTGTCCCACACACAGACCCTGCTCGTGGGGGGCTCCCACCGGAGCCTTTAACTCCTCCTGTGGGCCAGGAGAGAGAGGGGAGCTGGGGGAGGCACTGTGGGTGCTGGGATGGACTGGGGCAGATGGAGGAAGAGAAGTGCCCAGTCCTGCAGGGTTCACTGAGCAGCCCCAGCCTGGGATCAGCAGCTGCGGCTGGTGCTGCTCGGATGTCAGGAGGGGCCGTTTCCACCCAGAAATATTCCCTGTATTGTATGAAGAGCTGTGTTAGCAGAAAGCACCAGCACCTTGGTGTTTGTTATAAACAGAAATTGCCCTGTGGTTCATCACACCCAGACATTCCCATGTGGTTCCCTGGCAGGGTGGGAGCGGTGCTGGAGTAGATCCCGAGTTCCCCACAAAATCTCTTTTCCCTGTTCGGTTTGCAGCAGCCTCTCACCGGGGTGCTGGGGCCGGGGTTCCTCCCCTGGCAGTGCTCAGCCAGCGCCCACATCCCGCTGTCACTTGTGATGGAATCCCTGTTTGCAGTAACTGGGATTATTTCCCGGGAGAAGCCCGGCAGCAGCATCCGTCACTTTGTCCTGATGGACTTGACGTCCATCGGGGCTTGGTTACACCAGGGCTGGGAGAGGAGCCAGAGCTGCCATCAGCCAGGGCTGGACTCAGCCAGGGCAGTGCCTGCTACCCACAGGGAACCCCAAAATGGTTTGGGTGGGACGGGACCCCAAAGCCCACCCAGTGCCACCCCTGCCATGGCAGGGACACCTCCCACTGTCCCAGGCTGCTCCCAGCCCCGTCCAGCCTGGCCTTGGGCACTGCCAGGGATCCAGGGGCAGCCACAGCTTCTCTGGGCACCCTGTGCCAGGGCCTCCCCACCCTCCCAGGGAACAATTCCTTCCCAATATCACATCCATCCCTTCCCTCTGGCAGTGGGAAGCCATTCCCTGTGTCCTGTCCCTCCATCCCTCATCCAAAGTCCCAAAAGGTGGTGGGACAGGTTTATGCCATGAAAACTCCTTTTTCAGCCCAAGTCTGATTGGAAGTGGGACTTGTCTCTGCCTGTGCTGCCATCAGGGTCCTGCTGAGCACCACTGATCCCCAAAGGGTATTTTTGTTGTGTGTTGCCCTTGTCTATGAGAGCCTTTTTGCCTTCCAGGGTTGTTCTGGTCCATCTCCATCTCAGCCCCTTCCTTTGGGATAAATCCAGCAGGAGCTCGGGGATCCCCAGCCAAGCCGTTTGTGGCAGTGAGGTTGGGAAGGTCTCACTCCGGTTTCCCGGCTGGTGCAGCAGCTGTTCCCTCCCCTGGGTTCCATAAACGAACCTGGGCACCCCGGGGCAGCCAGCAGCTGGCACCCCTCTGCCACTGCTGCTCCAGGAGCGAGGCTGCTCTGCCCGCTGGGCTGGAAACCAAACGGGAATTTCCTCCCCCCTCTCCCTCGCTGGCCTCGGACCAAGCGCCAGAGCAGCCAAGAGTCCCGAGGTCCCAGCAGGTCCAGCTGCTCCTGGAGCTGGTGGCAGGGTTGGTGTCGTGGGGTGCCCAGCAGGGACACCAAGAGGGGTTTGTCATCCCTGTGCACTCACAGGTCCCTGGGCACTGCCCCGTCCAGGAGCTGTCCTGCTCCCCCAGCCGAAGGCTCTGAGGCTGAACCCTCACCTGGAGAAAAGCAGCACGTGATGAGTGACGGAGATTTGGCGAGGCGGGGTCTGGGAAGTGAGAGAGGGGAGGGAAGCCTCAATTTAATGGGATTGTCACACATGGCAAAGGTCAGAGCATCTTCTCCAGACCCCTCCGTCCCAGGGCAGCCTTAGCTCCACACACACCTGTGTGCAGTGGATTCTCCTCACCCCAGCAGGAGCTGGGACCCAGACAGATCCCGCTTCCTGCTGCAGGTCCCACAGCCCCAGGGCATCCAGGGCCTGGGTCCTGCTGGGGTCAAAATTCAGGTTATTGCCGTTCCTCTCCTCAGATCCTCTGCCTTGTCCCCCAGAACTTGCTGTGGGAGGGAAGAGGAAAGTCCTTCACCCTTATCCTGTAAAGGACACTTGGTGCTAAAGCTCTTCCCAAGCACGGGGGGACCGGGATCTCCGCGAGGCTCCAGCGCGTGCGCGGCTCATTCCGCTAAGACATGGCAAAAATAGCAACCTAAGCTGGGATTGCAGCCTCGGCTCACCCAGGCAGGAGTAAATAACATTAAATACCTGGGACAGCACGAGGGCTTTGTGTGCTGGGCCCTGCCAGCCCCCTCCAACCAACCAGGCGTTTTTATGGAAGTGGTGAAAATCTGAATTATTTGGGAACTGCGTAAAAATGGAGCTGAAGGGATGTGACACGACTGGAACAGTCTGATAATGGAAATGGAGTAAAAACTGCACACAAAGGACTTGGGCTGTGGCAGTGGAAATGCTGAAATGGCTCGGGCAAGGCAGGACCTGGGGTCTGGGAGCCAAGCACGGGGAACGGGATCCCAGCACATCCCCCCAGGGTGTTTGGACCATCCTGAGAGGCAGTGGAGTCAGTGTCAACAATTCTATAATTTATTATACTAAAAATGCTGGAAATTTGGGAATTTGAAGTGTGGGTGAGGTCACAGGAGAGAATTCCCAAAGGCCACGTCCCTGGACAGCTCTTCCCATTGGTGGTGGCTCATGGAGACGGATCTGCTGCTGATTCCTTCTCCTGAGGGATCTCCTGGGGTTCTTGGCTGGTCCCAAGGGATCGTGGTTGGCGCTGGGGCATCAACTTGGCCTCAGCTCCGTCCCAGCCCCCGGAGCAGCCGGGCCATCAGCGGGGCCATGGCAGTGCCGGGTTCTTCACTTCCTTCATGTCCAGCCCTGGCACAGCTGCCCAGGGCAGAGGAAGTTAAAAGCTGGGTGGATGTGGCACTTGGGGACAGGGGTCAGTGCTGGCCTTGGTGGTGCTGGGGGAATGGTTGGACCTGATGATCCCAGAGGGCTGAATGATTCCGTGATTTGTTATTTCTCTGCTTACGGCACAAGGAACATTATTTGGGATTAAGAGCAGGGGCCTTTATGGCCTTTAGCAAAGGGGAAGTTTTTGCCAGGCACCCCTGTCCCTGCCTTGGCCGGAGCAGGGGTGGACAGGCCCTGGCCCTGCTGTCCTCATGTCCCCATTGGCAGTGACCCAAACAGCCAAGGACAAATGGATGTGAGTGGCAGAAAGTCCCAATTCACTCGTGGGAATCATTTTTAGTGCCAAAACCGGGTTAGGGGGTTCAAAAGCTGCAGAGACCGAGTTTTGTCCCAGCCATGCGCAGCAGCCAGCTTGGTCTGTCCGTCTGGAGAGGGATTTGGGAACAGCCACCACCCCATATGTGGTTCCTTCCACTGTTCCAGGCTGTATTTCAGTCTCCGAGCTCAGCCCAGGGGTGTCCCTGTCACTGTGGGGTCATTCAGGGGGCAGTGGCCGAGCTGGCAGCAACCCCTGGACCCTTTGACCCGGCCTGTGCTCTGCCCATGGAGCTGTGTCCTCCCACCGGCATCGATCCCAATCCCAGTCGCAGAGGGGGAGGCTTCACAAGCAGGAGGCAAAGCTGGGCTCAGAGCTCAGGCCTGGCTTAACACGAGAGTTTTGGGATGGCTGTGGGATGTGCCTGACCCAAAAACACCTATCCCGTTCATCCCATCCCATCCCATCCCATCCCATCCCATCCCATCCCATCCCATCCCATCCCATCCATCCCACCCCTCCTGACCGTGTCCCTTCCCCGGCAGGGAGAAGCGCGCTCTGCACGTCTCTGTCACCAACCCGGTGCAGTGCAGCCTGCACGGCAGGAAATGCACCGTCTCTGTGGAGACCAGGATCAACCAAC
>VWZW01002933.1:367225-384024 GCA_013397115.1 Edolisoma coerulescens | reverse complement strand
CTTATCAGGATGATCCACACCTGATAAAATAATAGCTTCTGTATTGCTAAACCATCACAATTGGTAATAATTGAGGAAATTGGAGAGTAAAAAATAACCTCTTAAAGTATTTGTATGTGACAAGGTGGAGATATAACTGTTTAGATTATGACAAAGGTAATGAAATCTGTTTCTGAGTCTAAGTTCATTAGAGGGACAGAAGATTCTTTTTTGTGGTTGTTGCTGGTTCTAGAAATTATTTCTTCAAGAAAGCATAGTAAGTAAGAACTGCTGTGGATGTTTGTCCTCTTTCCTGGTCTACCAGACTGCTCTATCTGCTAGTGGACTTTTTGTACAGTTCTCTTCTGTAAAGTCAAGACACCTATCAGGCCTTAGGTGGACCGCAAAACTGCATAAATTCTCCATCCAGCACCCTCACATGTAGGTGATGACATTGTTTTTATTCATGTTTTGCAGACAGCAGTGGACAATTTCTTTTAGTCTGGTGACCTTCAGAAATGATCTCTGTAGTTGGGTGCTAACTTCAAGATGCTTTTTTTCCCAAACATCATAGTGTCATACAGAGCGCTTCTGTGATACACATTCACTGTGGTTTGTGCTTTCTTGGTATTTCAGATGACTTTGGAATTATTGTGTGTTACTTCTGTTCATCCAGACTGAGAAATAAGCATTTTGATACAGCCTGCCTCGTGTGATGCTTGGAGCTTCTTACCTAATAATTTCTTTCCCCATCTAGAACTCTGTTAGAAGTTTATTCAGAACAAAAGATGCCACTCTGTGACCCTTTTGGAAGACTCCTGACTGAAGACGAGTACAGTTCTGGGATTGCTGCCAGGATTGTTTGCCTGTGGTTGCTCATAGAAAAGTCAAAGCTAGAGAACTGATGTGATTCTGTGGTTTAAGCAGTCAGGGGTTTGACTTCCTGTAAGAGTCAGAGCAAATGGAGCAGCCGGTCCAGGATGCTCTGGAGATTGGTGGCTGCACCAGGGACCTAAACTAAACACTCTCCTACCAAGAACAAAAGTGATCTGGAGTGATTTCAGTACATCTTTCGGATCAGCAACTTCTTATTGCCTCTGAGTACTCCATTAGTCAGTCTTTTTTAGATTAGTCCTTTTAAAATTAATGTTTCAAATAGATTACTGTTTATCTACAGTATTGGTCTAGAAGTGACTCGTGACATAACTGCATGGAACAGGTTTTCTTACACTGTTTGTTTATTTACTCTGCTTGCCTCTAGGGAGCTTGGCTGCGTTTATAATTTTGACTTCCCTCTTCAAAGGTGTTTGTGCACCTAGATTGCAAGTTGCGTAAGCAAAGAATAAATGTTTCCTGGCAAAATGATGGTACCTTTTTACTAGTTGAAAATTTAAGTAATTTTAAGAAAATGTATGGTTTCTCCTTGTTGTTATGTAGTGGAACAGTCTTTGCCAGATTTCCTTTATAAATCAGTTTGTATTTCTGTAACACCTGTAGGTAGGGAACCAGAACTGGGTTTGGACATGTCCCTGTGGGCTGCAGTAAAATAGAGGCTTACAGTTGTCATGAGCAGGGCTGTGTAAGGTGTGCTACCAGTGCCATAGTCTCCTCCCACCACAGTATAGCAGATTAATTCTTCTGGGGCCGGGGCAACAGACCTGTGTCCTGGAATCCCATGGCAAAATCACCCTTCACTGCTTCTCCTCATACTCATTTCAAAATTAGCACACCTCTGCGGGGTCCCTCAATCTGATGCTATGTCTGATCTGTTCCAAGAGAACAGATATAGACATAGCTAAATTGTATCTGTCACTCCTCGTGTAAGAATTTGAATGTGCTGTCATCCTTACTTTTCTTTGTAACACCCTTGTGAGATTGTATTTGTATTGTTTTAATTTTTGAAAACAGGGAACTGAGCCATGGAGATTATTTATTAATTGATCAGATTCAAATCTAAGAGCAAAACTCTGACCAAAAATAGAACTGCAAGTAATAATAGCTTATATTTGGCCTATGTGATTAATTCTTCTATAATAAAGTTATTTCTTGTAATAAGTAGAGATTTGGTTGCTTTCTGCTATTTTTGTTGGGGTTTTGTTTGTTTGTTTGTTTTTATTTTTTTAAACTACATGGTCATGTTGTTGTTATTATCATCGTAATCATCATTATCATCATCCTCGTCATCATTACCATTACGGTTGTTACTGTTATCATTGTTATCTAATTTTATTGTAAACAACTCTGACAAGAATTCTGTTTCTGCAGCTCTAGAATTCCTGCATAGCAGAGACTTACAGAGCTCCACCCAACATACAACTTCTTTCTGTAGAATAGAATGGGCCTTGATTCTGATAATAAATTACTTCAGTGAAACTGTTCATGGAAGAACTTTGAATA
The DNA here is from genome assembly GCA_013397115.1 of Edolisoma coerulescens. NCBI lineage: Eukaryota > Metazoa > Chordata > Aves > Passeriformes > Campephagidae > Edolisoma > Edolisoma coerulescens. The sequence goes on along the minus strand of VWZW01002933.1, from coordinate 381,648 downwards.
TTTCAATGTATTATGTTTTCATAGAAACCTTCTGAATGATGCCCTGATATTAGTAATGAAATAATAATACTTCTAAATATGCTAGTAATTCACGTAACACTAATATTACACATTTCCTTTGCTTTCCTTCTAAAAGATTTTGTACAACACAGAAATAAGCAATATGCTTTTAAGTTTCTTAAAAGAAGCCATAACATAGAAACACACTCATACTATTTGTGGTGTAAATTGATGTGGTAGTGCTATGCAATCCAGTTCAAAAAGTGTTTAAGAAAAGGATGGCAGGAAAGAAGCAGTGAAGTGTGAGAGTAGCAAAGTAGTGGTAAGTTAAAAAAAAAAAATTCTAATCAGAGAGAATGGGGCACCCGGAAGATTTTGATAGTGTAGAGCAGCTATTGCTTCAGATCTGGCTGAATTGGTTTGCCCCTATTTTATCTAGAATGTGATTATTTGTCATTTGATAAATATGCATCTGTCATCATTCAGTTGCTGGAGAAATTGTTTCAAGATTTCGTTTCCTTCAGTATTTGGCTTATTGATTTTAAATGTCTGTGCATTAATGCATATCCAGATTAGACAAGGCTAGCATTCCTTTTCTTCTAAACTAAGTTGTTGTTTTTTTGTTTTCTCTATTCCCACTTTTCCAATCTTCCCCTGCCCTCATTTTCCCTCTAAAAATATCTTTAGGAATGACTTGCTGATGGTGTGCCGCCAGCTGAATATGGAGGCGTCTGTTGCAGAGATCATGCACCAGCTGGGAGCAGATGAAAATGGAAAAATTTCCTTCCAGGATTTTAGTCAGTGCCATATGGAACTGGTACAGGAAATCAAGAAGGAGGAAGTGGAGCTTTCTGTGAAATCGGATGACTCTTGTAAAAAGAAAAAGTTAAGGGCTAGAGTAGCTTCCTGGCCAACTAGCAGCAATAACAGTTTAGGTAGGTATGAATTTTGAATGTCCTGTTGGTGTAATTTAACAAAAGGTAAACTCTGGGGTGTTTGTTACTGATCTTACTGGCATTAGGGTTGCCCCTAAAGGGCTTTGTGAATCTGCCTTGGCATAATTTCATCATACACTGGAGTGCTGTTGTAACTGATGCAGTCTTATCATCAGAATGTAGACTAGAATGTGTGCAGAGCATCGTCTTCTAAAAGTGCAAGTTGCACAAGAGAACAGACTTCCTTGGAAGGACAGGGACTGGTAACTGAAGATCCAGGGAGTTCTCTGTTCTTTGTAAAGCCCAGGCAGGTACATAGGTAAAACTGAAAAATGAGGAGAGACATAATCTTGGTTCCAGTCATAACACACTGTAGGAATGGATGTTTCTTGGATGCTTTAAAAATCATTTCACTTAGTGGGAGATTTGAATGCTGGAAGAGCATTAGATTATGGTTTAGAGAATACAAAAATAGTCCTCCATCTGGTTAAAAACCAAACCAAAAAAGCCAAAATCAGGACCAATCAAACCAAAAGAAACCACCACCACCAACAAAAACAAACCACAAAACCCCCCAAAAACCCAAACCAACAAACAAAAAAAGTGCTATTCCATCCACAGGAACATGGGATGTAGGAAGGGATTATCTGTGTCATTGAGCCCAGTCCTTGATAGCACTGTGACCAGTCAGCATTAGGTCAGAAATGTTAACACCTGCGGAATGCTTCCTTTCCCCCTGTGAAAAATGGAAGAGACTAGAGGACACAGATTCTGGGGTCAAAAACGCCAAAGGGTGTTGTCCTGTGGAGAAAGCTGAGGATGCTGTTCATTCCCCAGCTCCCTACAACAGGTGCATACTGGCTAAGCACGACTGCTGGCTGGTGACATGGAACTGACCTGCATCCGTGCTTCACAAAACCACCATCAGCCTCTGATTGTGTTTAGTTGGAGCTATGTCTCCTCAGCCTTTTCTTTAGACTATATCAGCCTACCTGTTTTAAAACACTTTTTTAACTAGAAATCTTCCATTAGTCTTCTTCTATTAGAAAAATAGTTTTTCTTTGCATGTGTCCTAAATTAAATTGGGAATATTTTTTACTGTCGGATGTGCTTCATACTTCTTCTGGACAGTTGTGTTATTCTGGCTTCTCATGTTACTGACCTGTTGTCAGGTGTAATGTTTAATATCAGATTTATTTATTTGTTTGAAGGTAGTTCATGGTACATGGGATTTCTGTTTTAGCAGCATGATACAAAGCATACTGAAAACACAATACAGATACAAGTCACACATGGCAGAAGAGAGCAATTGCAGTGCACAGCTCAATCACAGCACCAGTGTGGCTGAGCCATGTATTCATGTACCCCACACTGGCCTGGCTAAGTCAGGGAGACATTCACACTCTTACTGAACTCAGGGAGAAACACAGCACCAGTTAATGCTCTCAGCTGTTTATAGTTTATCTAAAGCAAAACCCATCCTCAGGTTCTCTTGGTGTTGAGATCAACTCAGCTTATTTGCAACAGCTGTGTGCAACAGCCCACATCCTTCCCTGAGCTTCATGGGCACATCATCCCAGCCCATCTCTGATCCTGCTCTCGTGGTAGGGCTTTACTAATCAGTCACACCTTCTTTATTTTGTCAGTAGTCAGCTTCACAGAAAGTAAAACTGGTAATGTGTTGATTTTGGTGGTTTGGTCTATCTATTAATTTACTTACTTATTTGCTTTGGAGAGGTGGGTTTAGCATGTTCGCTCTTCTAGTCACTTTGCACATGTTTTTGGCTAGTCATCTCAGGAACTAAAATTTTCCATGTTTACTTTATATCCTTGGTGAACTCCTTACCTTTTTGCTTTTTAGATGGACTGTACTACTCCCTTATCCCATCATCTCATGCCCCTTGGCTTTTCATTTCAGCTTCTCAGCATAGCAAATCTGTTTCATAGCTCTTTTTATCTTCCATCTCATATTTTATGGTTTTATAGTCATATTTTATTATAGAGGTACTTTGTTGATAGCATTTCTTCTGTTTATCCTTCTTCCATATATATTCTTGAATTGCAAGACTCTGTAGTTTCTATGCCCATTTCTCCCATCACTTTCTGTATTGAAATCTTCATAAGCCTTGTCCTCAGTTGATTTCCAGTCTGTGAATCTGTTTATGGAGTTGTATCAGACAATATTTCAAAGCCCAGATTGTGCCTAATACCTTTTTTTTTTGGTTTAAGGATATTGTGTGTTCCCTTGCTTATACAATTATCTTCTGTTGCCTTCTTTTTCAGTGCTGCCACTGTTGTATTTTTCTGCAAAACAGGGTTGTTGTTCTGCCCCCAGATGGCTATATAAAGTTTCCCTGTTTGCTTACCAGATTTCTGGGTTTTAAAATCTTCTTTCTTAGACAAGCCAGCCCAGCAATTATGATTTGTAATAATCAGAGGTGAAAGACAGCTCCTAAACTTTGTAAGAGAAAGGCCTACATAATAGTCTCAAAATTTATCCCACAAAGAAGTCTTACTAATTGCTGCCAAAAAGTATTCATAGATGAACTTTCAAATTTATTAGCGTATAGAATTCAATCCCTACTATTTTTTCCTATTCTCCAATTGCTGTTAATTTTACAAGAATAGTTTAATGCATTTTTAAAGTTGGTGAGTGAACCCATTTTTCTTTTCCTATTTTTTTTCCCCAAAAGTTAAGTCCAGAAGACTTTAGATTTTCCTGCCTTGATATATTTTGCTCTGCTGATTAAGTGTGACTGTCTTACTGCACTGTACTTCTAGAGCTATAGGGAATTATAGGGAATTATGGGATTTGTCCTTGTCCTGCCTTGACTCTTGCAAGAGTTCTTAGAGAACATATGGAGATGCTCCCCCCAAAAAAAGAATGGGAGGAAATACTAAAAATGAGCATTTAGGATGCAATTGCTTTTTATTTGGTTGTAAAAGAAAACCGTTGTGGCAGCACTGTTCAAAATATTCTACATAGCTTTCTTTTCAAAGAGTCAAGAGAACACCACTGCAATATATTTCTATGATATAAACTCAGCCTGTAGTATGAACATAATGACAGCTGAGGAATTAAACTTGCAGTACAAGCTTGAATTATGATCTGCATGTTTCTGTGCCTTTCATGTCTTTGAGGGCTCACTTACATGCTCATTTGTGATCAGAGAATTGTTTGTGTTATACTGACTCATAGCTCTTGCTTTCTAAGCATTGCTTAAGACAATTTCAAATGTGGGCTTGGTGGATGTTCTTTTTTTGTGTTACTGGTTTTTTTTCTGTCAAAGAATACTGTTTTTATTAAACTTTATTTTCCAAGAGAGTTTAGAGGCCTCTTTTTGAAGACTAATTTCTACAGAGTGTGTCAGCTGTTGATAATGGTTGAAAGCTGTTATCATGTATCCATGTGGGGCACATAAATGACAGAATTTCAAAACTCATCTGACTAGTACTGAGTAGCAGGGGTCCTGATGATCTGAAACAAAGGAATCCAGCCGCTGACATGAATGTTTTTACACTGCAAGTTTGTGTGTAATTGTGCAGAGATTGCCAGTCAGGCAGCATTTTGTGCTGCCTTTTCTTGGAACTGTTCCAAATTATTTTTAAAAAATCCAAAAACTTATCTAAATATAATGTTACCTTTGCTGGCTGTAAGTTTTGCTTTTCATTATGAAGAAAATAACTTGAAAAAAGGTTGCAAGAAGTAATTGCATCTAATTTACTATTGAACTTCATCTCATCCATCTCTTTTATCATTGATCAGGTTATTTTAATAATTTTTCCCAACTTTGCACAACAAATGTTCACTCCTGTGTTTCCATGTGGGATGCAGAAGTGAGAAAATTGGTTGACTGTTTTAATCAAGGTGCAAGACTCAGGTTTATTAACACTCACTCATATATTTGGCTCAGTAAGCCAAACCTGCAGCCATATCCACCATCCTGATGAGCAAATGTGTGTAGATTTAAAAGCTTAATGTTTTATTCAAGTGCACAAAAAAGGAAGTTTTTCAAGTTACGAGAATTAGGCTTTTTGGTATTTATTAAACAGAAATTCAAAGCTGTTATAATGTGTTGTAGTTCTTACCGTACACTATTAATATCAGCGGGAGCTTTAATGATAATTTGCAAGTAATAACCAGTTATTATTCTGTATGTGAAATGGAATGTAAACTGTTAATGTTCTTCTTTGGCATTTTAAAATACAATAAAAATTAATGAAATAACTTTTGAAAGTGGTGCTGGAGTCTTGCAGTGACCATATGCAACCTGACTTTTTAATATATCATTTCAGTAGGAAATGCAGGAAGAATGTCAGTTACTGATCAGATCTGTGTGGAAAGTGAGGGCCATGATGGGTACAGTAAATCTGTGTGAATAACGTAGTGAGTGATGGAAGTGGATTGCTTGGCACATGAAAGCTTTAACACAGCAAAACTGCATCTCTAATATTGAAATCAGGAAGTTGCCTGAACAGTCATGGCTTCTGTTAGCTTTTTCAGTGTTGTATAGCTTTGCATGTCTTTTATAAAAGCTATGATTAGAATTATTTATATTATGCATTGTATAGATTTGTCTAGCTCTTTACAAGGAGCAAATTGCCATTTTTTCCTCATGATAAAGAATAGCCTGTTTCTAGCACCCATTGACTTGGAGGATGAACAAGAAATGGCACTACTTATTAGTAGATTCTTTCTTTAGACAAGTAAATGGTTTCCTGTAACTGCATGTATTTATTGATCTTATTTCATATTCTAGATAAACAGTAACGAATACAAGAGTCTTTTACCAATTTTTGGCTGTAGGTTAATACTTTGTAATTAATTCATAGCCACCTCCCCTTTCTTTGGTGAAACTAAGTCCCTTGGAAATTTGTTATGATAATTTATTTGCATAGTGGATCAAGCATGAGAATTAATCAAAGGAATGGTAGGAATTCAGCCTTAAATTAGCTTATGGGTAAACAGGAGAGGCAGACCAGTGGGGCTGAAAAATCATTATTTTTGGTTTACATTAACTCCATGTTTGATCTTACTGCAAATAAATTGCTCTCAAGAAACTGATGTAGTGATTACATTTATTTATGCTGTATTTAATTAAAAACTACAGAGCTCATACAGACTCAAAGGCATGACACAGATTTTCTTGAGATTTATGAGCAAAGTTTCACCCTTAGATATGTTTGACTAGAAAAGCTGTGAGTTTCTGCTGGGCCAAATTTAGTTACATACGAACTCCTGGTAACTGTAACCGGTTTAGTTTATTACTTTTTTGATAGCACTTTCTTTGTGCAAAGCAGTCGATTACAGGTAGTTTTTCTTTTTTTTTTTTTTAAGAAACAGAGAGTTTGAGTTCTATGAGCGTCATTACAAATGAACCTGGATTTCCTGGGGTTTGTAATTGACTGCTGATGAATCTTATTAAAATCATAATATATAGTATGTGTTAAATACCGGTGAATCTACAAAGGATAGAAGTCATCCCTGCAGGGATCTTTGGTGTCTAATAGAATAACAAATGTGGTTGAAGCTTTCTTCTGGTTTGAATATTTGTAAAATGTAAGAACAGCTAATTTGTGTTAGACCAGACTTCATTCTCAAATGGTAATTCTGTCACTTCGCATGGTGAGAAGCAAATGATTAGAGCAGATAGTAGGGATTAAGTGATCATGTAACAATGCTTCCATATTAAATTTCAGCTCAGGGACTTTGAATTAGAGAGATTCACTTGTTCACACACACATAGCTTCCCTCCCTCTAACCCTGTCTTACAGGACTGAGTCTCTGAACATGTGCAAGTCTTTAGTGTTCTCATGTCCTGCAGCCCGCAGTACCACAGCTTGCCCTTCCATCGTATGAGGAGCAAACTCCTTTTGGATTGCTAGAGTTTCCTGACCACCTTCTTCCATGTGTATGCAGGGGCTTTTCTCTCTTTTTTTTTTTCCCTCCTAGTGTATCTAGTCAAGATTGAGCTTTGCATTGCATTGTGTTATCTTCCTCAGTAGGAGCACTAACAGTCTGTCACCTCTGTGCCTTCCATAAAGGTTACAGGAATTCAGTGTGTTTGACACTTTGACACCCATACCAAATGCCCCTGAAATTACCAAATATCTTAAAACTTTAGGAGGAAAGGGGGAAGACAGATAGCTGAGTGGGTAGAACTGGGGGAGACTGCTGTTCCTGAGAGCTGCTGCTACCAAGAGTCGTTAAAAGGGCTGGCCCAGACCAGCTCTGCAGAGCACCACAGGTCAGGCTCATTTCAGGGTGACACTACTGCTGTCTGTGCCTCTTGGTCAGCTCCAGAAGTAACACCTGGAGCTGTGGTTTGGGTTTGCCATATGGTGTGGAACTGGATTATGGCATCACTTCCTCAGTTTTGTCCCGGTTTATGCTTTGCATGCAACCTGTGATCAGCTTGAGAAACCAAAAGGCCACAGCTGGGATTTTCATGGAAGGCATGCTTTATTTGGCTCAAGATGAGCACTGTCACACATCCTACACTTCAGCTTTTGTAAATCAAGGCTTGCCTCTCAGCACATTTCTGCTTCACCTCTTCTGACTTAGGTGATCTGCTCTTCACCTGCCTGCTTCTAATGAGGCTCTGACATACTATGGTTCATGGCACAGCAACAAAGTGAAACTGACAGATAGCAAACTCTGGATGTTTCATTTGTTCACTTGGGTACATTTGTATTCAAGTCCCATCTAAAGTGAGATTGTCTTGAGTGGAAGATAATCAGGGAGGAAACTGATTATTCACATGTAAATTGCTGTGTAAGGAAAGCCAACTTTTTTTAGAAGTACAGTGCATACAGTACAAATACTGTACTTGAAAGGTATGTTGGAACTTCATCTAGCTTCTGTATGACTTTATGCACTCTTTTTCGTTTTACTAGGGGAATACTATATACTCCCCTCTTTACTAGAGATGATTTATTTTCAGGGAAAAAGGATTGTTTCCTGCCTTACTAGAAATTTCAAATGAAATACTAGATTGAGTTCCTGAGTACAGTGCTGTCATTGTCCAGCAGCATTCTGGCAAAATTTAGTTTTAGGTGCTTAAACAGTACCGGGTACTAGGAGACTTTGGTTTCTAGACTGTTGAGAAGTCATTCCCATCCTCCGTTTCTTATGTCTGAATAGAGCAAATGGTTGTCTGGTCTCAAGGATAATCTTAAATCATTGCAGATTCAAGGACAGGTGTATGAAGGTGTCATGGATAATGTGCTTTTATTTTGTTTTCTGTGTTATTATTTCCCATATGGCCAATGCCAGTCTGCTGGCAAGTATTGAAACCATGATAGTTTACGTAGATGCATTTCTCCAGTAATTGCAATAAATTTGAAGAAGGTAAATTGGCTGAAATTCCACAAGCATTTGTTAATATATATGGTTTGGACTACTGGTTTAACAAACCCAGCTTCTTCATCCAAAAGCTGTGTTGAAAAACTGCGAAATTGTAATGAGAGAAATGTCTTCTTTAATTAGATACATCTCTGTGTTTTACTTTCTCAAGGCTTTATGAGTTAGGTTGTCTACTTTATGGTTTTGCTCTTGGCAAGCTTACTCACTTATCTGTCCTAATTTTCATGTAGCCATTTGATTTATTTTTCTTAAGATTTGACACAGTTTTTATAACTGATAAAAATCTGCTTAGAAAAATATGTCATGGAATGTAAAAAATTAAAACCCAAAAGCATTGAAAAAAAAAAAAAAGATAGTGTTACTCTGGTAAGTAAGAGTGCTGGTTATATTGCAGACTGTTCCAATTTCAAGGTGCATTTAAGTGTTTCTGAAATATACGCTATAGTTATACCCAGAGTCAGGCAGCACAAAATTGCAGAATTCCTGAATTTTGAATGTACCAATATTGGGGATACTTCAGTGAATCTGAAACACAGTTGAGGTTTTGTGATGATTTTGAGAAATACACCAGTAGGAAGTGCAGATGTTGTAACTTGTAGTTGAGGGACAAGAGGAAGATGACATGTGAGCTGACAGCAGTCTTTTAGAGCAGAAAGTGTTGACGTGGTTCAGTTTTCCTCTTAGACGTGATTTCATAAAAGAGATTTCTCCCATGAGTAAGTTGCCTTAGTTAGGGTAGTTTCCTTCTCTTGGAGCTTGTTATCCTCACTCCCAAGACTAATGAGAAAAGGACAGAGAAAACGCAGCCTAACATTGTATATCTTGTGTGCAGTGTTCATCAAACCAGAAAAAGGGCATGGTAGGAGGAACAAGATTTAGGCAGCAATCACACAGACCCATGTCTTGAGATTCCATGTTTCCCATAACTGCCATAACTCTCCCGTAGCAATTATTCTCCCATAGCAATTATTTCCTTCTTGGTCACTGGACAAGTGTTTGAAAGTGTTTGAAGTATTTCTAGGACTGAATGTTGAGTTGAGAATACATTTTGAAATTATGCCTTCCCAGACTTCTCTCCCTGAATTCTCCTAGAACTTGTAATGGATGTACAGATAAATTTCTGTATTTAATAAACATTCTCACCCAGCTGTGCATGTGAGGATCACTTATTATGATCATCACTCTGCTGCTGTGCCATTCATAGGTGTCATTCGTATTGTTTTATCATCTGATGCAAAATAATAAATAGGTGTTAAAGAGTGATTACTGTTAAATAGGAAAGAATTACTTTAGCTGTCAGGCTACCAGCTGAAGCCAGAACCTTTGGTCTTTGATTCCTGTATGGAAGTGTTTTGTAGAAAACAGTGGAAGTAGTTGTAATAAGCTCCAAATACAACTACAGTTTTCACTTTTCTAGTCAGGTTGTGTAAGTATAAAGCTGATCCCTCGATGGAACATAGCTTCTTTTCAGTTGTTTTGGTTTACTGTACTTTGTATGTTGCTTGAGCAATTTGAGCTCTATTTAGCTCCTAAATTTTCTTTAAAGTGCATTTGGGTTTTGTAATGTCGGCATCTGCTTAGGGGACTTGAATGTCCAAATATTCACTTTAATTCTTGGCTTCCTGCCCAGCTCCCGTTTTTTATAGCTAGACCTGCTCCTCGAGGCCCTGACTTGACTAGCAAGTGCAAAATGACCATTCTTTGTTAATTTTGTACATTTCCCCCTTCATTTGGTGCACTTACCTCCAAAACCATTATTACCGAAGTTGGCAGGGAGCTTTGAAATGGCTAGTGCTTTTCACAAATCTCTCTGTTGCCTTCACTGAATACAGGTTATCGTAATTTAACTGTTGAATGAAAGATGAGCAAAAAAAAAATGCTGAAAGATAGCCATTCTTCTGAATATAATGCAAGTAAGTTTAAGTAGCTAAATGTCGTGGCTACCTCATGGAGAACAGTGATCAGACTCTCCTCATTGAGTGAAGGGAAGCTGTGTGACCAAGGAGCTGATATGTACTTATGTTGTCAGCTGTCTTCATGTTTGCCATTCACAAGCCAGACTCATTTCAGAACCTACTGCAGGGCTAATCTTACAGTGCCTTGCTCTTCCTGATATCCCAGATCCTTTCAGAAAAAAATACATCTTCAGTGTCCTACCATCCTGGTGGTTCATCTTTTCTACTCTGTGAGCAATGAAGAAATCACGAGACGCTTGGTCCACCAGCATAGCCTGGTAAAATTAGCCTTTACCAGACCAAAAATCCTGGCTGTATGGGCAGACTTGTATTTTTGGTAGGCATGTACTTCTCCGTTGCAGAGTACAAGCCTTCTGGGCAGAAGGTTAACTGCTTGTAGATGAGATGAAGTGCCATTTTCTTTTAGATCAGAATGCTAGGGTGGTACCAGAACACAGACCAGAGAGCTTTGCAGGTGATAAAGGAAGATGTAGATAGCAAGAATTCTCAGTGCCTGTGGGCAGGGTACACAATTCAGAGTGGCATTTGTCAAGTGAATTGATTAAAGTTGTTTTGAACAGCTTTGGTACAATTCACAAACTGAAATTTTACGTGATTATGGAATCTTTTATGATCCATCAAACTAAACTGTCCTTTGTTATTCTTTATTGTACAATGTATTCATTCACTCCAGAAAGTGTTGATTTAACTTTCTTACCCTGGAATTGAAGTGTTACATAATTTGAAAACAACTGTGCTCTTTTATTACTTGTCTAATACAAATATTGTGCAATGAATTTATTTATTTATGTTTTCTTTCTGTTTAATCACTGTAGTAATACCAACTTCCGAGCATGCTTATTACCTGGGAATTCTCATGATAACTTTGTTTCATTTAATACAGAAAATTCATGCTTCTTATTATTCTAAGTGCAGATGAACAGGGAAAAGCTGTCATGGGATGTATGTTGTCCTGTAAAGACTAATCTTAAACACAGATTTATTAACTATAGGTTCCTATTCCCAGGTCAGCTATCAGCCATCATACCTAATGTTTCCTTATTTCTAATTACTATTGTAAGAGAAGAATTGTGTGTTAATTACAGCAAGATACAAGAGTTGTCTGTTAATTCCTGGTTGAATTTTCAGTTGCAAGTGAAATCTCAGTTTTGACTCCAGAGTTTCCCTGCAGAACTGAGATTTGAGAGGTGTATGATCCAGGCCAGCATCTTAACAGCCAGAGCTCTGGAATCTGTTGGGAAACGAGTGGGCAAATTTAGGGATTAGGGTTAAGCCCAAAATAAAATACTCGAAATGCCTTTCAGTCATCTCCCCTTCCATTTTTCATATGTATGTTTTAAATTAGGACTATAGACTTGAACTTAGAAGAAAACTTGGGTTAACGATACAGTCATAATACAGTAATAAAACCCAGATCTTTCCTGATCCGTCTGTGACTGAAAGGTGACTTTCCGTGCCAACTGAGTGTTTAAAAGTGCTTCCAGTCTGATAGCAGATGGTGCAATCTATAAAGGCCACTTGGGTCCTTCAGCAGAGCTGCTGTTGTTAATTGCATGAATATGGAAGCTCTTTTGCAGAACAATGATTTTTGAGTAATAGAAATGTAGTGCATGTTCTCTGTAGAAGCATGTGCCATATTTAGCTCTGTAAAAGGAGGTGTATCTGTATGATACAACCAGCTCTCATAATTCTGTGGCTGTGCTTGCCCAGAGAGGGTTGTTTCCCATGTTCTTGCCAAGCCTGGGAAGTGGCAGAACTGATTCTCTGCCTCTCTCGGGTGCCTGAGACATTTCTGTGGCTTCAGGTCTGAGCTGCTGATTTTTTTACTCTGTGATGTTCTGTAGCCACACGAGGGCAGAGACACCCAACGTTATGCACTGCCACAGTGCCCTGCCCACTGTACAAAATATTGCTCAGTGCAAGTCTGTTGGAAAGCTTGCAGCACGTGGTGAAGTACAGTGGTGCACACTTTTGGTGTGAAAGTCATTGAATTAATCCTTAAGTAATCTCCCTCTGCCTGTGGTAAGGAGTCATGGTGATTATATTAGTATAAAATGTAATTATTTTTTGTTGTGCATTATTTTCTACTTAGATGTTTCAAGAGTAGAATGTTTGCATCGCAGAAAGGCGGGGAAACCAACTCCAGGTTTCCTAAGTCTGCTTTTCATGTGTAACAGCTTTATGGGGTGTTAGGGTGTTGACCTGAAACAACAGATCAGTTGCTGCCTTGCAGCCCTTCTGGCTGGTTTTCCCCTTGGTACTTTTGCATCTCAAACTTTCTTGGCAAGGGGGAAACATTCTCCTAATAGGCCATTATGTTGTTTATTGGTTTTGCCTGGTAATGTACTGAATAAGTAATAACCACTGATTAGTAAGCACTCTCTTAGAATGCTGATTAATATTTGAGAGAGAAAACTAGGTCATAAAAAGGAAAAGCTTTCAAAAGAGTAGGATGGCATTACATAACTGCTTATGGTTTGATGATTGCATATTGGACTTAGAGTTTTGATATAGTCTGTAGCTCTGGATTCTATTCTGACTTTTCTATTAACCAGAGTGTGCGCTTGGACAAGTCACTTATTTGTTTTTAATCTTCATTATGCTATATATGAAATTTTACAGTCCTGCCCAGGGTTATTAAATAATCTAGTGCCTGCTCTGGATTGTTTTGCCATAGGAAATACTTGAATCTAAAACTTAACAAGATTTTAATAGGAGTGGCACAGTTGTAAGGGAATCAGAAGCACCCAGGGATGAAATAGTTACTGGCAAAATAACAGCATTTTCTTCTACTTGTTTTATGGTTTAAGCCCATCTCTGTTTGTAGGGAATTGGAATAATTATTCATGGAGAAACACGAACCTTACAGCGTCATGACACAGAAACTTTCTTAAATCATTCATTGTTTGTCATGTGCCACAAGATCATACCCTTGCAGTAATTTGTCATGAAACACATTGTGATCGATGTGTCTGAAACTTGAATGGAAGCAAGCAATCCCAAGGTAATAACAAAGGTAATGGTAACATAAGAAGTGATGAACTATACAGCTAAAAGATACACTTATTTGTTGGCATTCAGTAAACAAAAAGAGGTGAATTATGTTTTTCCTCCTTTGCTCTTTGATCTCTGCTGCTTTTCAATCTGACAGAAGTTCCTGGTACTCATTTAGTGGTCCTTAGCTGTTGTGAACGACACTGGTTTTGCATTGTACTACATAACTTAAACAAATGCTTTTAGTTTTCCTTCTGAATCTTGTAATTTAGTAATTAACCTGTGCACTGGAAATTTTACTGCTTTTTTTTCCTGATATTATCAGCACGTGCAAGATGGGCAATAACGCTGGTAGAGATTTTTGCTTTTTTTCTTTCTGGAATGACCGGCAAGGTTATTCCTGCGTCAGCAGCGTGCCCTGGCAGCCAAAGGGGCTGTGTCCTGGGGTGTATCAGCATCATCAGCCAGTCAAAGGAGGTGGTGGTCCTAATCTGTACTGCATTGTTGCTACCCCGCCTTGAGTACTATGTGCATTTTTGGGTATTTTCTCAGTACACAAAAGGCTTTAAACTATGGGAGTGTGTCCAGAGGAGGGTAAGCAAGATGGTGAAAGACCTCAAGGAGCAGCTGAGGTCACTGGGTTTGCTCAGCTTGGAGAAGAGAAGGCTGAGGGGTGACCTCAGAGATGCTGATTTCCTCTCTCTGGTGACCAGTCACAGGACATGAGGAAAGGGAATGAAGCTGCATCAGGGGAAGTTCAGATTGGATATTAGGGAAAGGTTCCTTGCTGGGATGATGGCTGGTCACTGGAAAAGGCTCCCCAGGGAAGTGGTNACCAAGCCTGGCAGAATTCAAGGAGCACCTGGATGATGCTCTTAGTCATGGGGTTTAGGTTTGGGCAGTCCTGTGAGGAGCAGGGAGTTGAACTGAATGATCCTTATGGGTGCCTTCCAACTTGAGAGATTCTGTGTTTTCTTTATGCACAGTCCATTCCAGAATGTTTTTCCCTTTCTGCATTTTAGGTGCCTTATCAGGAGCCAGAGAAAGCTGGGAGTATGATTCAGGAGCGAGAGACCTTCATAGTCCAGACCTCCACAGTCATTTTAGGCTACAAAAGGTGTTGGAGTATGGTGGAAGCAATGTGACTCAACA
>VWZW01002933.1:308768-367177 GCA_013397115.1 Edolisoma coerulescens | reverse complement strand
GCAACTCTGTTGAAGGAAGCTACTTAGAACTTGCCAACACTGTAAGTGCATTTTACCTTCTGCTTTTAGGTTTTGTAGAAGTTTGTTTGTTTGTTTGTTTGTTTTTGAAGAAGCATGTTTATTCCAGTCTTAGAGCCCTTCCAGAAACAGTTTTTACTTTTTTTACCAGAAAACCAATGTGATTTTAGCAATAGTGTAGTGTATAGTATTTCCAAAGCTTATATAACCAAGTTGTGTCAAAAAATGAAGGAATCTGTGTGTGGTCAAACTGAAGTTCTTAACTGATAAAATTTAACAGTAGAAGATTTGTTTATAAAAACTTCCTGCCGATTAATTTTAGGTGTGGTGTCAGATTGCTCAAAAGTGTTGTGCAGGAGAATTCTTCACATGTTATTTCATTACTACCCACTAAATTATTTGGTACTTGCTTTAAGCCCTTGGTGTGCTCTTTTATTTCTACAGGCAAATATTATTCTCCATTTAAAAAAGCCCACGTTTCTGTGTGTGCTGGTTTTGACTGGAGAAAGGTGAGTTTTCTTCACAGTGACTAGTGTGGACCTATGTTTTGGATGACACTTTAGAAGGAGTAAGGCATTGTTTTTTGCTTCTCCCCCATTTATATTGGGATGATGTTTGTGTTTTAATTTTAACGAGGCATCTTACAAAAGACCACCTATTTTGTAGCATTTTTCTGGTTTACGTTGCACAGGTGTTTAAGTGGAGAAGTAAAAGATAATTAAATGAAAGTGAAAAACTTCTAATTTAAAAAATTACTCTCCACTGGCATGCTTGACCTTGATGAAATAGACTCCTGCTTCATGATATCATAGGATAATTCAAGCTGTAAGGGAACTTCAGGAGGTTGTCTGGTCCAACATCCTACTCAAAATGGGAGTGATTGCTGACAACAGAGGAAAATCAATGTCTTTAAGCTATTATTTAAAAAGAAAATGATGAAAAGTATCCTGAAAATACTTCCAAAAGCCTTCTTGGTTTTATCTGAGTTCTGAACATGAGCTGGTATAGAACCTGTTTCCATACGCAGAGTTAAAAAAAAAAATGTAGATATTAAAACTTCTCTAAGAGACAAAAGAATTTAAGAAAGTTGATAGTTTCTTAAAGGAATCGTGCTCTCATTTTTCCTAGGGAGGATAATAAGAGATCAACTGTGGTTCAGTCATGAACTCGCACAGAAGCATATGGAAACTGTAATGAGCAGAAAACAAGCAGCCACACATGTATTAAAAAAAGGATAATATGGGGAAATTGAGAGATTGTAGGCCATTTAGAAGCTTTGTTTGTATGTTCCATTCCTTGTGGGGAAATGAATGCAATTTTAAGTGAGAAAGAAAGAACATGTAGATTTGAAAAACAATAACCAAGTCCATCCAATATAATATCTCCTTTAAGAGGAGACAGAAGACAAACAATATGTATCGTGTTTCTCCAGTAAAACATCTGACCCTGCCTTGAGTGATATTCTCATCATCAAGGCAAGAAAAATAATTTGAGTGTAACTACAAATGGTTGTACAATGATGGTTCAGAAGTTATGTGCTGTTACACATTTACAGAGATACTATACGAAGCCACAGTGTGCCATGTTACGCAAGAATGCACAGTGTGATGGCTACTGCATTGCTATGACATGTAGAAATCTAAAAAATAAAAATGCTTATTGAAAAATTAGGGTTCCCAGGTTTCATGGCTTTCTGAGTTGGGGGAGGATGTCAGGGAAAGGTTTTTCACCCCAGGGTGTTGGAGCCCTGAGCACTGGTCACAGCACCAGCCTGACAGAATCCAAGAAGTGTTTGCACAATGCTCTTGGGCACATGGTGTGACTCTTGGGTGTTTTGTGCAGGGCCAAGAATTGAACTCAATGATCCTGATGGGTCTCTGCCAACTCAGGATATTCTGTGATTCTGTGATCTCTAAATTCCTTTTATGATTACTGTCATGAAAGATGCCTGATCTTTTTTTTAATCTGTTATACTTCTGCTTTCAAGTTTTTCTTCTATGCTTTTCAAAACCACAGTAGAGTCATCCGTCTCTCATTTATATGTAGATGAATACAATAACATCTTCATTTGACTCCTACTGAGCACTGGTGTCATGGGTCATATGTAAATTTTTGCTTTGACTTTATTAAAATGGAGAGAGAAAGGAGCAGGAGAAAACAGATTCATTTACTTTGGGTTTCAGTATTTATTCATCTTTCCACAATTTTTAATACTATGGGGCATGCTTACTCCAGTCTAAATTTAGGCTCTTCAAAGAGATAAACATAGCCTTCACACAGCTCAGATTTAATATAGGTTCTTCCTTCTCTGTCCCTTTCTCAGATCTTTTACTTTTGAGCTGCATTTTCCACAATGACAAGCAAGCTGCTCCGTAGCATTCATTCTCAGAAATGACAGATCTCAGCCTTCCCATTTTTATAAGTTGAATTCAGTTAATTAATCAAGTGTAAATTCTTGTTAATAATGTCCTGGTTTACTTTTTGGCAGCCCTTTTTTAGCCTTCTTTTGATTTTAAACTGTGCAGTCAGGCTAAAGACATGCTTGGTGATTATGTACTCCTACAGCATAGATTATACTCCTCAGTCAAGACAGAGGGTCTCCATGCTATCCTTAACAGGTTTTCCATTTGCAAAAGCTAAATGAACATCAGTCCACTTTGCCTAGCTTTTATAAGAGGATTTTTTTTTTAATGCATTTTTGTGATTTTGAGAACATACAGCTCTACAGCATTTTATCAAAACATAACGCCTGCTCTGAAGCATTATTCTTCATCACAGGAGTGATGCAATTTTTAAAACAGTGCTATTTGACATTTAGCCATTTATACTCATTTTGTATGCTTCTTTCGTTGATTTTGCATCATTTTGCTATAATTAGGTTTATTAACGCATGTTCAGATTCAGCTTTTGTTTTACCTGAATAATATATTCTGTAGTCTTTATGGGGTGTTAATCTCTTTCAGCGTTTTCCAGATTTGCATTTTTATTCTTAAATATTAAGAACACATTCCTCTTTATAGCTCTTCCCCTTGGTATCAGCATTTATGACTAAAATATTAACCTTTCACATGACTTGTCACCACTTACTGACGATGTACCTATTTGTGCCAATAGGAGTCCTCGTGTGTGTGTGTTTGGGAGTTGTAATTATGTTCTTCATGGACAGAAAAGAATGCAAGCATTTCGAAGGATTTGTTTGTGCATATGGATGTTTGGGAGCAGCCATGGGATCTCATGGTGCACCCTACAATGCTACAAGGAGGGATGGCATTCTGTTTCAGGAGATGAAGTATTGCTGTTCTCTGAAAACATCACACAGGCAAAATCTCAATATGATAGGCGTATTTCACATTAAAATTCCAAGAGAGTTTAATAAGCAGAAGCAATAAAATTTGCTTTAATTCCCTTTTCATATTCTCCTTGCATGCGATTAGAATACACTTGATTTTTTTTTTTTAGTAGAACATGTGCATATAAATGGTAATGCATGCACGTGTGCTTAATGTTAGTTTCTGTTGCCTAAATTCGTTGTTAAGATGAATATATTTATTGTCAGAAGTAACCACATTTACATAAACAAAACCCATTCTGTTTCATTTGCCATGATGATAAGATCTCTGTTCTTTTAGTTGGAAGTACATCTGGTTTGCTGAGAAAAGTCTCTGCTCCAAGATCCATTTTTAAAATGTGATCCCAAGTATGTTGATACATGGTGGTCTTTTAACTATCCAGTCCCTGGTCTGGTGGCATCCAGAACCCTTTAATCTCTGATTTTTCCTTCCAAAGACACTCCAGCTATATTGGAACCTCTTCCTTGCCAAAGGTTTTTAGTTGGAAACATTTAGACAGATTTGATGAGAGTATGGTTGATTTGCAGAGGGGAAGGATACAGCTGTATTTTTGAGAACAGAGTGTGGCAGAATTTCGTTATGACCACACTTTAGGAGGCTGTGATGCTATTTCCTCCTCTAAGATGCCGTGCCACAGATGTGGTTGTTCTTAGTCAGAGAGAAGGGCTTATTTACAGAGTTGCCAGAAGTACTGCCTGCAGCATGTCACTCTTCTGGCAAACCACAAGGTGTGCATAGTCCTGCTTTTTATCTTGTGCAGGGCTGTCAGTGTAAGATGGATGTGTCTAGGTGGGACTGTATTGGTGCAGACTGTTCCACCTGCCAGATCTGCACTTCTCATCTCAAGAGGAGCTGGTTTTTGGAATGTCTTCATCAAGAACACACAGAAAACTAGTACAAAAATGTTCTTAATGCGTCTTCTTGTAACTGCTCTGGTATATGTTCTTTCTTATCTCTTCCTGTCTGATTTGCCTGTGTTTGTACCGCATCTGGAGGTACTAAAGACATCATTGGGCTTGAGAATGGACTGTTTGTGCACCTGTGTGACAAAGTATGCTTTATATACAGTTGAATTAAAGCAGCTAAACTGGATTTAGTTCTGGCTATGGATTCTCTGTATCAAATGCAGATACCATCTCTATTGGGTATGCAACCCAGAAGTTTATAAAGTACGAAGTGAAACTGGAAATACATGTAACAAATGAACATATAGTTGTGTTAGCATTAGTTTCCCAGCATGATCACTAGCAGATGAAAACTCAGTATCTTTGTTTTAGGAAGAGTCACGGTTTTTTGACAACAGATATTCTTACTGCAATACCTCTTCATTAGTCAGACTCGGTGAATGTTTGCCTTGCTAATTTTTCTTCCTGAAGAGTGTTGAGCTGCAAGTTATGACAGACAGAACCACTGTTTTGAAAAGGCTATTATTTTTAGTTGACATAGTTTATACTGAGCAACAGTATTCTGAAAGTCACTATTGCATTTTTCAGGAACATGTGACTTTTCCTTTTCTACCTGGATCTGCTCCTTAATCAGGCAAACCTGATTTGCTGTGGTCTACTTACATTAACAGCTTTTCTGTATAAAAGAGCACACTTAATATTATCGTTGTGTTTACATTTATGTCATGCTGTAGTGCAGCTTGTTCTGGATAACTGCTTGAAACACTATTAATGCCCTGCTTCATCCTGAGTCACAATAAGCATGTATGTGCTCTGAGGTATGTGTAAATGTAAATTAGGTGATTTACATGTAAATTCCATACTGCTGTCATGTTATTGAGCATATAATAATTTCTTGTACTGCCTTAATGTTATAAAATGTACTTAGTACTTTTGCAGGAGAATATCTCAGAGGTGCTTGGTACGTGGTGTATGTTCACATGTGATATTCTGTGATGAAACTCAAAGCGTGGAATTTAATTTCTTTGTCTGGTTCTTTCTCCAGCACTTCAGACTATTTGACAATACATCAATTATTCTGTTACTTCTTACCTTACCTCCTACCTTGGCTGTTGGACAGCCAGCTGATATTTCTCTTGTCCTTTGCCATGTGACTATCAGGGCATGTGCCTACATAACCAACAGTCTTCCGTTACAAAGACTGAAATTACTAGATTACCTGATGATAAAGGATGTCTGCTTGTTCATCTTATGCATATAAGTTTTTATTTGGCACAAGTCAGTGTAATGTTAGTGTGTTTAGAGATTAAGAATTATACTGCTTAAAAATTCTGTATCACTCACCCTCCCAAAAATCTGTGTGTATGTGTACTGTGATTTTTTGTAAACTACATTTTGGGCTCATTTTAACTAAGCAAGGAAATGTAGATTTTAAAATCGACTCCTTACAGGAAGGATTGTCTGGTTGCCAAAGAAAGCAAAACTACTTTTGCAGGGGATGAGGGCAAAAGGGCTTCCTAGGGATTTGTGGCAGTCTAGGCATACTCATATAGCTGTCCTAAATATGAACCATTTTCTCTGTTGCTAATTTACAGGCATTAGCTGTAAATTAAATGGGAGTTCTATGGAAATTCTTTTGGGAAATGATCTTTTAAGGGAAAGTAGCAAGGAAGTCTGAAAATAGAACTGCACTGTGAGAAAGGGAATTCTGTGGTTGGTTTGTAGGCTACTTTTGTTTGGTGTTGCTGTTAATGAGAATCTACTTCAAAATTTCTCATTTAATATCTGAAGCTTTTATGGTTTTAGAACTCAGTATTGGCATGTCCTTTTCTGGCAAAGTCTGCCAGTTTTTATTCTAAACCCTCTCTCCAAATCCACTCTGTTTTAAAATAATTTTATTTTTTCCTTAGTATGGGAAGCTCTGTTCCTTCAGCTTCCCCACCCCTTCCCTTACAGTCAGGGAAATGGGCCCCGAAGCATCAGGTATCCCATGCTCTCAAGGCACATCTTTTTGAATGGGAGAAGGTAATGCCTTCTGCATGAGGCTAATGTGGATCGGAAATACTTAGATTTTGTGTACTTTGAGGAATTTATTCAGTACTGTAGGCACTTTGTGGGATGTTGGAATTCAGTTGCTTGTGTAGAGATTGTTTTTTGTTTTTTTTTTTTGTTTGTTTGTTTTTGGTTTTTTTTTTATCAGTTACTTGGCTGGGGACTCTGTTCTGTGTTTGGGAACCAGTACATACAGTAAACCACAGGAAGTGGATCTCTTCTTCTTCTCCCCTTGCAGCCATGTTTTTCCCATATCCTAGATGCAATTTCTTTTTCATGCCAATAAAGATGATCGCTGTAAAAATGTAGCCTAATCATGCCTTCAGTTGAACTAAAATAGATGGAAAGACCTGAAGTTGAAGATTCTAGTGGTGTGGGCGGTTGAGCCTACTACAAAAGCTTTGTGCCGAGGATAACGTTGCCTTCTCTGCATGTGCTTCCAAACCAAGCATCATTTCCATTCTGCCAGGTTAAAAATAGAATCCAAGAATCCATTAAAGCAAGAACTGATTATTGGAATATAGATTCAGGAGGTTTGGCTTGACCAAAAGCAGGCACAAAGGCAGTTTGACCTTTTTTTTGTTTAGGGGTGTGGGAAGCTGTTAGCTCGTTGTCTCTGATCTCAAGCCAGCATTGTAATGGACCTTGTTTGTCTGAAGCAGGCATCAGCTGTAACGAGATTATGCATTTTGTTTATACAGACCTGGCTTCTATAGCCCTCTGAAATTGTTCTCAGTTATTAGTTTTTCTCCTAAAATGGACATTCAGGATTAGGTCTGCCAGGACTCATTCATTTTATATGAAATGTAGTTTTTCTGTCTTTTGAATTTCCAGCATTATAACAGACAAAGAAGTGAGCAAATGGCAATTGTAATTTTTTTTTTTTTAATTCTGTTACTGTTTCCATCTGCAGACAATCATAGCACAGTGTGATGGGTATCAGCACAGGTCACATTTGTTCAGGCAGACTATTGATAGATGTTTTTGACTGAGGCTTTTAGTTGGATCTTTTACATGACAGTCGAACGATCTCTCTCACAAGCATATGACGAAGTTGAAGTGGTGAGTGTGGTGGGTTTTGACCTAGGTCTGCAATTGTAACCGGATGATGTGAACTGGCATATGGCAATCAGGCACTATAGGAAAGAAGGTCTTAACTAGTGTGTGTAAGTAGATGTTTTGAAGGTCTACAGACCAGGTTTCAAAACTTCTAGTTTAACTTAGTTGCAAGGACTTTGTATTTTTTCCCCCCTCGTTGCTCAGAAAATGCCTTTATGCATCCCATTTTTTTTTTTCTGTACTTAAGAAAGCTCTGGCTTTCTTAAGTGCAGGTGTTCAGGTCTTTTTACTTTTTCAACCTCTTTTTTCCCCCTAGTCGTCTGGAATGAAGAGCAATTCACCTGGTACAATAGGCCAGCACCATTGCACACAGCAATACAGAATATAGTGTTAACACTATTATTTGCAGTGGCAAGCTGAGTCTGAGGGCCAGGGTTTGTCTGGTGGAGCAAGATTAACCTCCTGGATTCTGGTGTGCCAGAAAGATTACCACGTAGCTCTTGTCATAGGGTTTTCTTTTTTACTGGATTTTCTGCCTGCTCTCTGAGTGTGAGCTGCTGACTTGACATAGTTGAAGTTGGCAGTGCCAAGCTTCTGTGAATCTTTATTTTTTAAAAAGGTGAGGAGATGACTTATTGCCCCTTTTCTTATACATACACTGCACCCTTATGTTCTGGTTACACAAAATACAGGATTTTGGTAATAAAGTGAAAATCTTAACTGCAGTACACAGTTGCAAATGGACTCTTAAGTGCTTTTGCAATTCAGTGTCAGTTTAGTTATAATGGAGTAATCAACTGTTATCCTGCCAACCCAGAGGGGCAAGGCAGGATTCCCACAGAAACCTGTCAGTGCCACAGTAAAATTCATCAAGATGTTCCTGTTCCTTGCTATTGTTTCTCTGCCACTGTCAGGCCTGGGATATTGACCTGAGGCAGTGCAAGATGCTGCCACTCTTAAAACATCCTGCTCTTCTTTGTGTTGTGGTGTTTTTTAAATGACTATGTGGTTGTCCGCACAGCTGTTTTGGTGACCTATTTTGATTCTAGTACTGCCAGAATGGGAGGGGAGTACTTATACACATGTGCTCTCTTACGTTTACTGTTCTTACTTTTTGTGGAAAACAGTTTCAGCATGATCCCTCCATTTTGGGCTAGAAAACCACATTATCACTTCTCATCTGGGAGGCAGTTTATGATAGTAACTGTGTTGCAGTGAAGGAAGCTGAAGTGCTAGGAAGCTACAGCTGAAGTGGTAGGAAGCTACTGAAGTAAACTTTGTGTTTCAGGAAGGGCAGTGTCCATTCTGTGAAGAATTCATAATGAAATAAGTTCACCCCACTGAGGTACCCAAGTGATGTTCATGCCTTTAAGCCAAATAGCATCTGTAATTTCCTGCACTGAGTTTTGTATTTGTTTACCTGCTTGAAACTGTAATTTTAGGAAAGTGGCTGGAGAAAAAGACATTGAGTCTTTCTATTCTCTGAGTGTTTTAAGAGATTGTAAGTGCATGTTATTGCTTGAATCAAGTTTTTACATAAATATTGATTTTTCTGATATGGATTATAGAAAAGGAGGGAAGAGTCTTTGTTTCTGTAGCATCTACATGGGTGGCAGGTGTTTTTTCATAATGATGAAATATCTTGTGCCAGGATTCTGGATTGTGAAGGCAGAACAAACAAGATTTTTTTTATCCTAGACATGGGGTTGTTTATTTGACTTGGTTTAGTTGTTTGATGGAGCCTGATCTGAGAGTAAACGCTAGAAACAGTGAGCAAGTAATTTCTTAACAAAGTAAGGGACTATCCGGATGAGACCTGGAAGTAAAAACGATTTTAGGTCTGTAATCATCTGAAGTAAGTTTAAGTGGCTTGAGAAAAATGTCTTTGTGTGTAGAACCAGAAGAAACATACAGGAAAGACAGATGATAATTGCTGAAGCAGGGTTGTCCACTGTCCCTCAAAATGTGAAATGGAACTGACAGATATGAAGGCTGAAGTAGAAGTGAGTGAGGCTGAGGTAAGGTAGCCTTGAGGATTGTGTTGAGAAACTTAAATGTATGAAGATGTAAAGGAAAAAGTCACTGGAGAGATTTAAATTGTACATGGCAAAGCAGTTAGAAGGGAAAAAATGAATTTTATAGACCAGATCTATATGCGGGTTAGAATAGAGACTTTTGATTTTGTGTTTAGCTGTCCATGGAGAGAAAAAACCCACAAATACCAGATCTTTAGGAAAATAAAAAAACCCTAGTATTTACAGGCTAGTAGGGAGTTGAGAAGTGATCTGTAGACCAGCTTGCTAACCTTCATAAGCAGCTACTAAATTATGCAGACACAAAATGTATCACATCAGTGAATGTAGACGAGGGCTGCAGGAATTCAGTTACAACAATCATAAAATAGATCTGGTTGAAAACTAGGGGGTTTGATTTACTAAGGTTTTTTTGAGATATTATTTCAGCTCATGTCACTGTTAAAGTAATTTAGTTATAATTTCTGCCAAAATAAAGCACCCCAGACCTTTAAGTGGTCAGTGGAGTTGATATTTTTGTTATTTAAGTGCTCATGCCAACCAAAGTCTTGTAGAGCTTCAAGCAGGGATCTGTCAGACACTTGCTTTGCATTTGCCAGAATTCATCAGACTGAAGATATTTCAAGTGGAACATTTCTATGGATCCAAATATATATAGGTAGGTAGGTAGATGTAGGTAAGTGTGTGTACACATATGTATGAGTGTATATATATGTGCACACTTGTTTAAGTATGTACAGGATATATACTAATGTCACACACTGTATATAAACAAATGGGTGAAATAAGTGTATACATGTATGTGTGTATATACACATGTAGTCAGAAACTATCTAACAGTTCATCTGTTAAACATTCAGAGATCTTGTCCACAGATGGTGAAATGGGATGCTTGGCTAGGTGGGGGATGAAGTGTCAAAGTACAGTTCTGATGTAATCCAGGGGTCAGGATCCCTCCCCTTTCTTCATGGGAACTCACATCATCATTGATCCATGGTTCAGGACACTCCAGGTTAGGGAGTCGTGTGTTCATTGTGCCAGTGGTAATGAAATTCAGAGTGGAGAGAAATCTTGGAGTTAGGAAAAATAATTACACACAGATGTCTTGGTATAGTTCAGGGGCTGCTGAATGTTTGCAGAGGTGTGATCATAACTGTGGAGTGGGGACTGGAACTGGAAATGAGAGCCCGTGAAAGACAAAGATACAAAACAAAAGAGAGGTTAGGAGTGACTGGAGGAAATCTCACTTTTAAGGATTGGGAAAAATAGGAGAGACTTAGCAGGGGAGTCCTGGCAGATCTTTCTATAAAAGTGAGAACTTTTGGGTGAGATTCAGTTCACAATTGATAAACAGGAGGAAATACAAGTTGGCTACCAAGATTGTAGGGACTTGAAGTGAAACGAATGAATTTACCTTGTGGTTAATAACTGGAGGAATGCGTACCTTAACTAAGGGAATGATGGACTATGAAGGGAAGCTAAGTAGAAGTATGATGGCATGAATCATAGTTTACAGAATGGCCTTGCTGGTGTTTTTAAGCAAGGAGCAAATAAAGTGATGATAATTAGATGGCTGTGGCATAGAAATGGCTATTGTCTCTCCTTGTCCTCACAGACAAGTCACCAACATAAATAACAGGCACACATTGACTCGTAGTCCTTTTTCTGTCCTGACCTGGTGCTGAGGCTCTGTGGGGTCAGAGGGAATACAAATAAATGTGATAGGTTTGGGCGAAATGACAGGAAATGGGAGTGTTTGTTTGACAGGTTGGTGAGTGGCTTCGTGGCGTGAAATACTGGAGGATGGAAAGAGGGATCAAATGTGAACTCCCAAGGAGACTGGTCAGGTCAAGGACGTGACTTTTTAAGTGGATTGAGTAGTTGAGGAAGGGTGAACAGGTGAGAATAGCTGATTAAAGTGCTGTTTTGAAATTATATTATTCTAGACACGTTATCTGTTTCAGACTCATTGAGATGGTTTGATTGAAGGAAAGAAAAAAAGTATTTGCTCATGTTTTCATCAGAGCGAGTGCTTTATTTTTCAGTGTAAGGTTACTTCCAATTGTTTCAAATGTGTTGGATTTTTTTTTCTCTCAACCTAGGTGCATAACCTTTACTGTCACTAATGAGAACAGTTTGCATCATGAACCTACCATCCCTTTCAGCCTCTCCCTTTTAAATCATGGTGCATTAGTGCTATTGAATAAAGAACTTTCTGGAAACATTATCCAACTACTGTATTGAATTTCTGCTTCCAAGTTTAGCCTTCATGCTAATCTGAATGCTATTTTCTCCATGGAAATTTGGACTTTGGCGCGATGCCAGTGTGTTTTGTGCAAGAGTGAGAAGGAAAAAAATTGTATTCAAATTGTTTGTAGTAGATTTGCAGTACTTACAGGTGTGATTTATTTGTGCGTTGGATTGTGCAGAGTGCTGCTCTAACTGTAGAGATGATACTGAAACAAACAGGAACTAAATGCTCAGTGGACTTAAATTAGTTGCATTTGAATTACAGAGCTAGTTAAATAGAACCAACCAAGAAGGCCTTATTTCATACATCCTGGAATTGTGATCAGCTAATGGTGCATGTTGCATGCAGAGTGAAACTGCTTCTCAGAAAGTGGCACACACTCTGCTGAAGAATATGTGACACATACATATTTAGTAGATAATTGCTTTTATGCTGTAGTTTTCACTCTACAGCTGTTAAAACAAGGAAGGAATATTCATGTGTGCTAAGTGTCACACCTGCTCTAGTAGCTGTAAGTAAACAGACTATTGTAATTACTGAGATATATTATGAGGGAGAGGTCTTATAAAATAACGACAGTTAGTGTTTTGCATTTTTTGTGGCAGTTTCAAAAGTACAGGTGAGAAGGGTGACAGAGCTGTAACTTGTCCCAAAAGAATCCTTTCACACCAAGTGATAGAGCAAATCTTATTAAATGATTATTCAGATGCAATCAAAAAACTAGAAATCCTCAGTGAATCTCAGACATGTGTCAATGATTCTTTTTATGCAGCTTAATGAGAGTAAACAAGTGGAATAGGTTTGCCATAGGATTATTAGATCAACAGTCAGCAAACTGGCCACATTAATGGTTGGTGCTGCATAATTCTGAAATTATCTTGGGAAGAATCTGTCAGTGCAAAAGCACTTACCACAAGCAGTATGTGCATCATGAGTGCTTTAGAGGTGCATAGTAATGGATCAGAAATGCCATGCAATTGAGTGGAAGCCCAGGCCAGTATCTCTGTCCCATACAGAAAGTGTGTGGTGGATGTTGTTTCTGAAAGCCTTTGTGACAGTCAGGTTCGTCCATCTTCTTGTCACCCGCTTCTTGTTACCCCCTTCACACTGATGCATCCGTTGACACTATGTCATCTTGGGCTAAGAAACATCTGCAGGTTAAGAGATTCCTCTTCCCANCAAGCATTTCTGTCCTAGGCAGGGAACTGAGTCACCAAGAGAGAGAATGAACAGTCAGCTGCCAAACAGCAGAGAGAGACTGAGTCCAACAGGCCCCTCTCTCACTGGGTCACAGGGTGCTCTGTTCATTTCCTGGCAATGCAGAATTGGCATACTTGAGGTTTTCTTTTGTTTTCTTTGAAGCCTGCCTTTGGCATAAGCCAGTGGGAAAATATACTTTGGCTTCAACAAAGTTCTTAGTTCCCTGCTATTGTTTTAGGTCACTTACATGTGTTTGGAAGTGGTGAAACAGCCTGCGGACACCTGGGCAGGTCTATCTGGGAATTTGATTTAGTGATGTAACATTTTCATTCGCTTAGTTAATGGAGAAATGCCAGGCAATAATGACATTTCACAGAGGAACAAGTTCTACATCTTCAGATATTCAGGATATGTTCTTGATGCTCCTGTTTTAAAAATGTGATATAATAGTAGCTATTTTAGGAGAATTATTACATTTAGTCTTAGCTAACCCTGCACAATAAAGAAATGCCTGCAAAGTTTATAAGGATGTTGAAACAAGTGTTGCCAGTTTTTATGGTTAGTTAACCCTTGATGCTTTCCAACTGAGAAGTGTCTAATCCCGTACCACTCACTGCAAGTATGCAGAGGTTGCCGTGGGAGTTAGCTGGGGTTAAAGTAAAATCATTTTTCATCAGTTTGGTTTAACCATTTCACTCATCTGCACATGAGTTAAAATTAACTTTTAAATTTAAGCAAACTTTGTTCTGAAAGTACCTGCATGTATCTCCCAGGTTCTCAGGCACATTTGAAGCTATGGATTCTGATGTTGTTTTTCAGTCAGTATCTCTGTCTCTTTCTACCATGTTACTGCATAGGGTAGGAAAAAAGCAGAAAAAAGTCCTGTGTAGCATTGGTGTAGAATGCAGAGTGGATCTAGTTCAGATCCTAAGGTGTCCTGCACCATTATGCTTGGCATGTAGTGCTATGTGCTCTGTCTGGTCTGTCTGATGGCTGGTCTGCCAGAAATAGACAAACAATGGTGCGTTTTGAAGAAAACAAATCAGAACTTTTAATTTCTGAATGCCTGTTCACAGTCAGGAGGGAAGTATTTGGCAGTATAGGGATAGAGCATGGGAAGTGCAGTGTGTTGAACCCATAATTAGTATGTCCTTTCCTTTAGAAAAGGAAAACCTCAGAACTTTATTCTTAATATTAATCCTGAGGCTCATCCCTCTGTTGGTGAACCTGTGATAGATGTGGTAGAATTGGATGAAGGTAAGATCAGAGCACATTATAAATGGGAAAATAAAGTTAATAGGGGTATTGATACAAAATACAAAAGACTGTTACCATCTTGTTTTTCATGATGTAATTTTGAAAAGATAAAAAAAATTTTTGAATGTACTGTGTCAGCTACAGGAAGTTTTGAATGGAAGTTGTGGGGGTTTTTGCTTATCTGTGAAAAATGAGCTAAGTCACTATACAGCACCGTTGTTTCTGGGTACAAAACCCTTTTAATCACATTCTAATGCACAGGAGATCAGTGTACAACACTGCTGTGGATATGCTGTTCCTGTGCTGCAGTCTGGAGGAGTCTGCACCCCCCTGGCTCCCTACCCACTGGAGGGGACAGCGTGGTTTGTCCCAGCGCTGCCCTGTGTCATGAGACACCGTCCCTCTGCCAGCAGAGAGCAGTGCAGCCCTTCGACGGGATTTCAGGGGCCATAACTGGAAACATATGTGGGAAACAAAGCAGATGAGTAAGAGGGAATATACACAGAAGCACTGAACACAGAGACCTGAGTGTGAAGGATGCACTCGATGGGGAAAACCGCAGAGAGTGAAGGCGATGCAAGGCGGGCATGAAAAGACGAAGGGAAACCCCAAAATATAGACTGTGCTAAAGCAAACTGGAGACGTGAAGGATGAAAGTAAAACATCTTGGAAAGAGATTCTGGCATTCCTGTTACCCTATGAGCCAGAGGAGTGTTGTAGTTCCTGGTGCTGGGCATGGAGGAAGGACAGGGACCCAGAAAGTGCGACCAGTCCGTAGTAACATAGAGCAATATACGTGTGCTTTTCTTGGTTCTAGATCTTAATGCACTTCTTGTATTGTCATTGGGGTGAATTATCCCTATGTCTGCATGCTGATACTAATCTGTGACTAACAGAGGAGAAAGGAAAAACTCATACAATTATTTTTAAAATGCTGCTCTTGGAGTGCATTGTTTCCTGTGAAAATGTTTTTGCCAGAG
Source organism: Edolisoma coerulescens (assembly GCA_013397115.1). Lineage (NCBI taxonomy): Eukaryota > Metazoa > Chordata > Aves > Passeriformes > Campephagidae > Edolisoma > Edolisoma coerulescens. Next base: position 352,072 of record VWZW01002933.1, on the reverse strand, counting down.
TGCAAGGATAGAGCCACAGCTTGTGTAGCATTTATTCCTGATTCTTATATTTGGGGTTCTTTTCTGAACTAATTTGGCACTTTAATAATACATTGTATTAAGATGATTAGATAAACTCCAGCTGCAGAGGATTGTGTTTCCTACTTCTGACTCAAAAAGTACATCATAATCCAATCAAAAATTGTGTGAGGCTGTCACTGTGTTTTAGGGAATGGAGGAAAGGGGGAAAGGGGTCGTCATTTCTTGTAATGGGTACAGCATGTCCACAAATCAAGCTTATTAAGGATTTTTTCGAGATTTTTAGCAGTATGTTGAAAGCAAATGCTTTTTTTCTCCGTTTATTCCAGTAGCATCTCCTGAACTCTTTGTAAAATGTCAGTCTGTTATGTAAAATCTGCAGCATTCTAATGGTGCTTTCAGGCTTACTGTGACCTTTTGAAATCATTACAACCCCCACCCACTAAAGCCCCCCATTTTTCCTTACTTAATTGCACACGGGAATAGGGAAACAGGAATCCAGTTTGTTGTTATCCAGGTGGCATTTCCTGTTACTTAGCTTTATAGTTTTCTGTATAGTAATTAGTATGCTGAAAGCTGGAGAGATGCCTGTGGTTCCAAAATGAACTCTCTGTAGCTCCCTCCCTCCTTCCCACTTGCACTCTCCTTTTGGCACCGCCCCTTCCATGCACCCTTTAGCCAGCAGCAAGACAGCTGTGTTTGATCATAAACCACTTAAACTCCAGGCTCACTGGCAGGGGAAACTTTAGCGTGAAGTGCAGCATTGGTTTCTCTCGGGGAGGGAGCTTTCTTCTCTTTCCCTTTCTCTCTCCCGAAATACTGAGGACTGTAGCAGCACTCTCCTTTTGATTTCTCTGTGAACTTGTTTGAAGCTCGTCAAATTTTTCTGAGTATGTTCAGCAGCATTGGGAGATGCCCTTTAACAGAGTTGTGGAAAAGAGCAGCATAAAGCAGACAGCAGAGATGAAGCACGCCTTGTAGATGGACTAAGACAGCCCTGGGATCCTGGTAAGCACTTCATTCCCTGCATTCTCTGAGCACTTCACATTATTAACAAGTCTCTCGCAGCAATGGATTGTCTGTGAAGTCAAAGCCAGTTTGCCTCTTTTAGAAGATCTTGCATTATTAACTTAAACTCTCAATGTGGAGTAAAAATGGCTGTCTAGAGCAAAATGTATAAGAGAGAAGAATTTTGGAGGAGAAAGTATTGAACCAGTTGAGCAAAGCTTTGAAGCATTAAAATCTGCAGAAATCGTCAAGCCCTGAGAAGTCTAATCATGAATTCTGGAGTTGCTATGAAATATGGAAATGACTCCCCTGCAGAGCTGGGTGAGGTAAGCAGTTTCAGTGCCCTTCTTTATGCTTTAAAAAGAAACATTCCCCATTCGGGCTTTCAGTCTGCGAGCAATGCAATTAAAAATTAATAGAATGTGTATCTTGCTATAACTTGCTGTGCCAGTCAGGAAATGACCTGAACTTTTTGCTGCTTTGCTCTGAATGAGTGGTGAAAGGCTAATGATTGCAACCATGTAGAGACATTTTTCCTGTTACCCTGCAGCAGTGATTGCCTTCCCTCTGAGAGCTGTGTTTATACCCAACATTCATTTTTGCAGTAGGTGAAATACGGAGATCTCAGTTGAGAATAAACAGATGGTGATTAATTTAGGAGGGAAGTGGGGTGAGTGGAAAATGACAAATATTTATTGGTAAGACAACAACACTGGCAGAAGTTGTGTTTGCTTGTATTTAGCCAAGGTGATACTGTTTGTTTAGGTTAGATGAATTAGGTTACTTCCTTCCTTGCTTAAAAGAAAATAAGTCATGAGAAACTTTCTGCTTTTCCACTGGAAACCATGCTAAAGCTGTTATTTCTTATAGTTGTGGGTATGTTTTTTGTGTAACATGACTCTGTGTGTTTTTAATAAATTTGAACTTAAAGCCATATCAGATGTTATGCAGATTCTTAATAAATATTTTAGAAGTGGCATACTTTGTCAGTTACTGAAATGTCTTAGATGTGTAATCCTTATGGGCTTTACTGAGAACTGCTAATTTAGTTATGCTATGAAATGCCAATCATTTGATTAAGGTCATTTTGTAGGAAATTGAATCTGCAGTCTGTCTTGCCCCAGTTTACCTGAAATGCTTCTCTGTTCCTTTTGTCCATTTCTTTGATACACCTTTTACTGTGACATATCCTTTATATGCTTGGTTTTTTAAGGAATATTAGATAGGATATGCTTGGCAGAATAAGAGAGTTAACAGTTTCTGGAGTTAATTGCATAGAGAAAGGAGACACTGAGGTATAGAATGGAATAATAATATAAATGAAATAAATCAGGCTAGTGAGGGAGACAACAGTGTAGGGGGAAGCACAGTAAATATGTGACAGATAAGCAAGTGCTGTACCCTGCCATACCAGAGGACAGTAGTTTGTGACTGGGAAGTTCTGGTGAAATAAATGTCATATGTATTACTCCCTAAAGTAAAAAGAGTTCAATTTCGTTATTTCTGTGTTACTTTTTTTCAAATTATTGCTTGGAAACTCTATATTGGCAATGGAGCATAAGTGGGGTTCATAAATTCAGCATAAAAACCTGGGTTGCTTTTGGTCAGAGTTTTCTGGCTATGCTTGTATTGATGGTGGTCACTGCTTTCTATCCCCTCAAGATTTAATTTTCAAGACTTTGCAAGATCGCGTAGATCGTGGAGTGTCTCAAAGAGTTGATATTTGAGTCAGTATTCTGAGCAGGTAGTATTTACATGGCTACTTTGAAATTACTTATTCATGTTTACCTCATGCATCCACTGAGTAAGACTTGTTGTAAGAAATACCTTTTTTTTTCTGATGTTTTAACATGGGAAATATTGAAAGGAGTGTGTGACTGTGCACCATGCAACATTTTCATTTCATTTTTTTTGTTTAGTTGCGGGTTTTTTTCCCCAACAAGCTTTCTTTAGTCCTTAGTTCACATTTGTACTCTGGTGCTACAGGTGGGTTAGAAATAGGCCCCTTTTTGACTGCAGACATAGCAGAGAAGATCTTACAACTCCTAACTTTCCCCAGCTGCTCATCTTCATCTTTGCAGTTTGAGCTGCTTGTGTTAGCAAGCCTTAGCCAGAGTCACCAGGAAGGGATGGGTGAACTTCAGCAGTGATCTTGGTTTAAACACTGGGTTTTTAGTGAAACACAAAGGCCTCACAAAAGCATCGTATTCCACCTCTCAGAGGGAAGAAGATGTGTAAGTGCTCTGAGATGTAGTACATAGCTGCTCATCCCAAATTGTTAATTTCTCAACGAGCTCTCTGTAATTTTTATGCTCCTATTAGACCTTTCCCTATTGGTGACTGGTACTGTTGAACTTGCTCTAATTGAAGGTAAAAAGTCCTGGGTAAAGGTTGTACCTGTGGTTTATGTATCTGTATTTTTCACATATTTGTCATGCTCTTCTCCTTCCTTTCTGGCTCTGTCTTCTATACACCGTGTTTATTTTTGATCAATGGAGAACAGTAGCCTTGTGTTCATCTAAATGATGGAAAAATGGCTATGATGGAAATTTGATTAAATGACTGCTGTCTTAGTGTGTGTTCACCTGCACCTCTAATTTTACAGACAGCTCAAATTCTGCCATTACAGTGGGCTGCTACTGCTGTACATATCTGAATGGCAAATATGATAACAGACCAAGGAGTAATATGATTTGCATGATGCACAGTGGGTTTTCGTGTAGGTGCCTTGATCTCTTTATCTCAGTGTGTGGAGCTATAGTCATAATAACTACTGTTATTAAAATAAACAGGAAAGCTACAAAGCCCTGAAGATGTAATAAATGTGTTCTTGACTGCATACATTAGACAAAAGAGAAAATGAATTTATTGCAATTAATTCCATTTGTATTGGAACTTTATACTTGAGATTTACGTCTCTCTTTGGCAAGAATTAAAGGATATGTTTCTTGTCCAAGACACAGTGTGATTGTAGAAACTTGTATATAGTGGATGTTTGCTACTCCTAAATTCTTGTCCAGGTAATCAGAGATCTTGATAGTCTTTGTTTACTCACCTGCCCCCATCCAAAGGTCATGCAGAAAGCAGAAGAAAAAAAAATCTGATTTTTGTTGTAAGTCAGTCAGACCTCCATAAAACTCATGCTCTGTGGTTCCCTAGCTCCAGAGTTCAAGTTGAACTTGTGAAACCTGTGTCAGTTCATGTTACCCCATTTCTTCTGCTCTTCTTTGCCTTTAAGCTTCAAGTCCAAAGAAGGAAAGATGATCCGGTTTGCTGTTTCCATGGTTGATTTGTCATGTTGTACTTGCTTAGTTAGAAGAAACATTGTTCTTACATAGCAAGGTGGTGTTAGGCTTGGTGGTTTGATTGGTTTGGGGTTTTTTTGGTATATATAAGATACAGTAAGAGAGGCAACACTGTTGTGTAGTTTGTGATAAGACATAGATGATGTCTATGATGTAGCTGAGGCTCTACAACAGCCTTTGGTACCTTTGTAAAAAGGTAACAGTGGCCAAAAAAGCTCTGTTCTACTGTTCTGAAATGGGCCTTCACCTGCCTATGTTAAGGCTTGACACAATTTGAAAAGCTTGCCTTTAAGGCTTGATGAAGGAAGGATGGGATTTATATGCATAACGTGATACCCAAGTTACAAAATCTCTCATTGGATCTCTTCAATTTTTTACTCCTGAAATTCTGGAAACCTTTGTTGTAAACACAAGGCATATTTTTAAAGCCAAAATCATTAACATTACTGAAAACATGTACAGGTAAACAGTGGGGTGCCCACAATTGCAGACTGTTTTGTACATCATTAAAAATGAAACTTTGTATCAGAATTTAAATGCTTTGTACCTTTTAAATTGGCTATTCTGCAGAAAGAGGTGTTACTCTAGAAGGAGCTGTATTGTCTAATCTGTATTTTCTTCCAAATTCAAAGGCACTACCTGGTTTTAAACTCCAGCATTCTGACGAGGTATCCCCTACATACTAACACTAATCTTACCTGTTCCGCTGGCCGTTCACTGAGGAGATGGTGTGTTGAGACAGGGAAAGCTATGGTCTGACCTGGTGCACCTGGTGTACTAAATGTGGCCAGCAGTTGTGCCTAAGCCTAATGCTGGAGCAGTTAAACTTAGTGCAGGAATGTGAAGGAAATGTTAAGTGCTGAGCTTAATGATATTTTTCTCAATTGTGTACTCAAGAAATAAATTTTATCCTTGAATTAAAAGCCAAATTATGTTGTTGGCTATAATTTTCATTGAGCCTTGTGAATTTGCTGGTGGTAAGACTGTACCTAAGAGATTTTGTAATGATATAAGGGCTGGTATTATAGTAAAGCAATACATTCAGCATTGCAGCTGATTTGTATAATGTTACTGTTTATTGTGTTCTTTTAGCACTTGCTGCATGAGTTGATGGGGTATAATATCGGAAAAGTTTATATTATTTTCTGCACAGCAAAATTAGGAGATAGCATGCTGCTTTAGGTGCACGCTGTATCCCTCCTGCTTCTTTGTGTTTGGAGGTCAAGTGTTTGGGGTACAAATGTTGTATGTGACAGCATTAGCTACAGCTTCATATTCTTTAACCCTTTACATTGACTGGAATAAACAGATAGGCTGTTTGTCTTGGAAAAATTACTAACTTCTTTGTTTGTTTTAACAACAAGGTGTTTAAGATTTGGGGGAGGGGAAGGAAGGATAGGCTTCAAAGCTGGTGTTTGTGTAGGAAGCAGAATAATGAGTTCATATGAACGATTTCACCAAAATCTTACATGTAATACCAAATGTGAAGAAAGGACCAAGTCTGAAAGGCTTAAATTCTGTCTTTTTTAGTAATTTTATAGTAGGACAATATTGCACTTTCTTCTCAGATTTGTGTTCCACTGCTGCTCTACTTATAAACTAAACTCTGATGAAGAACATTGTGGAAGGAGAATTGCAGAAATAAGAGGGGCTGCATGGCTTGAAGTTGTGTACACAAGTCCCATGAGTCTGAGGGAGCTGTGGGGTGAGGTGGGTAACCAGCAGAGGAGCAGGACATCACTCAAAGCCTCCCTGGCATAAGAAGAGTTCAGCAGTGACCATCCCCACCCTGAGGTACTTTCCCATGTGTGCCTCTGTTCCTTTAGAACAAGCGCCAGCTTGTGCTGCCACTGTATCTACATGTGGGGAAAGAGCACTGATGAAATGGGGAAGAGGTTTTTTATGTATTCCAAGGTAGGATTAAATCCCAAACACTTGTTTTATCTTCCTGAGCTTGGTAGTCTTCCAACAAAATCAGTGAGTAAATACCACCCTAACACTGAATCTGCTTCCGGAATGGTCTCTGGCCATGGAACAAGTGTGCCAGGGTATTTCCAATACCTCTCATGAGCAGGTAAACACCATATTCTACTGCAATTCCATCTGTGCTACTGGATATAGCCTTGGCTGTTAGTGTTGAAGCTGTGCAGGTTGTAACACAGGGGTGTACTTCTCCTTGCCAACAGAGAAGGTGTTTTCCCCAGTCAGAAGGTGTTTTGGGAAATGTGGTAAATTTTTAATCCTTTAAAATATTGCAGCGTTACAATAGAACAGAGTGGAATGTGGTTATCAAACAGCAAACATGGCATATTTTAAAATTATTTTAACCTTGAAAAAGTTGAGTAACTGATTTTTTCCTAACAGCAGACAATCCAAAAAGGTGAACAGTGTGGACTGCTAAAGTGTTATAAAAGTGAGCCACCGCAACCCAGTATGCTTAAATCAAAGTACTTTAAGGAGAAACTGTCTTAAATGATTTCTAGTGGAGAGCTGGGTAGGTAGCAACACCTCTAGCCTTACAAGTGTGTTCTCAGCTTTAGTGCTTCAGAGATGCTGAGGTAAAGTTTGCAAATTTTCTTTGGGTGAACACTCTCCTCTCTCCTGGTACAAATCGGCTTTGTGATGTGCCCAGTCAGTCTTGCAAACCTGACATTTTCCCATGCTGTTGTCTTGAGGAGTGTGGAGACGTTAGACGTGAAATATAATTACAGGTTTTAAAGACTTATGTGTGTCTCTGTTACACTGATGTATCTATACTGATTTAAAGAAAATGCTTCAATGGTAAATTTTATTGGACATGCTCCTGGATAATGACTATCAGTCTGAATGCAACCTTTAGATTGGGTCCATTGTCAAGCTGAGGGTGCTCTGGCATGATCAATATATGTAATTTACAGTGAACGTGGTATTTCCAGTGTTAAAAACATAGTGACTCCAGAGAAAATGTTTTCTCCTGGATTTGTGTGAGCTGCTTATCAGGCACAGAGTGTGTTCCAGGCTTGGCTATTGTTAAATTGAAGCACTATAAAAAGATTAGTCAAAATGCCCAGACACTGTCAGCACTGATAATGCTCTTCTGCAGCCTCCTAATGAAAAAAAGACAAAGATTATGTAACTTATCTGCCTGATATTTTAATATTCCTTGCTCCTAAAAACATAATGTTTGAAAAATGCCTTATATACTGAAAAACCTGTTAGGACAAATATATGCTGTGAAAGTACCCTTAACAATGTATTGGATTGTTTAATTGCTTTTAGAGACTTGATGTTTTTATTCATAGATAAAAAAGCCAGAGTTCATTCCTGGAAGATTTTTGGAGATAAGGATTATAATCTTTTCCCTCCTCCTCTTCTAACTTGGAAAAGTAAAATGTGGTTTTGCCTTTGATCAGACTTGGACATACCAGAATATCACTCTGTGTGGGAACAATTACAAGATTCTCCATTCAGAAGGTATTTTTATGTGTTCCTCTGCAATCTCTGGATTTGTAGTCTGAAAAGGGACTCATAAACAAAAGGTTCTGAAAGAAGAATCCACAGATTGCAAGGTTAAGGTTTGCAAAGGCAGAAGTTTCTGTGCTCTGTGTGTGTGAAGAGAGGATGCAGAGAGGCTGTGTCTTTGGATTGGACACCTACAGTGGGGTGTCATTACATTCCTCTTCTGGGGCTCTGAGTAGTTTGATGTATGACTGAAAAGGAAGTGTGTTCATGTCACTTCTGGGTGTTTTCCTTATGTTTGGGTTTTACTGTCTTTATGACATTGTATGGTGCTTTTAGCTGCAGGTTTTACTTGTGATGAGAATTTCTCAAGTAGCATGGAAAGACTTAATTGGACTTTTCTGTTACATGTAGTAATAATATACCAATTTATGTACTCTGTAGGGATATGTGATGGTCTCTGAGTTCAAAGACTCCGAAGGATGGAGGGTTGGTGTGGGGATCTGATGCTGGTAAAGAAGGCATTTTGACGCTGGTGGAAACCTTCTTTAGTGAGTCCCGTGTCAGGATTTCCCATATAAATTAACTATCTGTATCAATGATGTATATTTTCTGTAGATTTAGATTTTAACTATCTCTAATGAATAGAAATATTCATTAAGACTCTAGAAATTGGCTTACATGTTCTCACTCTGTTGTAATTATAAATGAAAATTTGTCATTAAAATTAAAATATGGACAGAAATCTTTTTTGCCCTCCCAAACTTAAAGAAATACAGAAAGAAGTATTTTTTCAGTATGCTTAGATTTACCCCACATGGATGTTTTTAATATTATTGGTTGCATGCTGAGTTTTATAAATTACCCTCAATAGCCTTTGTAGAATTTTTGAAATGCTTCAGAAGGTAGTTGCTGGATTTTATTGCAGATTATTGGGATATCACTATAATGTAATAAATCACAAAATAGAAATTTACATCAGGATTATGGCCGTCTGCTGATAACTGAAATGAGGTACTGTTTTAAAACAGGCCATTTATACATTTTAAAATGTGAGGCTATTTCAGTGTTTGCTAGATTCACAACAGCACCTCTGGTTTCTGATCTGCCAGAGCAACTTTCTGAAACATTTCCAAAAAAAGTAAATTGGTTGGTTGCAGTGATGGAATTATAATTGTCAACGCAGAACTGTGATTCATGGTTGTGATGGCAGAGAAATACAAGATCGATACTATGCTATGTGGTAAGTCCAAAACTATTTCAGTGACAACTCGGTGTCCTTTTGAACCATGTCAACAGAGGTTTGGCTGAAGCTGGTGTTCCCACAAAGCAGCACAGGTGCCTGTCTTGAAAAGTCTACCCTTTGCAAACTGTAAACCCAAAAGTATCATTTGCTTGCAAAGACATTGTGTTATCTGGCCTTCATCTGCAAGAGGCTGTGATAATCCTACCCCAAACTGTCCTGGTCTGCTTCCTATCCTGCAGGTGGCTGAATGCCTCTAGTTTGATAATCTTTAGAACTTTGCATCTAGTTTGATAATATTTTGAACTTGATATCCTATCTAAATTGCGCAGGTTGTTTACCCTTAAGATGTTGCCAGGTAGGAGGTAGTAGAATCTAGCTGGCTGTTAACTGTAGTTGAGACTGATACTGCCACTCTTCAAGTGGCTCATCACCTGAATCTTCCTTCCTTTGCCTGGATTCATGTGCTTGAGATGTGTTTTCCAGCCATGTACAGAAACCAAAGTGGATATTGTCATCTGCAGAAAAGACCAGGTACCCCCTTTAGAAAGGTGTACTGAGGACTTTCCTTTGCTGTTGTACGTTTGTCTTTTTTTTTTTTTTTTTGCATTACATGTAAAACATTTTATCTTCATGAGATAAGTTCATTTTTCCATCCCTCAATCTCTCTTTTTCTTTTGCACAGCATTGTATAGCATAATTTTTTTTAAATTTCTGATGCTGCTGTTGTCTGATTTACTGACTTAGGTGGTTCTTTTTATTTAAACTGATTTGCAGGTGTACTTGGATCTTTTTATTTAAACTCATGGTAGTTGACCTGTTCATCAGCTGGTTCTTTCTTTTGCTATGTTGTAATCTCACTCCTATAGCAAGAGATGATTCTCTCATGATGCATAATATAGCACAGGTCAGTCATCTGCCAGGTATAACTCACCTGGTGGAAGGTCTGGCCTATGCTAAATAAGAATGCAGTTAATTTCAGTGAAATATGTAAGTAAAGTAAATCTTTGAGAGAAAAATTTTTGTCTGCCTGAAGCAAATATGTGCCTGCTATATATGAAGGACAAAAATTGTTAACAGTATTTCCAGTTATACTTTTCTTCTGTCTTATGAGATGCTGGATTAAAGAGTGGAGAGAATCTCTTTATTTCTCCTCTTCCCCTAATGGATATCTCCCCTGTGGAGCAAAGTAGGAAAAAAGTGTATTGATTCATAACTGTCAAGTCATAATTGCATGAAGATCTGTATTAATTTAGTTTCTTGGTGAGAGAGATCTGGAGAACACAGAACTTTTTTTCCATGCTTTTTAAAACTTTCACAGATTCTGCCTCACATCCTCCAGGGTTGAATACCTATGAATACCCATAATTATCTTTCTTTGTGAAACTCCGTGTGGTTGAATTTCAATACCTACCCCTTCTGGAATGGAAATAAATGTGCTAATTGCTTTTCATGAAAGTAGGCTTTCTCCTTTCCTGTGAGAATTTCTTTAACTTCCTATATTTCTGTATTGTGTGTTAGGCTGAATCACTTTTTATAGCGTATTTAAGCACTTTTAAATATAATGATTGATGCCAATGAGTTATAGGCAAGTGTCATATCTCATTCAGAATGTTACATAATCATATTATTCGGTAATGAGATGTCATTTCCCATTATAGAATCACAGAATGGTTGAGGCTGTCAGGGACCTCTGGTTGTCACCCGAGGTAAGCCCCTGCTCAGGTGGGGTCAATTAGAGCTGAGTGCCCAAGACTATGAAAAGCTTTTGAATATCTCCAAGGATGGAGACCCTACCACCTCCCTGAGTAATACGTGCTCGGTCACTCTCACAGGGAAAAGGACTTTCCTGATGTTCAGAGGGAACCTCCTGTGTTTCAGTGTGTGCCCATCGCCTCTGGTGATGTCACTGGGCACCAGTGAAAAGGAAAGATCCAGGATCCATCCTCCTTGCACCCTCCCTGCAGGTGTTTATGTACATTGGTGAGATCCCCTGAGCCTTCTCTTCTCCAGAATGCACAGTCCCAGCTTTCTCAGCCTTTCCCCACAGAAGAGATGCTGGAGTCCATCCATCATATTGGCATCCCTTTGCTGGACTCTTCCCAGTATGTCCATGTCTGTTTTGTACTGGGGAGCCCAGAACTGGACCCAGCTCCACCTGTGGCCTCACCAGTGTTGAGAAGAACAGAAGGCTCACATCTCTTGATCTGCTGTCAATACTTCTCCTAATCCAGCCCAGAATACCATCCACCTTTGCAGCACGGGCATGTTGCTGGCTCACATTGAATTTGGTGTCCACGAGCTTTCATAGGCCCCTTTCCCTTCAGAGCCTTATCCCATGGGACTTTTCCATGGAGAGGTCTGAGTGAAATCTGCAGTTGTGATCTTGATTTTTGACCATGTCTCTCCTCTCTGGATCATAAACTCCACCATCTTGTGGTTATGAGAGTGGTCAAATAATATTTCTGTAAGTGCATGAACTGTTGTGCCTTTGAAGATGACAGGAGCATGGTATATATTGGAACAAAAAAGAAAAAAAATTTTAGAAACACCAAGGGAACCTTCTGTGAATGAACAAAATATTCACTTGCAGAACATTTATTGAGTTAATTCTGTCAGAAACTTCTCTGTCTTGGAGTGGCAAGAGAGGGTAGTATCCTACCATGAATAATTCCTTATAAGGAATTAGTAAGCTTCAGAAATTGTCAATTTATTAAAAAATTTAATTTCATTCTGTTAAAAGGTATGATTAGAATTAAGTAGATTTTTTCATTGTTCTGATTAAAAAAAAAAAAAAAAGAACAAACAAAACAAGGCAAAGTGTTACAAAGGATGACCTGTAGTGATTTTTAAAAAAGGAAAAAATAGAAGTGGAAAGCTTTTCCACTGTTTGTCTTTGTGCCCTTGCTGCTAATTTTTAGAGCAAATTACAGTGGCTTTTCATGAAAGATGTTTTCCTTCCAAGAGAACAAAGGAGGAATTTTGCAGTTTTAGTTCTTACCAGATGTTGACATTATGTATGTTCTGTCTCGTATAATGCTGCCTTCATAAGGATCTGAAAAAGCAGTACTACAGAAATAAATCACAGTAGGGAAGTTCAAATTTAGATTTTGTTTTTTAAATACTGCAATGTGGGAGTTTCTAGCAATAATGAGTTTGCTGTTAATCCAGAATCCAGCTCAGTTGGTTCACTTACATCAGCTTTGAAGTTAAACTTTGATTTCAAAGACACATTCACAGTAAATTCAATCTAAAAAGAATGTGAATAATTCCTGATGTGGGTATTGGTGTCCTGGTTGTTTAGTACTGCATTACACCAAGTCCCTGAAGATGACAGATTTATCTGGTATATTTGTGTGTTACTGTTAGGGACTAATGGGACACCATTTCTGAGAAACAGGAAGTTCTACAGTGATTAAAATCCATACACAGTCTGGCTCATTCACAGTGTATAAACAGAGTTCCCAATGGATCAAAACAAAGGTAAAAACTAGTGATTCCCTTTAGCACCACTGTTCTGTCATGGTCGTGTGAACACGGGTGCTTGGCACAAGCAGGATGGAAGCACTCTACAATGTAGGAAAAGCTGAGAACAGGAATCAGCATCCATTGGGAAAGGGGGAGGGAGAAATAGAAAGATGTCTAGAAAACTCTCAAACTTATGATAAGAAGTTGTATGAGTTTCTTATTTGTGAACTTTTGCCATTGCTGATTCACGACTTCACAGGGTTTCAGGGCATCATTTTGACAACTGAGTGAGCATTCATTTTTTAAATAAGAGCAGAGATTTTACTGAGAAATTAAAATGATGGATTTATGTGGTCTTTTGGAGTCAATGAAGTAATTCACCGTCCAGTTATAGTTCAGTTTTTCAGTGCTTTCTAGATTTTTTTTTTGCCATCAAACTGGGCTGTGTCTAAAGCTGCGCTATTTATTTGTCTGAATGGGAATTGTGAACAGTTGGTAGCCTTAAATCATCTATCTGACTTATCCTGGAATGGTTAAAGGACCATGTTGCCAAGATTTAGTGATTATTATTTATTTAGACCAAGTGTAAAACCCTGTCTTTTGTACAGAAAATATAAATAGAACAACTGATAGAGTAAGCTTTGTGTTAAATTTGAAATGCCAGTAATATGCAGTACCATTGCCATGACAGTGATGCTTTGTGCTTTATAGTGCATTTCATTTAAGGAGCTGAAATAAGCCACACGCCATTATTGATGCAATTCTGTCATTGTAATGTATAAGAACTTATATTTCAATTTATTAATTTCACTATGCTACCATGATTTATCAAAAATCTCATTAATGAAACTAGTAATTCAATTTCATTTGCTTGGCTTGGTCTTGCGAACAGGAATGTATCGAGCTGGAGCATGGTTATGAAATTATATTTAAAACAATTTTTTTAGAGAAACAAAGATTTTAAGAGGATTTTACTGATAAGCTGAATTAGTACAGGTTTACTTTAAGAATGACAGTGTTGTAGCTTTAATGCAGATTTGGTGGCATTGCTTGAAGACACAATGTGATCTAGTAACTTTGAGAAAATAGATTTTTGAAAAAGGTGACTGTGACACAGAGAATTTCTAGACCATGGGGTCTTTCAATATATATTCAATATATATTTTAAGATAACTTGTTAGAGTCCTTTTTCTCCTTCTCATAATAGTTGCATTTAGAGCCTAGAAGCTCAATCAGCAGATGTTTATTGAGTTTTATAATTTGCCTCTGGGTAGGCTTTTCTGCTTCTTTGTTTTCTGTGCCTGCAGCTCATTTTCTTCTGTCCTTCTTAGAACTTAACTAAATGCACTGTGTGTTCTCAGCTTTCATTAGCCTTTTCTTTCAGCCCTCTTGCAGTTGCTAATTTATTGTTGCTGCCCTTGATCCCTTTGCCTTTTGCATATGCCAGTCTACCTCTTCCCTGTCTCTGTCCTTTATTTATGGTTGCACTCCAAGACGGTGCAGGGTCCTCTGGAGTTCTCACTGACATCCTTCAGCAAAGGAAGAAGGAATCCCTCCTCTTGCAGGGCTGACTGTGTGAGGGTGCAAGTGCTGGGAGAAAGGGGTTGGTTGTCTTGGCACAAAGGCACGCTTCATCCCCGTGATTAATTAGTGTGATGTTGCAGCAAATGAACTGTTGCAATTAAAGCAGTATAGTAACGAAACAATGAGCAACAGCACTTAGGCTGGCACAGGCAAGGGGAGGCTGATCCCAGGTGGTGTTGGTCCAGCCAAACCACTGTTTTTGACACAAAACCACTCCTGTTGTGCACCCATAGATACAGAGTTCCTGACAATTACACAGTATTTAAAAGCCTAATGATAAAAGTGAGATTTGTGGAGAATTTATGGTTTAAGTTTTTTGCTTTAGAAGTTGTACTTTTTTGTTGTGGAATAGTTTGTAAAGTTGAGCTTCCTTGACAAGCTGACATTGTGAGAGGGTTTTTCCTGGAGAACTCAAAAGTTAGGATGGCCAGGCCGAGTTTTACTGAAATTCCTGTGTCACACTACGATTTTGCAAATAGCTGTCTTTTCAGATTTTAGGTTTGATGACTACTGACCATAAGCAGTAATAGATCTGATGAGGGTACCTTTACCTTTTCCCTGTGAGCCCTTATGCAATCTCCTGAAATATCCTCCTCTTCAGTAACTTTTTTCTGCTGTGGCATTTGAAAGCTGTCTGATTGTAGTTAGTTCTGGTTGTTCTGAGTTACAGTAATTGGCAAATGCCATAGAAGTTCCCCTGCCCCAGTGCCACAACTGTTTCTTCTTCTTTTTGCCTAAAGCCAGAGTCTTACGGCAGCTTAAAAGCAAAACCAAATGTTTAAGCAGAGAAGAAAACATTACTGAATGCTTTGATGCTCTTCTTTCCTTAAAAGATAGTAAATGGTTTTGAAGTTTAACTTAGTTCTGTTCCATCTGGTGGTTTACTAATTTCTCTTTGGCATTTCAACAGAAATTATGAAAAGCAATTGATCTAGATAAACTGAGGCCTTTGTGACTAGAGTGAAGGCATGGACATTTCAGCATTGCTAGACTCTCTCATGGTATTAACCCAAGTGTTTTGCTTTAGGTGCTGCTGCATTTCATGCATAAAATTTTATGTGCAGAAAGATATAGACCTAGCAACATCCTAGTAAGTGGTATGCAATTCATAGTTATATGCGAAATACATTGATTATGATTATGAACTCATTGCACTATAATAATTTTTCAATATAGATCAAAATCTTCTTCACTTAGTAATTTTTTTAAGCCCCACAAAAACATTGCTTCTTATTGGGCTGAACTAAAATGAACACTGAAGTAAAAAGATACTGCAAAGGACAGAGAGTACAGTTCTTTTTCTAGGTCATGTTCCAAGAAATATTTTTTTGCAAGCCTGACAATATTTCCAAATTATAATTGAAATGTAGCCATTTAAAATTCAGTGAACATAGAAATAATACCATTACTTTTGTCCACTTTTTTTTCTTGACTCTGTTTTTTTGTCAAAGTGATAAAAAAAAAAGTGCAGTCCTAAACTACCTGGAAGTTGCAGCTCTGTAGCACTGCTGAGAGGGTTCTGTTTGGTTTTAGCAGATAGAATACTTCTATCTAAGACTGGGTGACAGGAAAAAAGTAACTCATTGACATTGTTGCTTGATAAATAGTTGCTGCGAGAAAATATTGGTCGTCTTTGTAGTAGACTAATGAAGATCACATAATTTTGTGTTAGACAAACTAACATTTGAGGATTTAACTGATCTTGCAAATGATCAGTGTTTACTGAGGTAGGCCTACCCATGATCTTAGTGAGTTTTTATATGAAAACCGAAGTTACCGTTATGAAATTGATTTCTGCTTTTATTAAAAAGCTCAGTGCAGATTTAAGGGTAGCATTTTCCAAGTGTTTTGTGGCTGAATGAGAACTGGTGTCCTGTGATTCTGTTGAAAAGGTTTTGTATGTGTTGGGTCACATTGTAAAAGGTATTTTTAAGTATTCCAGAAAATACATGTTTATAATGTGGGGGGAAAAAAAACCCTGCAATTTGATCTTCCACTTCATTAAAGCTCGTGAACTGATTGGTGATGGGTTGATTCCATGCACCAAATAAAATAATAATTAAATTGCTTTAGGAAAAAGAAAATCAGTGCTGAACCGAAGGTTTAAGTGCTTTCCTTTTGGGTCACAAATGGCGATGTAGACAATCTATTACGGAACTTTCTTCTGGGTTAGCTGCAGAACATGAGCAAAAACACGTGTGAATTTAGTATCCTTGAGCCTTGTGAAGCTGTTGTTGTTTGTGGCATGCACCTTTTGAGAGTTACAGCAGAATTACTTGGACCTTTTCTAATGTGTAAGATTCTTGGCATGAATTCCAGTTGAGGTGAGGCAGAAAGCCATTAGAGACAGCGGAGATTCCAAATGGCTAATTGTTTTAAAAGGAAGAGCAGTAAGTACCTGTAGTGTTTTTGTCCCAGGGCAAGAGGAAACTTGGTGATCCCTCCCTTCCCATGCTTAATTTAAGAAGAGTAAAGATACTACTCTTATGTGTATCTATTTATTTACCTTTTCAGAATTGTTCTGAGCAACAGTCAGTGATTTCAGTGTTCTGAAAACACAAAATGCTATGTATCCACTATAAATTATTCGTCCCTTTAAAACATGAGTGGTATTGGGAAAAAGACGGCTGTTTTTCATTGAAGTTAGAGGAAGATAATCTGTAGGAAAAGTATTTGCTGATGGAAAGAACCAGACATTGTTTGAAACTTTTTTCTTACACTAAATTATTTGCAGAATCATGTTTTGGGAAATGAGGCTGACACAGTCTGCTTTGTAAGTATCTGGATTTAATTTTTTCCTTCTTTGCATAATTGATTGGAATCTCTAAAATCTGGCCATTTGTTTCTTATAAACTGTTGGTCAGTAATATTCTTGCTTTGTCTTCACTCTGTTGTAGTCTAAAAGGAACTATCATTTTTGGCTCTTGGGATGTTCTATTTAGAGCTTTATCAGAGTCTCTAAAATATTTCTCCCTCCTCCCTTTCCTCCTGGCTCCAGTTTTGACTATATGAGAAATAGAGATGTTTTGAGCAATGCCATGCGGTTTTGCTGTTGCTGTTGCGCCGATATATTTTTCTTTAATAACAGTGTGACATTAAATACTTTTTCCCATGTTTTTCTTCATGTTTTCCTATTCCTGTAAGCCCAGCTTTCTCTGGCCATGTTCCAGAGAAAAGGTTGCTGATTCCCCAAAGAATTACTTGAATTGTATATATAATGTAGAACCTGACAAACTCAAGGTTATTTCTTTGTATCAAAATGCTGATCTTATGCTAGAGAGCATGTCTGAGAATCTTAACAGCCACCGTGAAAGTAGACATGGTGAGAGGCCTCTCTTTGCTTTCTAATCATCCTGATTAGTTCTTGGTCCTAACTGAAGATTGACCACTTGACCTATGAAATTAATATGCTGTTTTATTGTGATAGAAATAATAATCTAAAAGTAGTTACTTGGGCAGCTGTCTGATATTTTCTTCTATGATTCACGGAACTGACTTAGCTGTTACTGAATATCCAGATTGCCCAATGTCCAAAATAGTGTTCTGTCCGCATCTTCGGAACAGAGCATAGGTATCAACAAAGCAAGAGAAATGGCAATAATTACATCTTATCTTTGCTATGATATGTAGATAACAACATAGGATATAGAAATCAATGGACACCTATTAATGTATCCATTTATGTGTCATGTTTTTAAAGCAGGTGGCAGTACAGGAGAGTTTTCACTCTTATCATAGATTGTAGCAGATTTTAGATTTTCCATTTAAAGAATTAGCTCTTCCGTAAAGCCCGTGTTTCCATGTGTCTCTCTGTTTTAAAATACATTGTTTGATAATAGTGTGCTTTTGTAGCTTTGGCTGAGGTTCTTGGGATGACTATCTTTAACTCCAGGGTACATGATCTAACATCTCTCCTTGGCACTTGGTTCTCTCAAAAAGTTTTTTATATTAATGTCTGTTTAATCTCAAATCAATTAAGAATTTATTTTGCATTGAATTTTGTCCAGGTTTTATCTGTGCCTCATGGTTACATCATGCTTTCTTGACTACAGCAAGTTCACTATCTTAATAAAGCAAAGGTTTAAGAGAGCTACTCTCCCTTGATGACTCATCTGCAAAGAATAACAAAAGGGCTTGACATAAGAATAAATGATTCTTAACAGACAGTGATTGGTCTTGATGGAGATGAAAACTGTGGATAAAATAAAACAAGCATGTCATACTCATTTCATAAAAACTAGCCTGGTATAATTAGCATGGCTTTCAAGGGGTCAAAGGTCTGTGCAAGTCATGAGGAATCATAATTTGCACAAACCACGTCTTTTTGGTCTTATTGACTGTATCTCTTAAGAGCCACAATTATGCAATGCAATTAATCATCAAGGGAGTTTGGGTTTATGGTACATATTTGAAGTAAACTCTTTTTTAATTGCTGGAGCTTTATCTTGTGGACTTGGACTAAGTGCATTAATAAACACTTAATTTAAAGGGATTCTGTCACCCTGAAACATACTCCTTTTTTATTTTTTTATTATTATTATTTGAGAGGAGTCTATCTAAAGAGACTCCTGTCAGTTCCCTTGCCAGCAGTGTGATTTTATGGCCACTCTGCTTTTTGCTTTCTTCAAGGTGTTTTTCTTCCCAGCAGTCAGTAAGAAAATTAATTAGTGTAAAATAAGATTTCTAAAATATGCAAAATGTAAAATACATTGAGTTAAGCATTTTTCCCAAGCAGTAATTAATCTTGATAGATTTGTGTCATCACCTTGTTATTAATACTATTTTTTTTTAATTTAAGGAATTTCTGAACCTTCTCAGTGTTCTGACTATTGATTCTTATGTTATAACCTACCGCATTCAACAGTTAGCTGTAACTTCAGTTTCACATGTACTACATGAAGGATCTTGACAGGGCAGCTCCTGCCTGTCTTTCTGCAGCTGTCTGAGAGGCTGCTGTTTGCCAGCTGTCTGCACCACCTCTGTGGGCAGCTGCTGTTCCAACAGGTGCCTCTGCATTCACTCTGTCTAAAGCTCAGCTTCTTTCATTTTGAATCCCTCTTCACCAGAACTACTGTCCTCCCTTTTACGGCACTGTGGACAATCCAGGTAGGACATCTGGCTGAAATGCAGCCTGGCTGGTCTGTCACTAACTCCCAACTGAACCTTAGAGTCATGCTCTTTCTGAAATGATCCTCAGGTTCTCTTTCCACTGTGCTCTCCCTTTTACAGCCTGGCAGATTGTTTACAATGCCTAATTCTGTTCTTCTCTGCTTTCTGCCCTTCTTCCCAGAACAGTATGTATCCTCCAGTACCTGTGTTCAGCTTACTGTTTCCCTATTTTTTTTTTTTAATCACAGAGACCATCTTTGGATTATTTCAAGAAATAGATTTTTGAATATTTACATGGATTTCCATATCTCCAAGTATATTTGTAAATACTTAATTATAAGACATTAAGCAGTACTGCCCAGTGTTGTTTAATTCTTGTTTTGATCTTGAGTAGTATTTCTAGTGTATTGTGTTGGTATTGCTTGCTGTGAACTTGTGAGTCGAGAAGTGTCCATTTGTTTCCTCTTCTAAGTGCCTATTTGATCAGCTGTTTTAACAATTATTTTCCCATGGTCAATGGTATAACAATAATTTTTGTCTGACCGAGATACAGTGACTAAACTTTCTGTGAAATCAGAAGAGTAACATTCTGAGTAATTCTGAGTAACAGTCAGCCTGCTCTATTAACATTATTCTGTAGCTTGCATTTTTGCCAAAAAAGAAAAAAATACAACCAACCCAAACCAAAAACCAGATGCGGAAAAAAAAAATTGCAGCGACCGTTTTTCCCTTACGTGTTTTGCCACAAGCTCATCATGAAGATTGTGAGATGATGACAGGGTGTCCAGTCACCTTGGAAGTATCCTCACAGGAATTACTATGTTTCTTGTACAGTTGGAGTGTCCTGTCCAGTAAAAAACATCCTATGGTCACATAGTTTTGGATGCTTCTCTGGGATATTTGTTCATTAAATTAACTTCTCAGCATTCCCATTTATTATGGAGTAATACTGAATACCATTTTCCAGCTGTCCTGTTTACTGAAATACAAATGTCATTAAAAAGATCACTAAAAGAGTGTTGACTTCAACAGTTGATGCCCTGAGTTGATACTAAGCTCTAGGATTGTCCAGTGCAGTGCACACAGGGCCTACATCTTAATTTTTTTCTGTCTTAATGAGTTAATAACACAGTAAGAAAACTGCAGAAGAGCCACATGATAACAATAGTTCTGTCAACTCATTCATCCATCTTGCTTTTCAATTTTAAAACAAATACTATGAATTGTTGCGTGTCTTGGGACGTAGTTAAAGTTGTGCATCTATATCCCTACAATGACTTGTTTAAGCTCAGAATGGAACTACTTTATCAAAGTAAAAATACTGTTGTATAGTTCATTCATTATAAAATCTATTTTTAAAACTATGAATATATATTTTATTCTCAAATAAACCCTGAGGAATTTCCTATTTTGCAAATAGTGTAACATGTCAATTATTTTTGCTGCTCTGAGGTTAGACACTGCTGCCAGTGAGATGCCACGGTCTAATTCTCACCACAGAATCACTATTGGTTCGGTAAATAGCTTTAATCAAATTGCATAATTTCTGTTTCTGAATTCCCTCTTTTTAATGGACACAGTATTTTTTACAGTTGGTATTTTCTGAAGATACTTACCTTTTATGCTTATATTTATGTGAAGCATCCAGATGTGATTTTTGTTTTTTTTTTAAACAGACTTAATTTTCAAAAGTAAGGAGGGAGTACAAGTTAAAAGCAGTAGTGTAGATTGAAAATTAAAACTGCTTATTAAATTAAAGTACAAGGTGTCGTCTTGGGTTTTTATTTGTTGCTATTTGTATTTTTCCTGCTAGTAATATGCCATTTAATATGCAAAGTAGATACATGAGAAAACGCCATGAACTTCTGTCTGTGATCACATGAGCCTTACAAGAAAGCTCTCTGATTTCTGGGGATTTTTTAAATCTGTTGCTTAAAGAAGCAGGCACTGGATAGGGTTTAATCAAAAACAAGGGGAATAAAGGAAGAGCAGGACAGATGGAAAGGAAATTTAGTCCTTTATGTAAGACACCAAGCCCAAGGTTATGTAGAATTTGTAGAGCTGAATTTCAAGTACTTTGTCTTCCAGTTCAGGCTTAGATTCATGTAGTCAGGTATGTCTGACCTTCAGCCGAGGCCCAGCAAACCGGATCAATGTGATCCTAACCTGTACCTGCAGGTAACAAGGTTACTTGTGTTATCTGTGGCTGTGATTTGATATCCATCAAGGGCAGCAGTAAGAACCATAGCACTTCTAAGGAAAATTAATTTGTAATTGGAGGTAGGAGAGAAAGAAGGGAGACTGCAGCACAGATGAATACATGGTCTAAATGGGTTTAATTGTTAATGCTGTGTTTCAGCCTACAGCTGATACAGCAGCAAAAGAGTGGGAGAGAAATATAATATTTTATTTATCCTCTTAAGAGCTAAATCTGTTCAGACCTCTGCTGACAAAACTGTAATGCCTTATCTACAGATTATATAGTTCCATTGACTGTTTTTATACATGACCCTCTATTTGAACATGAGTTATACTTATTTACTGTGTGTAGTTCTCCTGCCCTGCCCTTAAGGATTTCTGTTAAAAATGATGCACCCACATACCCCCTATTATGGCTCATCTCCCAAACCTCACATTAGTGAGCTGGTTTGCTGGCTGTGACTTTTGGGTACTTAGACTTTGAAAGAAATTGGATATCCTTTAAAAGTACCTGTACCTCAAGTGTGCTTCAAATGCCAAGAAGCACTAGCAGGGCCCCTCCAGACAGGAATCGCTACATGCTGTAGTACTGCCTTTTGTAATTTGAAATAAGCGTGGTTTTCCTTTACAGATGAGTTTTTTGAATGGGAAATTGTTGGACTCTTTGAATACTCCCAATTTGTATTTTAGGAGGCAAATTCCAACATGTGTCTCTCCAAATGTCTGCAAGACTGTAATCCTGTCTGAAGTGAGCTTTCTTCACCTTTTATTTTCAGTTTAGAAAAATCCCATAAGTTTTCTTGTGACATTTCAGAGAGGTACTGGTACAGTCTGATGTTAACCTCCACATAAAAACAAACAGGAAAGCTGTTGGTATGTGCTCTACTTTTCTCCATGTAGCAATTAATAGCTACTAAATTATAAGTAGCCAGGGCACTAATTTGGTGGCCTGAAATACTTGAAGTTAGAAGGCTTTTAATATCTGTGTCTAATAAAGTAGTGAAAAACAGTAAATTAAGTCAGCTTCTCTCCTTTTTTTGATGTATTTCTTCAGAAAACAGCCTATCCCAATACTTAGCAAAAAAGATGGTCCTCTGAATTCTTTCAGGCTTTCCTTGGTCCTCCCAAATCTGTTTTCTTTGCTTGTCCACATGAAGAATATTTTAACTTCTTGAGCCACAGATGGTTCAGAGTGATACCATTTTGCATCTGAGGTGGACATCCTTATTCTGGTCCAAGTTTTTACCTTCTTCCACAAAGAGTAGTCATAACTGTGTAACTGAATTTCTTCATAATTTAAAAAATTTCTGTAGATTGTTTCAATACCATGCTTCAGGTTGCAAGCAAAGAGGTAAAGTAATACAATATACCTTTGCTGTATTTAATTCTTTAACTGTATGTTTTTGAAGTCTTTGTCAAAGGTATTTACCTCAGAGCTTCGCTGGCCATGGTCTGCTCATTTAAAGAGTAACTACAGGAGTCCTGTTTTTCCATAGTCTCCTGCGTGTGTGGTGTGTTAATTAGTTACTGGTTACCCATTGTGTGCCAACCTGGTTTCAGTGTACCTGTGGTGTCTGAAGCTGGGAATGTTCCAGTGGCAGCAGCAGCCAAAGCAGCAATTTCAATTCTGGTTAGTGCCAAGTCACTTTGTTTTAATGATCCTTCCAGATGACTTGGGAGAACAGCAACTTCAACAATATTTTCACACAAGACATATCACCCTTAGCTAAAAGGAGAGCTACCATACTCTGGGGCTGCTACAGACAGGAATTTTGGGGGTGAAAAAAGCTGAAGAAAGCAGTGCTATCTGAAAAAAAAAAAAAAAAAAAAAAAGAAAAGAAAAGTTGTGTTTTATTATCTAGAGTGCTGTAATTACTAAACACCCTTGTGATGAAAGAAAGTGGAGTTATTCCCATATTATATGTGAGAAAACAGTGAGGGCTTGTCTACACAGGGCTGTTATGCAGTTGTGTTGTTAGCCAGTACACTGCTGTATTTAAACAGCTGTAATTATGCTGGTAGAATTGCCTGGGTGAGACTCTCCTCTGAGTTGAAACATGTCCTTTTCTGGTTTTGAGTTGTACTGCTTTGGAAGCAATTTGAAGTGGCCTAAACAAGGAAAAATACCCTAAATTTCTGGATAAATACAAACTGGGACCAAGTAAGTCCACCAAATAAGTTATACTCAGTAACTTTGGCCTTTAAAACATTTCTCACATGCTATTAGTTTCCCTGGCTAGACAAGCCTTGAACAGGATAGTAATAGTCTTGTGTCACTGTTTCTTCTGCTTGTTAATACCGTGTTACTATTTCCTTGTGTCTGCTGTCTTCTCACTCTATCACTGTAGATATTTTGCTTGTCCAAGAGGCCTTCTTTTGCAAAAGAATTCATATGTACAACAGTAGTGCCACAGTCACTAGAAGTTATTTTTTAAAAAAAGGAAACTCAAATGTACAGGATCTACAGCAAAAGATGAGATATTCTCTGGCCTATACAGTGGAACAATTTTCCCACTGTGAAATTGCACTGGCTGTAATTCAGGAGTTGTTAAGTGCTCTTCATAAAAAAGATTTCTGGTTTAACGCCTTCTCTCATCTTCTTACTGTAAGACTATTAAAGCCCTCTCCAACAGCATCCAGATGTAAAGATGTACACAGCTACAAACAAATATAGAAAAAAAGAGCACTTGCCTTGTGAAAGAGAACTCTTTGTAAGAGTTGAAAGAAATAATTTCAACTTTCATGCCTTCGCTGTGAGGAGAAAAGGCCACCTTTGTTCCTTTCCTATGAGTTAGGGTTTTGTACCAATTAGTTAATGACACTGTAAAAATGACCCGACAGGCAGATGAAGAAAAGCAGGACCATGAGCATTTATGAAGAGTGGGAAATCTCACTGAAATACAAAAAAGAATAATTATGAGTGACAAAGGTTAGTCCAACTGCACAGTATTTGGTTTTCCACTTATTTACTGCTATAAGGTATTACTAGGTACAGGAACCTGTCTGAATAACCATATAATTGAAACATATTATGGGTGAAAAAAAGAAATTAGCAAAACCAGTTAGAAGACTAGAAATTAGTGTTTGTCCAGGGGAACTACATTGCAGCTGAATTTTCACCAAAATTCAGAAGACATATATAGCGACCTCCCATGGGAAGTGCTAAAGATTCCATGACTTGGGAAGCTTACACCTACTGGTCGGTTGCATTTTCATCAGCATTTCTGTAATCTTTCAGTTTGGTGGAAGTGCAAAACCCTCAATTTTTAACTCATTACTGGTTAGTGTTGGTTTGAAGATTTGTTTGTTTAAAAGGCAGAACAGTGTATGATAACTGAGGCATTACTTTTGTGAATCAAAACTATGTGTCCTTCATTATTTTGTTGAGGCCAGAGGCTGAAAACCGTTTTTTACATGTTTTCATTGTTTTAAGGAGAAAATTGTCCTAGGACATCTTGAATTAACCAATACAATTGTAGTTAGTTTTCCCATTTTAGCATTCAAATACTTTGTGTTGTATTATAAAACAAGTTTCAAAGAGAGGAAGAATGTTAGATTTTGAGTATAATACAGCTAAAACTAGATTTAGCCATGATGTGATGAGAATTTTGCATGTCATTGATTTCATAGAATCATTTAGGTTGGAAACAACCTTTAAACTGAGTCAAACCATTATCCCAGCAGTGCCAAGTCTACCATTAAACCAGATCCCCATGTCATCTACACATGTTTTAAATACTTCCAGTGATGGTAACTCTACCACTTCTCTGGGCAACTTGTTCCAATGCTTGACAACCATTTTGGTGAAGAAATGTTTCCTTATATCTAACCTAAATCTCCCCTTGAGACCATTTCCTGTCATCCTGTTGCTTGTTCCCTGGGAGCAGACCAACCCCTAGCTGGCTGTACCCTCCTGTAAGAGAGTTGTGAAGTGTGAAAAGGACCTCCTGAGCCTCCTCTTCTCCAATCTGTGCCCCCTCAGCTGCTCCTCATTGGACTGGTACTCCAGCCTCTTCTCNACTGCAGAGGTTGTTGTGACCCAAGGCAGGACCCAGCACTTGGCCTTGTTGAAACTCAGACCATTGGCCTCGTCCCATGGATCCAGCCTGTTCTGATCGCTCTGCAGAGCCTTCCTGCCCCCCAGCATATCAACACTCCCACCCAAATCACTGGCATTTGCAGTATCGATGAAGATATTAAACACTGATCACAACACTGGACCCTGGGGAACACCTCTGGTGCCCAGCCACCAGCTGGATCTAACCCCACCACTCATTCACCATCACTCCGTGGGCCAAGATGTCCAGACAGTTTCTCACCCAGTGACACTGCACCTGTCCATGCCATGAGCGGCCAGTTTCTCCAGGAGGATGCTGTGGGAGACAGTGCCAAAGGCTTTACTAGAGTCCAGGCAGATAATATCCACAGCATTTCCCTGATCCATTCAGCAGGTCACCTGCTTGTAGAAGAAGATCAGGACAGTCAAGCAGGATGTGCCTTTCATAAACCTGTGCTTGTTTATCTTCATAGATGCTAATTCCATGTTTCAAAAGTAAGCATGTTTATTTATTTTTGTTCTGTGGTCTGAGCTCTGATCTGTTGCAGGATATTGGACCTTTCATTATTATTACTGAAAATTACAAACGTGTGCAAAAAACAGAGTGCAATTGTAGTCTTTATTCTGCTTACTACTGCTTAAAAAACTGCCACCAAAACTGGTGGAGAAGCCTTACACTGAAACTTAAGAAATGGTCATTTTGAGGAAAGCTTTCTGGACTAAAGTAATATAAACAACTACTGCTGCCTATGGGGAAACTACCTGTGTCAGAGGAAATAAAACTTAATGTATTTCTTGTTTATTTTTGTATCATTGTTCAAGTGAAAATCCTGGATTGATAGTAGAATATGATGTTTCCTGTATACTGATGAGTTTTTTTGTTGGTGGTGGGTTTTTTGTTTGTTTTTTATCTCTCTCACTGTTCAGCGTGCATACACACATATATTGCCTTAACTCATGGTAATTCTATGCAATGATTTTCAGCAGATGTTTTTTTTCTTGATAATTGATTTGATAATTTTTATTCCTTCTGCTATTAATCTACCCATTAGCCATAATGATAGTCAACCAGAAGAACAGGAAATACTGAAAGAAACTTTTATTTTCCTAGCCCTTGTGATTTTGCTGCTATTGCTCAAGGGTGTGATTCAAATACAGAGTGCAGAGCAAGTGCAATAAGATTTCCATTGAATTTAACAGTCTAAGAATTTTTCAGGTTTTTCTTTATTCCTCCTTAGGACAAATGTGTCACATGCTACTTTTTTTTCCCTTCTTGTCTCTACGTCTTTTCTTTAGCTATTCTAAATTAGTATACTTCATGAGAAAGGGGAGAGGTCAGTGAGAGAAATGGTTTTCTCAGATTACATACTGCTTGTATGTGGCTGCATTTGTATGGATATTATAGTTGTTTTGTCTCAATGACAGGTCTCAATCTAGATTGTTTTATTCAGCCTCTTATCTCCTGTTTTGAGATCATAGTCTTTAGTAAAATAACCCTAATGCAGTCATATATAGAGACCTTAAAATCAGTTTATGTTCCCTTCCAGTAGTATTCCAGAGGTCTAAAGCCTTTTCTCTCTGGCAAGTATTCTGTTCTTTCCTCTCCTTTTGTTCTGGCTTTCTTGAGTAGAAGCTGGCTCTTTCTGTAAGAAAAGAATCTTAAAAATAATTTTAAATCATTTTACAAATAGTACACAGTGGGACTAGTAAATAACTATTGGGGGATGTTTAATAAAATCTATTTATGCAAATGTTTCTCATGTTCAGTTCAGTCATTCATGATGATAAAATGCATTGTGTTCTGCAGAGAAGATGTTTCCATTGGTGTGAATCCAGCTGAGGTGAGGCTGGAAATGGCTTCTGCTTGTCCCATACTTCCAAACAAAACAGAAGACACAGCAAACAATTCTCTTTTTCAACCTTTTAGTGCCATTCAGGGTCTTGAATACTTAAACAATGAAGAGATGAGTGGTTATAGATACAGGGTAATTTTTAATGGTGTTTTAATACAGTCAGTGATAGCTGGAGGCATAACCAAATTCTGCTAGGTTCTGTTTCATGGAACATCTCTTGGCAGCCCCATCTGTTGCTTGGCTATCCTCACAGGGAAAAGGTTGCTGAACACATGGAGCTGGAACTTCTTCTGTTTTGACTTATTTTTGTTCTCTCCTGTCGTCCCACCATGCACCTCAGCAAGGAGCATGGCTGTATCTTTGTGCTAACCTCTTCATGGCTACTGTCAGGCTGCGTGAGGTTCTCCAAAGCTGCATCTGGACAAGTTCTCACAGCTTTTCCTCAAGTGCTCAGCACCCTGATCATCATGTTGGCCCTTAGCTAAGCTTGTTCAGGTTCCTGGATGACAGGACAAGGGGGAGTGGCCCTAACATGAAGGAGGGTAGGTTTAGATTATGTATTAGGAAGAAATTCTTTACTGTGCGGGTGGTGAGGTGCTGGCACAGGGTGCCCAGAGAGGTTGTGGACTCCCCATCCCTGGAAGCGTTCAAGACCAGGCTGGACTGGTCTCAAAGTAACAGGGTCTAGTGCAAGGTTTCCTGCCCGTGGCAGGGGATTTGGAGCTAGATGATCTTTAAAGTCCCTTCCAACCCAAACCATTCCATGACGCTATGATTCTGATGTTGTTTTGGTACTGTGAGGCCCAAAACTGAACACACACTTCCAAGGGGTGGTCTAAAGAGCACAGACTACATGGGAATATTCACCTAGCTTCATCTGCCATCTGCATTCAGGATACCATTAGTCCTTATTGCAGCCACTGTGCACTCTGGGTACCTTTTAGCCTTTTTTTCTTTTTACCAGCCCCTTTTCAGCAATGGTTTCCAAGTCAGTCAGTCCCTAGCATGGCCTATTGTGAGTTTAGTTCATCTTATCTGCCAGAGACTGCATTTGTCCTTGTTGAATTTAATGAAGTTACTGCTGGCCCACTCCTTCAGCCTGTTTATTTCCCTCTCAATGGCAATCCTGCCCTTGAGTGTATCATTGAAATGGAGGCTGATTGAGATAATTAATAATGATAACCAATGGTGAATCAAAAAAAGAACAAAAGATACCATAATCTTTGTATGATACCATCTCCATTAAAAATAATCACCATTTTCAAGCACAGTCCTGCAATTCAGCAAGCAGCTGTGGATGGTAAATTGGAGCAAAGTGAATGTTCGCCTTTTTCCTCTACTAAGAATAAACACGTGTTTATATTGAGATATGTAGATACTTATCTATTGTATCCATTTAGCTTCTGTTCTAGCATTGAACATACTTTGCTGTTGGCACCTGTCAGTTACTGATTTTATTTTCAACCATCAATTCTTAGATGTGAAGTAATCTGCTGTGTAGGAGAAATTGAGTGTGGGTTCCTACCTTGTGCTTAATGGAGTAGGCTGGAAGATAAGCCTGGGTTTTAATTCCAAATGTAATATGTACTTAAGTGTGTGTCATCAAAGCTTTTTTTAATGTCTGCCTTCCCCGTCTGAAATACGAAGTCACCAAATGTAATGAGAAATTGAGAAAAGTAGAAAGATTGAAAAGGAATGTTCAATGGACTGTATAAAGCTTCCAGAGAAATATTGCATGTTAGTACTAAATAATAAACTATGCTGTCAAAAATACATAGCTTAGTTACAAATTACTGCAAAGTGTATTTTCAGGAGACTTGTCTGCAAAAAATGATCTGATAAACTTCTATAGATAATGGGAAATATTTCTGGGGATAGTTCTCCTAAAGGAACTAAGGGAACCTAAGACTGGAAAAAAAGAGCAGCATTTAAGAAGCTTACTTTTATGCATGTAAGCTGGGTATTTATAAAGGTTTCTGAGAAACAAAGGTGTACTCAGAAGTAAATTAAAACCTTGTTATGGGTGAAGTATTGAAAGTATGGCTCAAATATAGTTTAAAGTAATTCTGAAAATAAGAAGTGTCAGGAAGATCAAAGTTAGTAGTTTTCCTGAGGGCCTGAGTTATATCCAAGTTACTGATACATACTTAAGTTGGGTAAAAGTGGCTAGGAGACTTTTGTTGTTGCTGTTAGTTCCTTTGGAAGGGTTTTTAAAAATCTTTCATTGTATGGATCTTTTTGCATAAAACCTCTTGCCTCCTCTCATATGGTATGTATTCCTTCTATAATTTCCACATGTCATATTTGACCCTTTTTGTGATACTTTCTGTGAAATCACAGGACTTGAATTCTTCTTGCACAGGGAATGAGTTGGTGGGTAGAGGGATCTGTTTGATGTAGGATCCAGGGATGTGTTGTAGGATTTTTTCTGTGACCTCCTGTAATGAACCTTTTTCTTCACTGATTAAGTTTCAGTAAAACTTTTGATTTCATTCTAAGTCCTCATTTTGGTATCTTAGTGTAGCATTACTTGCTTTTTCTGGCATGCTGCCTTGATTAATTAGCTTTGAAATGGCTTGCTTACCTCTTATTGTAGTTTGCCCACTAACAGAAATATGATTGTAGAAATAAGCAGTTAATGTCCCAGTGTTAGGCACTGTATGAGCTGTAAATGTTGATTATTGCTAATGAGCAATCAGGAACATTGTATTCATATGGAAAGAGAATTGTCTGATTTCAGGAATTTCCAGAGCAACACAAAACTGTTCAAAAGAACGAGAAATTTGCTTTCATAACTTTCTGGGTCATCGGTGAGCACTCAAGATTGTTCTGGTAGAGTAGCTATTTGCTGTATACTGTTTTCACATCTGATTGGAAGATGCAATGTCCAGACATTATTTTCAAAAAACAGTGCATGAAATACTTTTTGTAGAATAAACTACGTTTGGTCAATTATATTTAAGTATCATTTCACGGTTAATATGGTAAAAAGTTTGCCAAAGTAAGTAGATAATGCCAGCTCTTCTGCGACTTGATCTTTTTTTTCATGAAAACATAGCGAACAATTAAATTTAAAAAATGAACTGGTGACAGAAGTTGGATACATAATCCAAGTATAATCTCTGGTTTTTTAATTACTTGAAAAAATACTGGTGTTGAACCTCACTGAAAAGAAGGTCGACCTGAGTGTCATTTGAAATTGTGTGATTGGATGCTTTATTGCTGTTGCAGTTCTAGACATGCTAACTTTATATGAGATTAGGGACTAATTTTGAAGCTGCAGTAGTCACCTCAAGTTTGCCAGATTAATTGAAGAACTAGGTACAGTACTGGTTGATGTGAAGGAGAATATGGCAGAATACTGAAGACTAGGGCTTTTTATGCCTGGATAACTTCTTTAATTCTGTCACTTTGACGAGTCATCATTAGCTTTTCTTGTGTGATTGATGTGGCAGAAGAAGAGAAAGTGGTTTTTTGTTTTCTGAATAATGAAGGATGCTGACAATTACATGTAGTTTCTGGTGCTACCAATGAAAATATATTATCAAGACAACTAGAGTTTACTAAGCCACTTTGAATGAATGAAGAGCTTGCCTTTTAAAATTTCAAACTTGAACAAGCTTTGCAAAACCTAGTGCCAACTAGAGAGTTGTTCATCATAGATGAGATCAGACATTATTGCAAATAGATCTGTGACATGTAGTGTAGTCAGAGATAGCTCTGGCATTTTAAGACATACTGACCAGGTTAAATAATCACAAAGCAAATTTAGACCAGAACATATATTGAAACTTTCCTAATTACTGATTTAACTCCCTTCTGAATCACATCGTCTCAAGCTGTTCCTTTCAAAGTTACCATCAAGTCAGCAAGGAGAGACTGTGCTACACTATTTTAAGTTTCACAGCTGTCAAGAAAATTTGCCTGGATTTGAGCAGGATTTCCTTCTGGAAATCAGAGTAACAAGGAAGTAGCAAAAGTGGTTAAATGATGTTTCATAATGGACTTGGCTGTACAGACGGAATGTAACAAGTAGAAGGTCGTATCCTGTAAATGCTCTCATTTCTCACTTTCCAGTAGTTAGTGAATTGTAACCAGGTACCGCATGCAGTGTGGTCAAATGTAGCATTTTAAGAGGAGATTTTAGTAGATTTTGAATGTTTCTGTGTAAAATTTGGTAGCAAATCGTCTTCTTTGGGTCATTTTGAGACATGTTCCATTGCTTTATTTTGGGAAGAGAATGTGAAGAGAAATGGATAAATAGATAAATGGAAAGAAAGGTATTCACACTTAGGATGTCTCGTTCTGTTGGCCATTGATTAAACCATCTTTCTGCTTCTGGTCTCACTTGAGTGCAGTTATTCCGTGTTAGTGGATCATTGCTGCTATCACAAGGTAGAAACTCTCTTAATGGGGCAGTGTTCATGTGATGTTTAAACTTCTGCTCATCTGCTGCTACACATAANTAACTTGTCTAGGTCTTGTATGTTTACTAAAGATTTATCTTTCAGTTAACCCACTTTGGGCTGAATTTTGGCTGGGGTGTAAACAGTATTGATTTCAGTGCTGTTACATGGCTTATAACCCATCCATGCTAATTAGGTCTCAGTTCAGCTACAATCCTTTCTTCCAGGAGTATTCTAACAATACCACTCTCATCAGGGCAATCTCATCAACAACCAAAATGTTCCTGATAGCAGGAGCAGTAGTCCTGAGGGCCTGGTTTATTGACTGTGAGCGAAAGCCATTCCACTTTGACAATAGTTTTCATATCTGTGTTTGTGCTGCTGAGTTACTCCAGAGAATGCCCCATGCAGATTTTTTCCTTTACCTCTTCAGATTAGATTCCTTCTTGACGCCTTGGTTTCTTTGATTATGGAAAGAAATAGTACCATTCTTGGCATACCAGTAAACATTTTTCTTCTGTAGGCACAAACATCCCTCTCCTGTGTGTGTCTGAAGTGCTCTCCTTGCTGATTGATCACTGATCCCATCACCTGCTTTTTCTGCTGTACTGTGTCAGACTTGCACTGCCATTTTCACAAATAACTTCTCCCCATCTGTTTTCCTCCCCTTTTCCCCTTATTCTGTGCTCTTTCAGATTCTTTCCCTTTCCAACCAGTATTTCCCTAGCGTTTGTTGTTGTTTCTGAAAACAAGTAGTACTGAATCTGAGGGGAAGTGAGGGAACAGAAATTATTCTTGCCTGCTCAGGCAGCAGTCAAACAAGCGGCATGCAAGCCAAAGGATTTGGCCTGGGTGAGGAGGTGGAATGCTCCGGGCAGAAAGCAGGGGGAGGGCTGGCACTCTCCTGTCTTGCGAGCAGAGTTTCTGTTTCACTAGTGGCTGCCCTGCCTGCCCTGCCTCTGGAAGCTTTTGCTCATCTGCCTTCTAGGCACTGTGTCCTACTTGGGCTGAACCAATTGGCTGCACGTACTGTGAGGGTCTGGGAAGACACTTGTGGGAGTGGGACCTGAGAGCTCCATGTTGAAATGGAATTTCTTTAACAAGGAAAACAAGCTTGGAGGAGTTGCAAAATTTGAATTGATAAATGCGAAGGTAATTTCTTCAGCTGTAAGTAAGACCTAAACCTATAGGACATCAGATGAGAAGACTAACTATTGCATGGTCTGTGTTTCAGACAGTGGCTGAGAATAGATGCTTTGTTCAAAAGTAAGGCAGTGAGGTACTGCTGTGCCCCACCAAATTCCAGCAGAGAAATTTCTGAGCTAGAGCTTAGAAATTTGGGGATAGGTCATTCTGCTTAATTGGTTTTGAAGGATTTTTCTTGCCTTAATGAAAGTTTTTTGAATCCACGTAAACTGCAAAGTGTGTGGTGGGGTGGTGGTCCCAAAGACTGGTGGCATATTGTGTGAAAGTCTTTTTTTGTTTATATTGAACCTGACAACTAATTGTTTCAGTGTCACAACTTTATTTTTGTATTATGAGACAATAAAGAGTCATTCCTTGATTTTCTTTTCCTTAACAGTCAGGATTTCCTTAACAGTCACCTCTTTATTGTAGTTTAATTACTTCGCTTGATCTAGCCTTGGATTGTCCTTGCCATTCATCTTTGTTTTATTTTGTGCTCACGAATGTCTTTGCATACCTGATTTAGCTGTCACTTAATAGCCTCACCCTCAGAATAGCACACTGGGTTTCGTGTTTGTTCAGTCATTTTCCCCCAAACATTTTTAAAACATATTTTCATAACATTTCCTCCTTGTTTTATTTTACATTTGAAGGTATTTTTTCTTGTCTTAGCACATGATGTGTCCAGATTAATTTTTCATTCTTGAACTGGGCCTGGGTGGGAGGGAGGTATAGCACCTCGTACTGTGGTGTCCTTTAGATCTTTAGTCAAAACAGTGCAGATAACACACTAATGTTTAGGCTGTTGAGGAACAGTGGTTCCTCAGGGTCACTGTTCTTCTG
Organism: Edolisoma coerulescens; assembly: GCA_013397115.1. Taxonomy (NCBI): domain Eukaryota; kingdom Metazoa; phylum Chordata; class Aves; order Passeriformes; family Campephagidae; genus Edolisoma; species Edolisoma coerulescens. Next base: position 318,356 of record VWZW01002933.1, on the reverse strand, counting down.
TTTCTTACTCTGCCCTTCCCCAGTGAATCGATATGGGTGGGTACAGATAAGAATTGTTGAAGAAGTAAAGAAGTAGAAGAAGAGAGAAGGAAAACAAAATTTAAAAAGCAATGTAAAGTCATTTGCTCACCACCTCATACAAGCAGACTAATGCCCAGCCTCTGTAAAGACTAAAAAAAGGTGATGCATAATAACATGAGTAGTTGCTGCTTTTACCATCAGTAATGATTTTACCAGACACTACTCAGTATGTTGTAAATGAGAACTGCATAGCAATAAAAGAAAAGAACAATACAGGTTAATTTTGGCAAAGAGCTTCAGAAAAATCATTTGTTTTCCAAACTTAAGATGTAATGTTCAGGTGAAGGATAGTAGTAGGAGGGGAGCATGATTCTGTAAATGTTTGTTAAAATACTCTGAAGTAAGGTTAATGTGACTGCTTATTGAAGTAAATGTGTTCAGAAACTAGGGTATGTCTAAGTGTTTAATGGATGTGGAGACAAATTTATTTTACATGCATGGAAGTACTGAAATAATTCTGTGAAAAGCTTTGACACAACATAAGATGAAAATCATTGGGGAGATTTCTCTGTAACAGTAATTGTACTCATGCAACAGCGTAAAAGGGAATAGTTTTGTGACGCCTGTGAGAAATTGGCTCTAAAGTGGGGCTATTTGTAATGGGAAAATCTTTTTGCAGTAATAGTTTTGGGTGACAAATTACTGGATTCAATTTAGGCTTAAATTTAGCCTAGAATCCATTTCCTCTGTGATACTTGTACAACAGGAATATAAGTGATCTGGAAGAGGTACAGAAGCTCTCAAGATCATACTTTTCAGTTAATGTAGTAAACAAGGAGTGTCAAGAGTCACATTTGATACTTAAAAATGCAACTGCAAAATTTACTTAATTATTTTATTATCTCATACCTGAGAAGACCACGTGATTGCTGTTATATATGCTTACATATATATAACAGCAATATATCTCCATATATCTGCACATAGAGCATGCGAACCTCTCAGGGGAAAGGCAAAAGCATTTTTAAAAGATACTATTTTGAGCTCACAGCCATGCTCTCCGACAGAGTGAGCGTTTATGGCTGAGACTGTCCAGCTGCTGTTGCTGCCTTTGTGAGGTTGCTGTTGACTGTGAGAGGTCTGGCTCAGCTGGGCATCCGTTGAACTTCTCAGCCGCATCGTTTGCATTGTTACACAGTGATGCAGCCGGAGCCAGGAGTGACTCATGCCGATGGCTGTGAGCTCCAGTGGCTCAGGAAGAGCTTTGTACTCTGGAGGTAATAGGAGAAGTTGGCTCGGGGGAAGAACTGCCTGAGCTGCACCGCCTCACTTTCTGGGAATGTGAGTCAGAGCCACTGGCCATGCCTCCTGCCCTCCTTTCACAGCTCAGAACGGATGCAGCAGCAGGTTTTGTTACAAGAAGTGTTTTTGTATTTCAGTACAGATTCCTAAAGGACAGGAGACACGGCTGTTTTCACAACAGCTGAGCTAAACCCCTGCAATCATCTGCTGTGATCCACATTACCTGATTTATTCTGTGATAAATAAAAACTTCAGTGAGAGAGTTGTTATATGCCAACTTTTCTGAACACCAGAAGACTTCCTTTTTGTGGTTAAGGTGGAGATACTGACATCCACACAAGCTTGCCATTTCAACCGTGCATCCATTTAAAACTTTTTCCCCATCTGAAATGTGGAAAACACTGTGGTGTCATGGATTTATGAAGTCAGTACAACTTAAAAGTATTTAAAAAATGAGAAACTAGAAGAATACTTGGATAACGTTTTACAACTAGATCACTGACCTATGATCACAACATTTTGTTGGAAACTTCTCTCTCAAGCCTTATTGCCTGTTGGCATATAAAACCAATTCTGTTTGCTTAAGGATTACATGCTTTTGTATGCTCTCTGTATTTTTATATAAAAATTAGAATGATGGAAATGCACAAAAACAAATACAGCAAACACAAAACCAGTGTTTTCCCCAAAGGATTAATGTGTTTGGAAAAAAATAAACACAACAGTTGTCTTTAGTTTATAACCTTGTAAGTATTACACACTTAAAAGTTTTATGTCTCTGGTAAATGCTGAAGATGTTCTTCAAAAACTTACAGTGGACTGAATTTGATGTTGAACAGGAATTAAGCAGAAATGTTCCCAGAACACAAAGACCTGAAATACTGTGTCCCTGACTGTTGTCAGGTTGGAAGCTGCCAAAAAACCCCATACCTACACATTAATAACATAAGAGAAGCCTTTGTATTTTGTTAAGGATTTTGTCTTTGCAGTTTTGTATTAGTATTAAACACCTAGACCATAATGTGTAACCCAGAAAGAAAACCCATGGTGTGAAAGGCAGTTCGTGGTTTCATTCTGTGTCTTGCAGGAATACTTCTGGTTTCAGAACTTGACTGGTGATTTTATTTGTGATAAATGAGGCAGAATTGAATACAGTAGATAACTTAAAAGTCATATAACAACAGGGGAGAAAAAAAAAGAGGGAAAACCAGTTTGGCTGTTGTTACTTGAGGAGGTAGAAGGAGAAGGGACAGTACTGAAAGGTGCAGTTGCAGCACTGTAGATTTTCTAATGCTGATTGTGCTTCAGAAGTTCTGCCTGCACATTCCAAGGAATTTGTAGTGCTGCAGGTTCTTCCAAACAGTTTCTACTCTGTGCAATGACAGGGAAGATAGGCACAGTATACAAAAGCTTTCTGTGTAATGCTTGATCTGCTGATTACTGCTGCAAGGGCAGGAGGGAGAGGTAACTTGAAGATAGATTTCTGAGGCAGACCACTTCGGTTATTTTCTTTTGGTGTGGCTCGTGATAAATACTGAAGGAGTGAATCCTGAGCAGAGAACATAATGTAGGTTGCAGTCAGAAGTTAATGTTTTTCTGGAATTTTCTCATTTGAATGCCCATGGATGGGTATTAGAAAAGTACTAAATTAAAAAAAAAAAAAAACAAACACGTCAATATGTAAAATACAACAGTTAATTCTTTGGAAAATCCTGTGTTCCAAAGAAAACAAGAGTTCAAAACTATTTTAAATACATTTTTCTGTATACGGGCTCAGGCTGTCAAACAAATTGGTTGAAATAATCATACAAAAGTTCAAGTATGTACAACCCCAAATTTAAAGAAGAATATGAAAACTCAAAATAATTTGATCTTGTCAGTCTAATTGGTTTTGTCTCTGAAACAAAAAATAACGTCTTTCTACTTACAAAACATGCCTGCAACATAAAACTTATTACAGTATTTGTATTGAAAAGGTAGGTGTCTACTAGTTAATCTGAATAATATACCTGACAATGACAAAACCAATTAGAAGTTGAATAAATGTTTTGCATGGGTCGTTTCATTTACATGTTACCACTTTGGGGTACCTTGCTCTTACCAGGCTTGTGGAAGCCAGGGAAGTTGTGCCCGGGTCATCCCCAGGGGTTCATTCTGAGGTGGGGTGCAAGTCCCTGAGCTGAATCAGGGCACTGGGCGCTCTGTGCTGCCTGGAGAGCTGCTGGATTGGTGTTTGTGTGTGTTGGTGCTGATGCTTGGATGTTGCATGCAGTGGGTGCTCTCCACAAGGCTCTGGACAGACGATGACTCCACTGGAGAGTGAGTTAATCCGACTGCTTTGTGCAAGCGGGGACTGCCCTGTCAGCACAGAATGGGGTGGCAATGTGAGCCACTAATCTTTGGATCCAGAAGAGGACATCCCCCGTCTTCTGGGAAGTGTATTTGGGAGGTGCAGGACCTGCCTGATGCAGCATGCGTCAAATTACCATTGTAGGTGAATGTTTCAAAATGGGTCTGGCAAAACCAGTGTTGGTGAGTTACCATATCAAACTTGTCACAGGCAGGTAATTGCTAGGTGGGGTGATACAGCCTGTGTGTTATGCAGGAGGTTAGATTAGATCATCACTGTTTCTTCTGGTTTTGAATTCTGTGACTACTGCAACCAGTTGTTCCATGCAATCACTGTCCATACTTGTTTATCACCGACACACCCAAATTGTCTTGCACCCATGTGTGGCTGACACTGTAATAGAGCTGCCTGTTTTCCAGGGCATGAGGAGCTTTCCCATAGGTCAATGTGGTAAGGAAAATGGGACTTTAAAAATTATATACTTGCATGACATGGAATTGAATCGGTGGGGGGGTGAAAGGGGTATAGAAAATATAGAATTTTTTATTAGAAATTGAAGTATTCTTGACTAACTTAAGCTAAATTGGTAGAACCTGTTTTAAACTGAGGTAGCACTTCAGTCAGGTTTGGAAATAGGAATAATAAAAACACAGTGCAAAATTGTGTGTTATGCAGAATTATGTTATTATTATGTATTGTGTATGCTGTATATTACACGTATTACAACTTGCAACATGTTGTTACTATTATATATTATTGTGTTCTTAGTACAGAATTAAGAACAAAGTAGATGGGTCACCTTGAAGTAAACTGCAGCTGCTTGAAAGCCTTTTCTATGATGCTGGTTGTGTTAGTCTGTTTCCGTCACTGGGAGTATAGGATTGGCCAGAAGATTGGTTTAATCAGATGTATTTGGTGTTCTTGAAAATAAGGCCTTTTTGTCGTTCAGGAATGTGTAAGTAACCCTATGTTTGTTTTGGTAAACCCTCATGCTCCCTTTATTTTTACAAGGCTGGTTGCAGGCATAAATTTACCTGTGCATGCAATTTTAGGCCAAATCTGGAGGCCTGAGTAGTAGAAGTTTAACTCTGTTTGCATGACAAGTACTTAGAGATAAAAGGCTAAGTTTTCAGACAGTTTGTATGCACAAAATATGTAAAAACTGTTACATAATTATAGAGATATAAAAATATATGAAGAACCCCTAATTGTTGCGGAAAAAAAAAAATCAGCTTACATGAATATGATTGAAGTTTTAGTCCTGCAGATTAAAATCTGCTGGTCATACTGAACGGGTTAACATTACTGCAGTGCTGTCTGCCATTTTTGTGAGAGAGAAGGCTCTCCTCTCCCTGTGTTTGTGGCCTCCCAAAAATAACTGATTTGCCAGGCACAGTTCTTTTCAAGAAGGAAGGGAAGACATTATTTTCAAAGAAGGAAGAGACTGAGATAGATGCATTTTAGAGCATTGTTACCATTTTAATAAAGTTTCAGTCAGCATCACTCTATCCACTTATTTACTGCCCTGCTTCAATTTGTCTGTCTCTTAGAATGCCTAATTTTATTTGGAAAAATTCAAATGGTAGAGTTGCTGTGGGTAGAGTGATTTTCATGCAATATTAGTTAGTAACTGGTAGATTTCCCTCCTTTTTTGCAGGGTCTGGGGTAGAATGATGAGTCTTGTTGGGTGTTTTCCTTAGTCAAACAAATACTGCATTTGAGATGGCATATAAATTTTCCTCAACAAAGCTTATTAAAAAATTACTGCAAAGGCTTATTTTTAATAGCAATAATTAATAAACTCTGCACTGACGGTTACCTTTTATATATTCCAAACATTTTAAAAATGTCTTTCTGATAGATGGTCTGTATAGCTCTTCTCTGGAATCAGCTATGCCCATTAAAAGAGGGAACATAAATAGGTCAGATGAAGCTGCTAACTGTTCTAATGCAATTCAGGAGCACTGCACATAACACAGGTTTTTGGTACAGCAGCACATCTTTCTGGTTATTATTCTGATTATTGTATTCCAATTATGAGGAATATGTTGCAATCCATACAAAGAAAATTCATGTATAGAGCTATTGCTTTTATTTTGTTTTTCTCTGACACCCTTTGCTGGTTTTGTCTATGTGGTTTAGCTGGATGTTTGGGGTGGTTTCGATGGATATTTAGTTTCTCTGAAACAAAAATACAGTTTTAGAAAGTAATTATTAAAAAACATGTTTGAAATTCAGTTTGCACTTAGAAGAATAGGAAGGAGGTTTAAAGGCCAAAAGTAAAAATGAAAATTTTCTACAGAGGCTATTTTTGAGCTTACCCCTTTTGCAAGGTGCCCAAGGATTACTGTGGTATTACAGTTTTTCTTATTTGTTAGCTATAAACGCATACATTTTGGGGAAGTCGGGAAGAGGTTATAGCTACTTACAGCTTTTAGGGTTATCATTACTGGTTGGCAGGACGCCTCAGTGTGTCACATGTCAAGTGTTTTCCAAACCTGAGTGCTTCTGATGCTGCTCTGCCACAACCCACACACTCATGTGCTCATTGGCTTTGGCTCTTTCATTCTACTATCATTGTGAAGTTTTAACCATTTCCCTTCAGAAATTCCTTCTGATAGTGGGAGAATTGACTGCTCCTAGTGGTGTGAACCAGAAGCTTCAGTTTTGCTTCTTTCCAAACACTTTGTTTGTTAAAGTGGTTTCATGATGTCAGCATGCTGGTCAGAACCTTGTTTCTTTGAGGATACACTAAACAAGGATATCAGGGAGTGTTTTTCACTTTAGGCATTAGGAAACAGTTTAAGCACCTTTATTCAGCTGTTTTGTTTATTACTTATTTATAGCACAAAAAAAAAAAAAGGCAGGAGAAATCAGAAGGAAGCTTCTGAGCATGCAAGTGTCTGAAGCAAGTAAATCCTGAGAAGTTGCACATGATCTAAACCACCTTTTAAAATACCACAGTTTGATGATGGAACCAGACGAGCTCTTCAGGGTTACAGAGGAATGCTGCTTTCAGTTATGAAGAAGGGAATTGGAAATATACGTGGCATGCATCACAAATACACAGCTCAGTCATGGTATGGCACTTGGGGCAGGGGCAGGGTCTGGGTAAGCTTTGGGACAGAGCAGCTACAGAGAAATGATGAAGGGTAGATTAGAATGGCTACCAGTGCTGCTCACCTGGTGGAAAGGTTATAAGCTCTAAAACCAGTCTGTCCAAAGAGGCTCTGCATCTCTCAAGACAGCCAGCAGCTATTATTTATGGAGGTATTGTCAAATAATTGAGTTTTGTTTAAATATGTTGCTTATCTTGAAGTAATAAACAAAATTCTTTTTTTGCAGTGATCAACCAGATTTCCAAATTACTTCTTGTAAGGAACATGTATCTGTACAAAATTATCCATGTCCTCCAGCGTTTAACTCCATATTTGCAAGTGTATGTATTTAGGGAATTGAGTGTTCAGTAAAATAGGTCAGGACTGAAACTTGTCTTTCATGTTCAAACCAAATGTGTGGTGAAATTTACCATCCAGCCACACAGTGCCAGTTAATGCAGATTCTTGGTGATGATTTGTGCTCAAGATGGGCATTCTCATGCAAATTCTTGACTCCTTTGGAGTGGTTTCCTTCCATAGGAAAGAGCTTTGTAATGGTTTTGTACTTAACCATAGGGAAAGAGACAAAAATAGTTGCCTTACTAGACAAAGGCTTGCAGAGCAGTCAAATATAATGTGCATTTTCAAATATAAAGGATCATACACAACGTACTTAAGTTGGCTGTGTTGTTAGGATTTGCAACCCGGAACTGTGTTTGGAATGGATTTTAATGTGGTCACGTTTGTAAGCTGACTAATGACAACAATACATGTTCATTTTACTGGTCTTCTGTTGCTAAGTTTTAGGATCCTCATGTATTTATCACATATTCATGGTTTCTTATTTTTACATTAACGATGATGAAAACTATAGATTTAGGGTGAAGAACTCAAATGCCTCACAGAAAAGGAGAGCATCTTCCTGTGGGCATTGACACCTCTTATAGTATGTTCTGGATGCCCCTTGAAATGGAAGAATCCTGTGGCTTTATTTGCCTCATTAAATAATGTAGCACTGCTTTGTCAAAGTGATAGCACTGCAAAACCAGTTTAATATGCACGTTTTTAGATTGAAATAATAGTTTCCCTTTCTCCTCTGTTTCTAATCTGTGACTTCTAACCTTATGCTGAACTGTAGAGTGCTTTGTTCTCTGTTGTTGCATATGCCTGTTTATTATTGTAGGTTTGTTACTTGGAAATTTACTACAAATGTGAGCACCTGCAAATAAATCTTTTGCTAATCTGAAATCTGATACGCAACAGGAACACTCTCCAGCCTCCAGATAAGGTCTGCAAAGTACCATTGAGGCGTAAAGTAATCTGTGGATTGGGTCATTCTGAAAGCTCTTACTGATGTGAGATGAGTCTCGATGGAGAAGTCCTGCTGTCACGTGTTCAACATGTACTAATTGAGAGCAGGGGGACAGACTCAGAGAGAAGGCTGAAGCTGAGGTATTTCCTATGCTGCAGAGACCGAGGGTGTGAAAGGAGCTAATGCTTCATTAAGCTTCACTGATTAAAAAATGGCAGATCTTGTTAGACATAAGATGCTCTGTTCACTGCTAATGGGACAAGTTAGCAGTGTATTAAGGTAAGGGCATTGTTCTCCAGCAGCAGATACGAGAAGCTTTGTTTATTGTCTGTTCATGGGGTTTTAAAGTACAGTTTGCTGCTTTGCTATTGAAAAAAAATTGGCTGCTCTGTAACACATAGCCTTGTCAGAGAAACAACTGGAATGCAGAAATGCCTTTGAACTCAGGATGGATTTGTTTTCCTTCCCAGGCAGTCAGCATCAGTGTTTTTAACAAAAAGGAGGAGGCTGACTACCACAAGGTTTCCTGTTCATGTGGATAAGGAGCTTTCATAAAGAAACAGGAAAGCAGAAAGTCTCACAATTAATCAGTATTCTGCTGCATTTTGTGGCATTCTTTACAAATTTTATGTGAAGGAGAAATAGGTATCTGGAGAAAATAGAGGCTGTGCATAAGGTACTGAGAGAAAAGAATGTCCCGAAAGAAGTAGATGTATGCAAAATGCCTTTCCAGTATTGGACTTAGGTCCTTGCAGACGCTTGATGCGAGGGTGTTGATGGCTGTTCTTGCTGAGCCCTGCAGGGGATGTGGCGTAGCCTGGCGTTTGTAGATGAAGAAGGAGGGGATAGAGTGCAAGGTGTTCCTCCTGTTTGAAGAAGGCAACTTCGCAGCTCTTTGGGGAGCAGAGCACTTTCTGAGGCTGCACTTGAAGGAGCAGTTGTTGGGTCGGGTCGGCCACTCCTCTCTTCCCAGGGCATGTAGCTCTTGCCCCTTCCTCTCCCAGGTATGTACACATACGTGCACACGCACATTCCTGAACAAGAAAGGCTTTCCAGAAAGGAAGGGCTTTTACAGTTACTGAAACAACTACCTGCATGTAGGATTTTGTCAGGAGAGGATTTTAGTGGGGGAAGAGCCTTGCAGGGCTGGCAGGCTTGGAAGGGGCTCCTGCGGGCAGGGCGTCTGTCGGCCCCCCATCTCCTTTTCCCACTGGGGACAGCTGAACCACCCGCAGGCAGAAATACACCCCGGGCTTAAAGAATGGTCTGTTCTAGGTGAGTTTATCGGTTTGTTTTTTGCCCGAAAGTGGGACGGGGCAGTTGTTGTGTCCCATAGCGAGGGCGGAACACGAAAGCATCTTTGCTCCCTCCAGCCTGCGGTCTCCCCCTCCACCTCCCACAACTTTATCTGTCTCGGGCGCCGCGTTCCAGCCGGCATCGCGCCTTTCCTGACCGGCGGCTCTGCCTTTGTGGCCGTGGGGAGCCGAGCCGGGCCGGGCCGGGGG
>VWZW01002933.1:193372-308660 GCA_013397115.1 Edolisoma coerulescens | reverse complement strand
AGCGCCCTCGCTGCCGGGCGAGGATGAGAGACGCAGGTAAGGCTCCAGGAGAGCACATGGATGGTGGCCGTGTGCGGCTCTTATGCCCCCGCCATTTTCTGCGACTAAAGCTTTTTTTCCTTTTCTAACAGGACAAGTATCTAGGGGGACGCAGACAGGTGCCAGGTGTGAACAAAACATAACTTTTTTTAACCTGAGTTACAGCATAAGAGCGTTGGGCTTCGGATAATAAGTGATCCCATCCTGCATGTTTAACCTCTGTATGATCTTAACTGGGAGGAGCAACAACTTAAAATATGAGTCCATATTTCTTTTTTTCCTGCGCTGTAAATACCTTTATGTTTATGTGAACATGCGAGTGCATAATTAGCTGGCTGATTTTCTGGGAGCAGGGTTATAAACCATAAACCCTCTGTCTCAGCTGTGCGCTGGGATTGTCACCATGTGTGTCAGAGGTAGATGAAGGTAACATAGAGAGGAAGTGCTGGTGATGCTGGGTCATAATTAAGTGGCCTCGATACAAATATTTCAGACATGTGAGATCTTGGGAGTGGGAGCTGCAGCTAAAAGAACAGTGAGATTGCATACAGGATGTACAGGTGAGGTGAATTATGTGACTGAGCTGACCATTGAAACTTTAAAAATAGAAATAATTTGACTTACTAGGAAGGATAAATCAGTGAAGGATCTAGAGAGTTACAGGGAAACTTTGTGGTCTTAAAAAATAAACTAAACAAAACCTCATGTCATAGTAAATCTGTTCTTTCCTTTGATCTGAAAGTTTCTCTGTAGCTTTTAGGTGCCTCTAAAAGTTTCTCTATAGCTTTTAGTCACCTCCATCCCCACAACTAATACAAGGGAAACAATAGCAAGCTTATTTCATAGAAAATGTTCAGAATTCTTCTACAGCAGTTATGTAGTAGAAATAAATACAGCATCTTGAACTCCTTAATTTAAAATGTCTCATTTGTAAAGTAATTATCAAACAAATAATTATTGGCACTTTTGTTAAAAGTACCAGTTGCAGCAAATAGAGTGTGAACAATCTTTCAAAAAGGCTTTTTTTTCGGAATTTTACTGAATACAGAGAAATTATACCATTGTATTTTGATCTGCATTATAATTTCATTGCCAGCTGGAAACATGGCAGAGGTCAGCTGCAAGAATAGACCTGATTTCAGTTATCAGTCCTTTTAATTCACATCAGTACATTTATTGTAATGCCAAATACAGGTTGGTTGTGAGTGGTGTTTTGATGTGAACCTACTTGATAGTACAGAAGAGCTAGAGCCAAAAAATAGATGAGATAATACTTTATCACAATAACCATGAGCATTTAGACCACACATCTGAATAACTTTATTTGAGAGAAACAGTTTCTGCATTTTCTAATCTAGAGAATAAACTCTCTTGGATGAGACTACATAGGTGTTTTCTGTGTGTTGGCAGTGCCTGTGCATAATGTTCTGTCACCACAGGTAACAGGATAAAGTTCTCTGGTAAAAAAACATTTTTAATTTTTTTTCAGTGAACACTTCCTCTGTAATCTCAATCATTGCATAACAGCTGTTGTTAACAGCCTTAACATGCTTCTGCATCTTTGCATATATTAGATTCTTTTACTAGAAAACAAAGCAAACCTCACCAGTCTGCCCTTGTGCATGTTAGTGCAGGTCAGCCTCAGCAGCCTGTAATGCATTTGGTTTATTTCCATCTTACGAGAAACAGTACAAAGGGCAATGGTGAAAAATCCTGGAACCCTCTCTTAGAGCTGCTGTGACAGATTGTACACAATCTGCTCAAACAGGTATAGGTCTTGCTACCAAGTCCACAGTAAAGAAGGGAGAGATGGGCAGTGCATTTCACTCTTACCTTTTGTCAGTGTGATGGGAGTAAGGAATGTGCCCATGCTACATCCAGGAGTAGTTCTGGACGTCAGTTTCAGAGGTCCAGCGTTTGAGCTGGCCAGTACTTCGGAAGAATGTTGCAAACGCTGCCTCTGTTTTGTGAAATAGTTGTTACTTGCTTTGGGAGGCCGAGTCAAGGCCAAAAAAGATTTATAGTGTAGGATTCTCTTCTTCCTCTTCTTGCCTGTGGCTTAGCTACCTTCCTGTTGCTGAGGAAGTTGGGAGGGAGCTGTGTTCCAAAACATGCTCTTGGGAAATCAGAATAATCTTTTTTTTTCCAAAGATATATCTGTTTTTGGTTTGTTTGGGTTTTTTTAAATCTCTGGCCTTGTTCTTATGTTTGAAGGCTTTTAGTAGTTACAATAAAAGAAAGATGTACCACAGTGGACTCCTTCATTGTAGATTTCCTTGGCATCATGTAAGTAACATTGCAAACACCTCTTGCTTTGTTTTGTATCTAGCTTGCTGTTTTATTGGTGCAGGTCTTTCTGAGTGTCAGAACTTGATTGTTTGGGGTTTTCTTTGCAGTTCCTTTTGGAAGTGTGTGGGCTGGTTTACATTAGCACCATATCCATCCTGTATGGATCAGTATAAACGAAAACTTCACACCTAGAGAAGAAGCCACCACCTATCTTTTTGTTTCCTTCTGTTAAAGGAGGATCTTTCCAAACAAAGAATAAGTGTGGGAGGTGTGATGGGTGCAGTACTCTTTGCCTCTCTGGACCTAGAGAAGTCACACTCACCATTTACCACTCAGGATATTATTAAGTAAGTTCTCCACCTTACAGCAGCAGTGACAGAAGTTCAAAAGCATTATTCATTTCCTTCATTGCTATCACAAGGGCAGCTGTTACACAGATGGGACACAGGTGTTCTTATTTTTATCAGTACATTGTCTAATCCTGGTCAATATTGGATTATGTGGTACTGGTTACCTCAGCCCAGTTACAGCAGGGACTAAGGAATAGTTTTAATTTTCCATGCAGAGTATTTAATTGACTGTATAAATTCTACTGTCCTTCTTTCCTCTCAAGTGCAGGGTTTTAATCAATACTAAATGCCTTAGATAGGTTGCTTTTCCGCTCCAGTGTAGTAAATTCTCTATTTCCAGCCAAAATATACACGTTATTGTTGCTCTTAGAGACCTCCCTTTCCGCCCCTTTGTCATTGTGTAATTCTATAGCAGAGTGAACAATGAGAGCTACTATGTGCTGTCCAAAGGTTCAGCCGTGTCCACAGGCCTTCCCCTTGTGCATTCTTCCTCTTTCTTGTGTGAACTCATTGCATGTTTTACAGCTGTCACTGGGACACTGTGCCTGGAGAGGCATGCACATCTTGGCACTCTTGCTTGCTCACATGCTCCCTCTGACTCTCTTTTATTAACACCCCCAAGCCAATTATTCACGCAGTCTGTGACTCGGGATAAATTTTACCTCCCTATGGGCAGGATACCCTGGGAAGCATAAGCAATCATCTGGAGGCCAAGAGTGACAGATCACAGCCTAGTAGCAGACTTGCTCATTTCTCGCTAGGATCCACATTCTGCTTTTCAGAATTTGGGTACACTGTGTTTATTTTTACACTGTTAATTTTCAGACTGAATTTTGGGGAAATCTCTTACAGCCCTACCCATATGATCCCTTTTTTCCTTCTAGGGGATGGCTACTGTAGTTCAAAAAACAGACAAAAATGAATACTTCCCTCTGGAATTCCATACCTGAATAAAACATCTGTGAAGACAGTATCAAAATATTCACCACAGAGACAGTGGAGATGTTCTGAGAGGTGGTGCAGGCTAGGATGTGAAGACAACAGGATTTTTCTATGCTGTTTTAAGTATCCTGGGGGAATTAGGGGAACAGTCTAGATGATAAAAGTACAAAGCATGTCTTTAACACTAATGAGAGGTGCTGGAGAGAAACTTCAGGAAGAAGTTTTGCTGTAAAGCAAGTGAAGTGAGACCTTCTGTCTTGCTGATGAGTGTTGCTAAAAGGATGGTGCTAGCTTTCCCACTCCAGGAGAGATAGAGTTCAGGCAAAGAGAGAGATCATGGATACATTCCTGGTGAGTGGCGTGGACAGAAGGCACAAGTACGCAGTTCTGTGTGTGACTTACTCTAAACACAATGCAGGTGGGAAGTAGCAGCATAGAAGTATGAGAGTATGTGGAGGAGATGGTGATAACAAGGAAGTCTGCTTAGATTGTGACCCACTGATTTTCCAGGGGACTCATAAAGGATGGTCATGAGGACTGACAAAATAGATGTTTCCTTGAAGTATCTCAGCTGAGACAGTCCCATTCTGGAAAAGCCTTTCAGAAGGAGAAAGATGCTGTCATTCTCTGACAGTGGTGACAGTGTTCCCTCCTTGATCTTTGCTCTGGGGACATGTTCCACTGATTTAGAACAGTTCAAACTTGATCAAGAACCAAGGTTTGTGCTTATATAGTCTCCAGGGCTTGCTTCCAAAGCAGACTCTGCTTGGCTTCCTCTATGGTTTGACAGTCAACTTTGCTTTTGGTTTTGCCCTTCGTTAGTGTTTTTTCTTCATTAGAGCTCCCATTAAAAACAGAGGTTTAATTGTAAAGAATCTAGGAGAAATTTTGTCAGTTTTCTCTATGGTAGAAGGAATGTTTTGGATGAGGTAAAACTGACTTCAGATGAGCTCTGAAAAGCTGAAAGTGTGACCCCCGTGTGCTGTACTCTTAAGTCATTTTGTTCTGGCCATTATAGAATAAAAAACAGGCGCTGGTATCTGATGCTTTTCCAATTAGCTTTTCTCTCTAAAATTAGTTGTGCATTAGCCAGCCCTGTGAGGACAAACCTTTCTTGCTCAGCTGGATTATAGCCAGCACGAAAGCAGCAAAGTCAAAATCACTCATTTGGAAGTGAACTCCCTCATTTTTTAAAAACTGTTTTTAGATGATTGTTGAAGTTACCTCCTCTGGCACAGAATGTTTTTCTGTATTTCGCTGAGTTATATAATGTCTCACTTAGGTTTTGGAAAGTTCGTTTTGACATGCTTGATTATCACATATTTTCAGTTCTTAAATTTAGGTAGGTTTAAAAAAAAAACCAACTAGACTTCGTTACTTCCTGCTTCTACTTCCTCCTTTGTCCCTTTTGTTACTGTTGCTGTAATCACATACTGACATGAAATTAGTCTTTTAAGTGTATTTGAAAGAAGGGAGAGGGTCAGAGTGCTCTAAGTACGCTCTGGTGGATTCTCTCACCTGGGAATGTTCTGTGCTGCTCAGTGCTGTAGGGCACTGCTGTGGGTTGAACCCCTCTGGCAGCCAAGCCCCCATCTGGTTGCTCACATCCTTCCCCACAGTAGGAAGGGGAGAGGATAGAAGGATAGGCATTCAGAGGGTGTCTTGCATGGTGAGCCAGAGTAATGCCTGAATAATGCCAACCTAAAGCAAGATCCTAAGAAAGCCAGTCAAAACTAGGCTATCCGATTAATGGATTTACAGGCTTTCCTGTGGTGTTGCTCATTTATGACGAGTGTGACTCTTCTAAAGAATTCAGGCACAATTATTTTATTCTTACCAGAGATATATTTGAAGAGAAACTCTTAATTTATGTATAAGAAGTAGTTATATAGTAGCAAAGTAATATAGTAATATACCAACGAAGTTGGTATAAATCAAGTTGTGCTGAGAAGTTTTCTTTGTTCTAAATTTAAGTTGTATTTTTTAAGGATTTTAGGGAAAGAATAATTCCATACTTCGCTTTGTGTTGGGCTTTTTTTTTTTTCCTTTCTTCTATTTTCAAATATACTTTTATGTTCCAAAGACAAGAGATGAAGAGAACTAAATTCAAGAACAGGTTTAAAGTTTTCACAGAGCACTAGTGGTGCAGAGATTATTTGCTTGGCTGTTGGTGTTAGAGCAGGATTTCTCTCTGTTCTGGTCCTGACACTAGTGGCTTGGTGTACCATATGTGTATCTTTGTTTACTACTACTGTGTAGTATTTCAGAATGTTTTGCAGCTCTTCAGCATGTCTTAGATTGTGGAAACTCTAAAATGTCTCTTGGGAGATTGTTGAACTGAACACAGTCATATACTCAGGAAAAAAAATCGTACTTTCCTTTCTTGCTCCCCTGTATTTAGGTTCTTGTTAAAAAACTGCATTTCCACACTGGGTCCATATCCTGGAATTAGCTGCTCATTATCCTTGCCACTTACCCAGATTATTCATCTCAACTTCACATGCCTCACAAGTGTACAAATCTGTAGTGATGAAAATAGCACTTGAGAGTAGGTAGACGGTCACGCAAAGCAGTCTGGTCAGTGGCTTTGTGCTGCTCATTGTATTTTTCTGAATTTCCCTCAGTATCTCATTCTGTGCTTGATACTTCATTTCTCAGGACTGAGTGGATTATTCCAGATGGCTCCTTACCTGAGCTGCAGACAAACCTGTCATCGTATTGACTCCCAAACATGACTCCTTCCATGAATGCGCAGTTCTTTGTCCTGCTGCTTCACATTCCCTCTGTGCCTCCCTCAGGGCCCTGCTGCAGCTTAGCTCACTTTTAGTGCAGTATCATCGCATCTTACGTTATCTGGCCTTCTACCAAATTCACTTTAATTTCCAAACCATCTTTGTCAGACTTTCATACTGTTTCTCATTCTCCACTGATATTTCCAGCACCATCCTGTTTACTCTTGCTTAGAGATTTCATTAGTTCAATTTAGTTCTCTTTTATAGGTATTCAAGTAAGGTAAGGTGGCCCTCACCAGTTAATGCCTCTGCACAGCTTAGTACCATTCTTGTTTACTGTATTGTGTCATTGTGTATGTGTGACTGTAAGTTAATTAAATTTGAAATTAAGTATTCCTGAGACACTTGAAGCTTTTACTTAAATGGAATATATTCTGTAGTTACCAGGTCCATTCTCCATCCATGGAGGTTTTCAAGACCCAGCTGTGCAAAAAGTTCCAAGTAACCTTGATTCTACTGTGAGCATGAGATTGGGCTAGAGATCATCCTTCCAGCCTGAGTCATTTCACAGTTCTAGAGCATTCATCAGCTGTACACCACTCCTGATCTTTCAGACTCACCACTCCTGATTCTTCATGTCTCAGGCTTTGCTTCCCTGTTTAAATAACGTTAGGTACATCGGATTAGCACAAGTTTCATAGGTTTTTTGAAATATAGGTTGCATTTCCAAACATACCTCTTAGGTACACTGACAGATGTATCTTTATCAATTGATAGGTTCTTTGTAAAGAACTAATCTGGTCACCTTTGAAAATGAGGGTAAGAATTCTGTTTGTCAGCTGGTCTGGTATTTCCATTATGTCTGACAGCAGAGCACATTACTATGATTAATTTATAAAAGAAAACAGGGTGTTTTGAAATGACTGCAGGGCATGGCTTCCATGAAATGTGAACAAGTTGGAACTAAAATAAGCTATATCTAATATTTCAATTCTCATCTGAGGTCCTGCTTTCTTAACTATAAATAATGTACAACTCCCTTTTGCATACACTTCTGGATACTGGTGCTCAGTGTAGCTTGTAGATATCTCTCTTTCTTTTTAGTTTACTTTCTCCTCTGCCTTAGCTGCTGCATTAAAATATTTTAAGGTATGGAATGATTATCTATAAAGCCTTTTTTGTTGGTTTGGGGGGGAGGAGGGGGCTGCATAAGCTCTTCTTGTTCCTCTGTTCAGTGAGGACAGATTGAAATATCTTGACTTTACTACCTACTACACATTTTCCAAAACAGTGTTACTGAATTTTAATGTCTGCAACGGGTAAAAAGATCATTTCCATATTCATTGCAGTACAACAATAAAAGCTTTTCTTTCATTCCCTCTGTGGTTTTGCTTCAGAGAGATAAAATCAGTAGTGCATTTGTGGTTTTATGTGAATGAAATGTCTCTTCTCAATTACTGTTTCAAAACAAGCTTTCTAATTCCTACTGTCCTAATCTAAAAAATGAATTATTTGTCACTAGAAACCTGGCAATGTCACCCCACTTTTGATTTGAAAAAAAAAAAAAGTGATTTCAGAGTTTTATTAGTTTCTGAAACTACAGGTTTTTTATATCACTAGTGTATAATTCATGCACGTTATAAATAAAATTAGTGAATTGGCTTTCGTATAGAAATGTTAAGATTTTTGAATAGTTCATTTGTAAAGTTAATTAAGTTAATGGTTTTAGTATCCCCGTTATTGTTGATGTAATGTCCTTTATTAGATCCCCCTGTTCACCCCAGTTACCACAGTTGTTATGTTAATAAATGTTTAGTTTTCCATGTTAAAAGATAGGGACAAAATGGCCGACGAAAGAAAAGAGGAGAGAGTTCTGGAAAAGTCTCTGAGATGTCAATCGAGATGCCAATCAACAGGAAGATCCTCCTAGCCCCACTATTGGGCATGCTCTAAGTGGGCGGGCTTAGGTTGTTCCTTCCCCAGGGGGCGGAGGAAGGGGCGGGCAGGGAACTCCAGACCCACGATTGGGCGAATGTATCAAGGCGTCTTGATTGGCATCGATGGGGTATAAAAGAGGCTGCGCAGAGCTTGCGGGTCTGCCTCTGGCCATTTCCAAGCTTGGCTGAGCACCCAGTGCTGCCTCCTTTGCCTTGTGGCCTGGCAGACCGCCATCTTTGGTCTCTAATTGTCACTTTAATATTTTTGTTAATAAATTCCTTTTGTTTTACGAATTGGCTCAGACATTTTTATCACAATGCACATAGGATAGGATAGTTGGCAGAGTTAACATTATGGTGTGCCCACCAAAATATGTTCATAAAATGCACTGGGGTCAAGATGGTTGAATGATGGGACCACTGGTCTAGGAAATGAAACACCTGGCTGCCAGTGCCAGGTCTGCCATTCTCTGATGTCTGGGGAAAAAAAAAAAAAGGCAGTCTCATTTATTGTTGTTTGTGGAAAGAAATATCATTACTCTCTTCTGTAAAGTGCTTATATGGTACCTTACTTTTCACTCCAAGATTTTTTAAGTATTAGAAGTTTTACGTTGTCAATCTGCTTAGGAAACCCTAATGATCCTTAAGTAGCATGTGGTGTTTTCAGGCTTTAATTCGGAAGAGTTGATAGTAATGAGCCTCACAAATATTTCTTTCAATGTGCTGCAGGAATTTCTGGATGTTCTGCTATTGTTGGTGTTATTTGGACTCTTAAGAGTATGAAATGGTTTGGGTTTTGTTATTGTTTTGGAAAGGGGCGGAGGGGATTCCTTCGTTTGTTAAGGTTTGTTTTAGCCTAGTTCTGTTAGTAACCTAATTCTGTTAAGCTACAATGTTATTTTGTTTCAGCTGGCTGAGAGACTTCAGTAAAAGGTGTTTGAGGTCTTTTTTTTAGATCTCTACCTATGTAATAATTTTTTTAATTGGTTGAAAGGGCATAGTGTAATTCTGTTACACGAGGCATGGAAGAGTCTGTCTTCCCATTATCTGTGGGGAGTGTGGAGGAGGAACATGTAATAGTTTCAAAGTGGATGATTCAGACTGGTGGGAGAAACAGCTCTGTCCCATGTGTAAGGATTAGAAACCCAAAATCAGCTCAGATAAAATTAAACTACAATGTGTAAGGCCTGTTGAGATTTCCAACGGCTGGGATGTTCCCATCTGCCTTCATTCTGCCTATGGCTGAGAAGTGGGTTGAGCAGACAGAATGGTTGATTCTCAGTTTCCATAATTTTTGTTGGCAGTTCAAACTTGTCCATTGATAGTCACATAGCTGAATATGTAAAACAAACCCTAATTTTCCCTTGGCTGACTGTGCTGCATTTGTATCTCATACAATGTATAGTTCTGGGATATGGAATAGCACTGGAACTGTTGAGTCAGTAACGCCGTAAAAATGTGCGTGAGTTGTGCAGAGAGATGTTTATGTTTAAGTGTAATGGTCTTGCCTGGAGACATCTGGTTTATACTGTCCTTGAATTCTTTTCCAGATCTGTCTTGTTTTCTGATTTTGTAATGTAATGGAACATTTGCTATTAATTAGAAAAGCCCTTAATGTCCTTACTTAAGAAAAGCAGCTAACTCAAATCGCAGGAAACTCAAGTATATTAGTTCAAAGCAGGGTTGTCTAATTCACAGCACCATTTACTGACCAAGTCCATATAGTCTGCCATCACAACATTTGGGAAAAGTTGGGGGTGACTACAAGGGAAGCATGTGTAAACCCTACGACTGCACCTGTCCCAAGGTACACAAAGCTGATATTGTGTGAAAAGGAAGAGAAGGCAGAACTGATGATTCCAGAGTATGGCTGGTGTGTAGCACTGAGTTATACAACCAGCTCTGTGCTTCAGGTAGAAGTACTTGCAAGGAGGGCTGTAAAATCGATGATTTTTTTAAATTGATGATTAAAACCTTCTCTCACCACCAGGGACTCTGGACCACTGTGGCTCAAAAACCTGGCTAGTCACAAGACTTGAGCATCCCTGCTCTGTTTTCTAACAGCAGCCCAAAATGGGATTTATTCTCATCTGAATATGGAAAAGGGGAAAGATTAGAAAGATAAGGCTGCCCTGTGGTATCCCACATGCTGCAGTCTTGCAGGCTTACTCTGAATCTCATGCTTTTGCTGGGCAGTGGAACTGACCTCAGCAAGATATCTTAACCAGGTTAATGCAAATCCAGTTTTGACCCACAGCACGTGAGCAGATTGTGTAATGTTCTGCTGGTGCAGTGGGGACTGGTTCAGTCTCATTATACATTTATAAATGGAACTTGAATGGAGGTTTTTGATTGTGCACGAACTGTGCATGATCAGAGCTCAGAGAAGCAGATTATAAATTTCTCTAGTTCTCTGTTGAGACTGGGCAAATGGGAAGTCTTGGTAACAGGATTAAAGAGCTCTACAAATTACATTTACAGAAATACTCTACTGGAGTTATTTGAGAAGATAAATGTGAGAATCTCATATAGCTGGTGCATACAATCTCAGGAAACATTTCTTCCCTTCCTGCCTCTCACCTCCTTTCCTTCAAGAAATACCTACACTTAAATTTGACTGGCTGTGGGTATATGGTATGTTAAGAACATGAAAAATTACACTAAAATGTACATATCCTAAGCAGCTAAACCACACTGTATATGCAATTATTACAGTTTCATTGAAGTGGAAGGGAACAGTAGGACTGAGTCTTGTTTTGACTCCACTGTGGTAGTTTCGTGGAATATGTTTTTTATAAACTTTCTGTCTCAGACCAGGACTTAGCTCTTTCGGAGAGTCCTGGGAGAGGTTGACACCTTTTTACTCTAAAATATACAGTGCATATCAGTATGTTTCTATTCAGATTGGCACAGGCTTTCAGATACACTTTCTGGTTCTGGAATCTTAAAACAAGACAAGAAAATAAATCACTTTTCCCTCATTTTCTGGGTCAAATCCAATTTTATTTTTTCCTCTTTGTTATAGTGGACATTTGAATTGCTGCACAGTCAATTTTGCAGGAAGATATCCGATTGTGTGACTCAAGAAAGAGCAAATTCATGGTGGCATCTGTAGTTCTTTTACCCTTCCAGTTGTTGAGACTGCGAGGGTATTCTACAGTGCTTTGAGATATGCTCAGTGGGTGACATTGAACTGTGGTAACTTCAGGTCACGAGGCAGGGAGTGATTCTTCCTTCAGAAGAAAACTCTTTGCTTGCTTTTAGTTTGTTCCCCAACCCTAACCCCCTTGGAAATTTCAACATCTGTGTGGCTAGAAGAGCCCCAGACTCCGTCCTAGGTTCACTTAGAGAGTAAACATTTAATAAACAGTTAAGCATATGTTACAGAATCAGCTCTGCAGTGCCAAGGGTTTGTTTTGTGAGTCCCAGGTTCTGCAGTCAGATTTCTTCCAGCGTGGAAGTAGTAGGGCCTCTGGTGGGATTAGAGGAAGCGTAAACAAAATAGTGATGGGGAAGGTCTGTTGCTAGGACAGCAAGCCTTGTACCAAGCACAGAACACTCTTCTGTGGCTGTTCCCAGGAGTTCGGGGGAGAGCAGGAAGAGGAATGCGTTTGGCTGATCAGGGTCAGGTTTGCAGGCACTGAGAGGTTGCTACTTCTGCCCAAGTAGCCGCTTCCAGCTTTGCTGCCCGTACTTCACTGAGAGCTGTGCAACTTGTTTCAAGTTTGGCTATTTTATAATAATAGTTTTGTATAAAATGCAGTCTGGGTCCAGCTAATGACAAATTTAACTTCTGAGACTTGGGTGAGATGCCTGAGGTAGGTAGCTGTCTGTGAAAGGAAGCCATCAATACCTTCTTGTGGAGGTTCTTCGAACAGACAAAATACTTTGTTACTTGAAAATGGACTGAGACAGCTGGGGACTGTGTTTGGGAGGAGGAGGAACACGCACCTTCTTCCTGCAGTGTAAAAATAGCCTTGTGAAAACAACCAATGTTAATTTTCTACAACTACTTCTTCTTTTAAAAAGCTGGTTTATCTTAACAGGGTTTTAAAAGTTTGTTTTTCAATATCTGTTCCCAAATACTCTGGCACATGGAGCAGTTAAATGCATTTCAGCAAAGAAATATCATAAAGAATTGCACTCTTTTGAGCAGGTTAAAAAACCCCACAATAAATCAAACAAAAAACCATAAAGAAATAACAGGTTACTTTGTAAAGTGGGTGCGTTTTTCCAGCAATAACATCTTTTAAAACTTGACCCTTGCTGTTGTAAATCTGATCCCTGCCACAAAGTCTCTTTTAAAATATCTATTTATCGACTTTAATTTCTAGAAAGAGTCTTTGAGCTGTTATGTTGTGGCGCTTAGGTACCTGTGGCAGCTGAGTATGCTGCGTATTCAGCATTGCAGCTGAAAGAGGCAGGAATGATGACTGCAAATAGAGATGGTACTAATTGCTCCCTGCACTTAGTTAAATAGCTGCATCGATGCATAACAGCAGGAGGGAGAGGGTTAATGAGGGGCTAATTCCATCCTGAGAGGGACCACAGGGCTGAATGGAAACAGCTGTTGCACTGCAGGCTCTAGGCTGCATGGGGAGTTGCTGGCAGCTTCAGTGAAGGGAGGGAACAGGAGAAGAATGGTATGTGGGGAAAGGATAAACAATCCAGAAAAAAAAAAGAACATATAAAAGTATCTTATGTTGGGACCACGGAGAGAGGAGAAATCACAACAGGCAGGAGTGAAGGAAGAGAGAGTCCAGGAATTGCACATTGGAGGAGCTGATGCAGCCACCTGCGTGCCCTTGACCTCCCCCTGTGAACATCAAGGCTTACAACTAAGTCAGCATGGCACAGTGTAGGTGTAGCTTGGCTGTTGGAACAGCATAGCTGTGTAAATACTTAGCTGAGCTTGTGGGCTCTGTTGGAAGGTGTGGAGATGTTGTTCAGGATGGATACTGGATCTGTGTGGGAGTGGTTCACCAGAACTGTGTATTTCCGATGATATTTGTCAAAATATGAATATGTAAGTAGAAGTTTGGTTCACTGAAGTCAGCCACTCAAGAGTCAAATTATCCACAGCTCTGTAAATATGAATAATTTGAGTAATTGCCATCTCTGGTACGTGCCATGATGTCATCACTTGAAAGCTGCCTTCTTTCATACACCCCTGTCATATGCCCGACGTGTCTTGTGTTCCTGCTTACATACCAGCAGCTGTTACCAGCATTCATACAAATAAATCCCCAGAAGAGCTTTAGCTAAAGACACAAGCTGCCTACTTCATGGAGGGGGAACTGCTAATTCCCTTCCCGCTGCTTTCTCCTAAAGACCTGCGTTTTTCCCTGCATTTGGTACAGTTATCTGAGGTGGGCATGGTGGGGAGGACAGCCAACTTGGAAATTCTCAGCACAGAGAACCATGGAATATACCCAGGAGAAATACTTGAGAACACAAGGATTGCTTATGTGCAGGCTAGATTGTTAATGTAATGGAGGCAGTGATGTAATATATGCATAGATTGAGGTTGCTAACAGCAAAAAATCAGCATGACCAGCTGTGCAGCCAGGCACTGTCCCACAGGGCTGTGATGTGTCAAGCGCCAGAACTGTAAAACCAAAGTGATCCCAAGAAAGGCACCAGGGAGGATCAAAAGTGGAAGAGCTTCTCCTGTTAAATAGATTAGGGCATGTCAGCCTCAGACAATAAGGGAGAAAAAGGGGTATATGTTTTGAGGGAGCATTATAAATTCACAAGTGATTCGAAGAAGATCAAACGGGACAAAAGTTATCCTTGAGGTACAGAACATGCAAAGCAATACCAGGGAAGCTTTACAAATGTATACCCAGTTCTTAAGCCTTTTCTTCAACTTCTCTGATTTGCCACTCTCACAGGCAGGATGGTGGACTGTCAGCCTGTGGTCTGCTCTGATACAACACTTCTTTAGTATGCTCTTTGAACCAGGAATCTTGCTTTAAGATGGGAAAACATGATTTTTTTTTTCACTGATGTTTCTTCAGTTATATTAGAGTGATTAATGTTTCATTCTTTAAATTACATTAATGATAATATTTCTTGATATGTCAAGGTTTTCGACCCCACAGAAACAATTGTTGAGAATGTAAATGAAATTAAATGAAAAAAAAACCAATGCACCAATGTAACTCTTCACCTGAACTGTGAAGTATTCTGTTGCACAGATGGTGAAGCTATGAAAAATGAAAAAAGTAACTTTTACTTTCATTCTACCAGATTATGTGAGTAATATGCCACATGCTGTATCAAGATTCAAGCTAGAATGCTGTATGAATGAGGTACAATTTTTGTGAATAATTAATACAGAATAGCCTAATAACTTTGGAATCAGCAAAATTTTTGGCCTGTGTGATGTTCAGGGGTGAAAAATAAGCCGTGTGTTAAATGGAATAATGCAGTGTTGATCCTTTTCTGTCAGGACAATTAACATGAGTGAAATATTTGCCCTACTTTAAACAGATAAGAAGGTACTGTATTGTGTTCCTCCTAAGATTAATGTTTCTGCATCGGCAGCAGAGAGCACAAGATTTATTTGTTGAGCCTTACGTAGATTTACAGCTGTGCCAGTTACTGCTTGAAAGCTCTTTATATGTCACACTCACAGTGAGTCTTTTTGTGTGGGTGAATGTTAGTGAAAATGGTCATAAGAAGGGTACAGACATTTTGAAGTGTTAAGTGGAATATGTGACACATACAATGCCTTTAAATTATATATTTTTTCTTGTCATGACCCCTGATTTCCTTTTGTCACGTGTGCATATCTGGGCATACATTTGTGTGATATAAACATAAAAAATGTATTTTATAAAAATGCTGTAGAAGCAACTTTCTGTGCTATCGTGCCTTCCTTAGAGAATTTGTAATGTTTTTTCTGTTATTATTTGATGATTTAAAGCAAAGAAAATTACACTCAAGGAGAGAACGACAGTCTCAGGGGATGTGCACTTTCTATGGAACCGTGCTCTGAACTCATAAATATCTATGCAACTCCTGTTTATTTAATAGGATTGCATGGGTGAAATACAGGGTTGAATTTGGCATTCAGAGTGGAATCCAAGATAAGGAGTGAATCTGCCTTGGGCTTGATAGAGACAGACGCAGAATGGTGGAAATACTATGTCAATCTCAAAATGTTGGAGCAATTGCTATTTTTCTGTTTGACTGAAGCTTTCAAGTTTGATAATTATAAGCACCTGTAATTTCAGTAAGTGCAATTAAATTTTGAGCATGTGTATATAAAAGTGAAGATTAATTGTCTAGTAGACGCATTTGAATCTTCACTTTTCTTCTTTTTCAGAAAAATTGCAGGGAAAAAGTAATATAAAATGAGTAGTCCTAACCAAAATATGAAGTAGTGTGGTTAGAAAATGGCTTTTCATTTGCAGAAGTTTTTGACATTTAAGAAAATTGTTGTACACTTCTTCTTGTTGAAAAGTTGAAAAAGAAAATAGAGACATCCTCACTTGAAGAAAAACTGAAGTTCATCTGTCAAGCCTCTGTATCTGAACTTATAGTAAAAAAAGAAAGAAAATGAGGTCATTGTGGGAGGACAGGTTAAGAGAAAAACATTTAATCTTGTATCAGGGTTTTCCACATGCCTTTTTCTTCCCACGAGTTTTGCAGTCAGAGTTTTGAACTGGGCTGAAATTCTAACCATTGCGTTTCATGAACACATGGAGTAGCTTCAGGTTCATAATTTCTGTCTGTGCCTCTGA
Source organism: Edolisoma coerulescens (assembly GCA_013397115.1). Taxonomy (NCBI): domain Eukaryota; kingdom Metazoa; phylum Chordata; class Aves; order Passeriformes; family Campephagidae; genus Edolisoma; species Edolisoma coerulescens. The sequence continues at coordinate 292,620 of VWZW01002933.1, read as the reverse complement.
ATTACTTTTGATCCCATCTTAACAAGTTGCTGTCACCAGTTGACTCAAATGCTCTAGTCTGGTTTTGTCATGCTACAGACACTTGATTCTCTGCAAATTTTACAGCTACTTGCTTTTATATTGGGAGAAGCCTGCTAAATAAATTGCTGAAAAGGTATGAAGCCACTTGAACAAAATTCTGTGTCCAATGCTACAGACAGAGATATCATGTTGGGTTATTAGTCCAGTGCATGATAAAAAAAAAATATTTCTCCTGAACAGAGTAATATATCCAGGTGTTACTGAAATACTAAAAACTTACCTATATAGATACTTATTCAGTAAGCACGTTGAGGTCTGCCAGCTGTGCAGATTAGATTCGTCTGTGTTTGTGCAATTGATTATAAACATTTATCAATATTTATTTTTGTCTTCATAGTTTGTGCACTGGAGGTTCTATTGCTTAAAGTGTAAACTGGAAAAGAACAATATATTCATGCAATTGAGTTTTTTTAAACAGCTCTGGTTCATGAATGGCATATCTTTGTGCTGTCTGCTTCCTTCCGAAGGTAGTTGCCATCAGAAAGGAGTTTGAGGCATCATGCAGAAATCTTGGCTAAGGTTTTCTGGTGGCTTGCACTCGATAGGAACTTTCAAATAACTGGTATCAGTTGGAGGATGAAAAGTAGTGGAGGGCATTTTCAGTTTCTTGGTTCTTTGACACTGCTTTTTTCTTGCAGGGAAAAAAAAACCCAACCTCTAGTGGTTTTTTTCAGAAAGAGATTTATTTCAAAAGAGATATGCCATAGAGAGCAAGAATTTATTTGAATAGGGCTGTGGACTGTTTTTAGAAAGAGGGTGCAGTTTGTTAGGATAGAGCATAGCAATTGTGCTTGCGACTTTTCTTTATTCAGTGCACTTTCATTAAGAATCTCTGTATACATTTAAAAATCTTACTGATGCATTGAAATCCAGAGAAGCAGTTGCTTTTTTTAGATTTTTTTTCTGTTGTAAACAAACTCCTCTAGCAGTGTTGTAGTAACTGTTGATGTACTCACTTCTTTGTAACATACTCACTGTTAGAGATGATTCATCACAGAGCCTTATTGGGCTGTATTTTGCAACAGTAATTGTTTTGTATCCAATTTGTTAAAATTATAATTAGAGTAATAACACCCAGTGCAGTGGAAAACCTCAGCAGGAAGTAATGCTAAGTGCTCCTGCAGTTTGCCATCCATTTGCAAGGCTTTCAGTAAAATTAAGCTTTTCCCTGGTGTATTGACCAGGTAATAAGAAAGAGGAGGCAGTGAAAAATGCAGGACTTGTGATTGAAAATACCAGAATGTACTGGGCGTTTCTTATGCGTTAGATACTCAAAGATAACTCACACAAAGGTTTATGGCATGGAGCTAGAGGGAAATTGTGGAAATGTCCTGCAGCAACTGAAGTAATAGTAGCATAAGTAATTTTCCTGCCTAGGATTTGTATTAAGTCTGAAGAAGTTAACTGTTCTTGGAGAAATTGCACATCCAGTTTTGAACTGGTTGGATTGTGAAGATTAGTGGGCAAAAGAACTGACTTCTGCCTAAAATGGCAAGCTCAGGTCTAGGAGACAGTTGTTTGTGCTAAGAATTGACATGCAGTTGTGAGACAATGACCTGGGAATATAGCATGAACTAGCCTGAGATTCACAGCCTGGAGTGTAAAGGTGGTTGATACGTAAACCCTGTAACCCTTTATTGTATGTTTTCTTTCTAAAAGCATTTTAAAAACCACTGCTTCATTGTAAGCTGTGAGGTCACTGGAGACCTCAACTTCTCCACTTCTTCACCCTGGAGAGGCTTTGGTGGGTGCAGTTGTGGATACAGGGGCTCCTGGGAGGAGTGGCCATCAGAAGAGGGAAGAGGGAACGGCTGCTGGCTGAAGCTTAAAGGGGCAGGGGAGGGGATATGAAGGTCTTAGAGCTGCAGCTAACCTTGGGAAGGTGAAATAATTAAGAACTATACTGAATGTGTTTTGTTAAGCACACACATGCTCATCCAGGGAATTTTACTGTCCCATCTGGAAACTGTAAAGTTGAGTAGCTGCTTCTAAAAATCTCTTTAGAGCTATGCTTTTGGAAGTTACATAATGAACATTCTAATGTAAAGTTCTTTAGGGTGTGAGCTGCCTAAGGAAAGCTGGGGAGATGTGTTCTTTCTGTGAGTTTCAAAGTGCTTAGAGGTTTTGGTGGGGTTTTTTGTTTGTTTTCTGGGTTGCACTGGTTTTGGTTTGGGTTTTTTTTATGGCTTATGGTAGAAACAAGTGTTGATTGGACCTGACTATATGCATCTTATTTCTCTAAATTTATGGTGACAGCAGATCATGTGGGTCATGCTGGAGAGAGATCCTTGTATCATTGTAAGTACAGCTTTCTTGCTATTCCACAGTCCTATCTTTGGAAATCAGAAGTTATTTTCTGTTTGAGAAGTTTTTGGAAAGAACTCTAAGAACCATGGGATGCTTTAGTAAATTATGATTAAATTAGCATAACAAGTAGTGTCTGATTTTTGAGTGGCTCTTGAATGGCAATCTCTGTTTTGAAAGATCTGGATTATTGTCAGAAAAAACTGAGTCTGAAGGAGCAAGTTAAGGTGATACAACAAATGGCAGAGCTCTTGGAAAACAAGCCAATGTATATAAGCTTACACCCTGTCTGGAATGCTGCAGCCAGCACTAGACTATGGGTCACCATAATGCTAAATACAAAGGACTGAGTGAGATGCATTCTTGGGGTTAGTTTTCCACTCCTTTTGTTCCCAAGGGGAAAACAGTGTGTCCATCACCTCAAGAAACTGGAAAGGAATAGAGAAAATGAGTGTGGCATCCTGAGATTTCAAGGGAAAAGGACCTATACTGAACCCTGCAGTTTTTCTACTCAGTTAATTTTCTCTGGTGATGTTGGGCAGAAGATGAGATAAGAAAAAATAAGTCTGTTCCTCTTTCCATAGGTTCAGTGATAAAGAGATAATTTGCCTTACTTAAATTATGTTGAGAGTAGGTGTAAGGAGAGTAAGAATCCTAAATGAGTTCACTGAAGTGGGATAAAATCCTTCCAAGAATGGACCTAGGACCTAGCTAGGACCCTTCCTAGCTCATAATTTTGTAGTATTTTTTTTTTGTTTTGTTTTAGTTAAAGGCTGTGTTTGCAGATGGTATGTTGAGAAATGAAGACAGTATTTTGTTCTAAGCTTGGTCTCCCCACAACCCCATTTTCATACCCTGCATTACTGTTGCTTTGCTCCCTCACTGGTAGTGGGAATAGCAGCAGGTTCCTCCTCTGGAAGGTAAAAGCAAGGCTGACCATTCCTGCACAGTGTAAATGCCAGTTGAGTGGCCGTCGGTGTGGACATGTGGGCTGCCCTGCAGTGCCTCAGATAAAGTTCTTAAGAATCCCAAACGAGTGAACTTCCCAATGTGTAGTTGTTTTGTTCGGTCCCCAGATTCAGATGTTTGTCTCCTTTTGTTATTTTTAGGCCTCAGTATTTGGCTTTTCTTCTCATGTCACCTAAAATTTTCTTTTCTGTGTTATTGTAAACATCTGTTTTAATAGAAGTAGAGCCATTAGTCTAGGCCTTGGGCATATTCAGAAGTACAATTAGCACCATGGTCCATTCATCAAGTGTGAATTGCCAGATGAATTTTTCAAAGGAAAATCTTCCGTGGTTACATTCTTTTTTTTCCCCTTTAATACGTTCTAAAACTGATCTGCTCACCAGAATAGCATTAATTTACCTCTTCTGTGTATTTTTTAAACAACCTTTAGTGTATTTTCTTTATGAAACATTTATTGCTTTGATTAAGTTGGAATGGTTTTTTGGTTTGTTTTAAGAAATAGTTCAAAATATTCACAAGTGCCTGCAAATGTTAATTTTCAGTTTAAAAAAAACACCAAGCAACTTCAGTTGAAATTGTTTATAAATATTACAAACAGATTGAAAACATCTTCTGCAGATTTTTCAAATTAAAACTATGTCTTACAAAAATTTGGTCTTTGTTTTTCTAGAATATGAATGGCTCCATCCTGGCTAGTGTTGGCACATTATTTGTTTAGTATTGCACAAGAATATGAAGTAACTGTCTAATGTTTAATATGACAATAATTGCTTCAGAAGCACAGTCACAAAATGTCCATTTTGTATGTCACTTTGAAAATTTGTAGGCTTTTTATTAGCACGTAAAAGTTGTTGCAGACATGAAGTTTCAGGGCATATTTGTAGGCATCTCCAGCAATTCAGTGGTACCACTTTTTTAGTCATTTTGATTTTGCCTTGAGTAACTACTTACTGGGCTGTTGACTGTGGTATTTCAGAGCTCTGCTCTAGAGATCGTACAACTGAAAATGTTTGGGGAATATTGATATGTCATGTCACTGCTTCAGGGATATGGTTGTTCTTTTATGTTTTTCCCTTTTATTTTGTCAGTAGATTCACAGAAACGGACTTTGATTACATTTATTTCATCACTTGAACCATAAAAAATGCACCTTTTATGGACCGTGGCTAGGAGAAGGTGGCATGAAAATTGTGTAGGACAGAGAAGAAAAATGGTTGAGAGTAGCTACACATTTATATAGCAATCACTTATAAGTAAGTGATGTTTGCAAGTAGTGCTGATCTGTGCTCCTGATAAAATGTAAACTTGACAATGCCTTGGAGTTTTATCTATAACAAATGTCTGTAACATGAGTTTCATATCTTTAACTTCTCTCTTAGAAGGATTTTTAAGCTTTGCCTCGACTTCTCTTCGTTTCATTTTATTTGGGTTTTTTTCCTGGTTGCATGAACCAATGCTGTGATTTCTTTCACATTTACCATTCCATGTAATTTTTTCCTCTGTACCTTGTTCACATATCTTCAGTACATCTGTCATGCCTTGGCATGAAATGTTCTCATTCATCTCAGCAGATAAGTGCCAGCCTCGTCTGCCTTCCCTGGATCAGCCCTGATACTGTTCTGTACTGCCATTTATGAAAGTTAGCAATCCACAGCACAACCACTGCCCTGAGATTGCTGAAGGTTTTATTGTTCTGTGTCTTCAGATGTGTTTTTCACTACGAACTTATATTACCAGCCTTTTCATTCTTTGACTGCAGTCCCTCTCTCCCTTGAAGAAGAAAGGTGTCAGAAAATACAATGGGTAGACACTTGCTATTTTGCCCATTCTGCACTGTTAGGTGGAGTTCTGACTGTATTTTCCATGTTGTCCTTTATACCTGCCATCTCTCATGTTACAAAATAGCTTGCGTTTTCAAATCCAGCTTCGTGTCCAGTGAAATTTGATAACAAAAAAATGGGAAGGTTTTCAGAGAAGAGGCAACATTCTTAATATTTAATTAGATGTTTTTATTTATACTGCCTGTCATTAAACTAAGTAGTTGCAATACACAGAAAATGTCCGTGTTGTGGACTAATTGCACTGAACTATGCAAAATGCCAGTGGGAAATAAAAAAGAGGAGAGTATGTCAGAGCCCAGTACTCTCTGACCAGGTTCTTTTAGACAGTCCACATGTGGAAGGTGTGATGTCTAACATCAGATTGATTTATTTGAAGATAGTTGATGGTACATGGGATTTCTGTTTTAGCATCATCTAATGCATTAGCATCTGTTTAGCACAAAACACAATGAGAACACAATACAGATACAAGTGGCACACAGCAGAAGAGACCAATTGCAGTGCACAGCCCCATCACAGCACCAGTGTGGTTCCCTGCCTCTCTCTAATGTAATCGCCATCACCACCCTGGGCATCCCTGGCGTTGCCAGGAATGGATGTGTGAATTGAAACTGGCTCATGCTCATCACTCTCTTTGAAATTCTGTCAGTTGATTATGTTTTTATAGTTTTTATTTTGGGCTGTGAGCCATATATACACGTACCCCACACTGGCCTGCCTTATTCAGGGAGACGTTCACCCTCTTAATGAGCTTGGGGACAAATACACACCAGCTGATGCTCTCAGCTGTTGAAAGTTGTTTGTCCAAAGCAAAACCCACCCTCAGGTCCTCTTGGTGTTGAGATCAAGTCAGCTTTTTTGCAACAGCTGTGATCAGGCCCACCCAGCCACATTCTTCCTGAGCTTCGTGGACACATCACCCTGGCCCATCTCTCTCATCCTTCTCACATGGTGTAGGGCTTTACTCATCAGTCACAGAGGACACACAGAGAACAAATGAATTGGTCTTTTGTTGTTTGGCTGCTTTGTATTGGTATATAGTTTGGTATAATTTTATGGCTCCCTGGTTATGTCAGAGATTACCTTTCTGATCATCTGTTCCCAAACTGGTGGGCAGCAGTACTGTAGCTGAGGAATACAGGAAACAAGAGGAAAATGATTAGTACTTCAGTTTCACAGAGAATTATGTGCATAGTTCCTTTTTGTGATTTCTTTGTTGAAAATAGCAAACACGTGCAGTGAGTACAACTGGTTTTAGCAATATGGTTTAATTAGCCTGGTTCCAGGCTGAGGGAATGAAAAATGTGGATCAGATTTAGTGGTGAGGATCACATTTCACAACGGCTGGGAAAAATGCTGAGTATAATAGTAATTTCACTGCTTTTCAGGCCTTTAACCTTATCATTTTTTCAGCACTCTCCTTCATTGCCCTTTGTGTCTTTCTCTTGGTTTGTTCTTGGCCTCAGAACACTTCCAGCAGTGTGTACAACAGTACAATAGTCACCTGCTTCCTTGGCATTCAGTTAATCTCACTGTCCCATCCACTTCTGTATTTGTTTCCCACGAAACTCTTCAGAAACCTGACCGCCCAGAAATGTTGTTCCTAATTGAACCTGCACAGAATATTTCGCAGCACCAAAAGCAGTCTTCAAAGCACGGTGCAAAATATGCATCACAAATCATTTCTGCAGTATTGTATGAAATGCTAGTAGAAGCAGGTGGATAATGAGGAAGAAACTGCACTCGTAAAGGAGGCTTGATCAGAGGTCAGGAGGTTGCTTTTCCTAAGCTTGTTCTTATATTTTTATAATTATAGTACCTTTCAAAACTTAGTTGTATCTTGGTTTGCATTTTAACAAGAGCATACTATGCAGTTTGTTATTTTATATTAATAATCTCTTATAATAATAATAATAAATAATTGTTATTGTATATTTAATATATAAAACCCTGACAGGATAATATTGGGTATAACATGTGGTGTATATATGTTTCAGTAAACCACCTGCTGTTGTTACTGCAATAAAAATTCAAGGAAATTGTAGCTTTTAAGTCAAGATAGGTAATTATTTTTTTATTTATACTGTGCATCTAATGTATTTTCTTCGATGGTGGTAGAGAAGCAAATTGGTTGGCTAGTCTGATCCTTATCTTTTTTCTCACACATTGACCATGTGTGTCCTTTTGGACAGTTTGGGTGCATCAGCATCACAACAGTGGTTTCTTTCTTGATGGAATTCAAGTAGCTGTATTGGATCAATATAAAGTTTGTGAACAACACAGGCTTTGTCAATTGTCTCTTTTCTCTGGAGTAGGTCTGTGCAGTCTGTTGCTTAAAGGTTCAGACCAATGTCTTGTACAAGCAGAAATCTTTGTTAATTTTGCACACTGATGAGTTTTTGATCTCTTTCATAATCTTGTGTCATTAAGAGGCAGCCCACCTTGAACTATAAATGTCTGGTATGAATGTTAGTCATAGTGATTCTGCCTTATCTGTCACTGTTTGCTGAGGAGAGAAAAAAACCAGTATGCCATGTGTTTTCTTTATTTCTCTCTTTCCTCCATTCTCTCTCTCTCATTTGTCACCATCCTGTAGCAGTTCAGTGCTGCAGAGTTACAATTGTGGGTGATTTACTGGTTGAGATTTTTAAATTGGGTTTTCCCATTTTAATAGTTTGGATTATTAAACTTGACTTTTAAACATGAACTTCCCCCTCCTGCCCCCAGAATGACTTCTGCATGGACTGTAGCTCTTTGCTCGGATGTTTCCCTTTTTGAGTTACAGCAGCAAAGATCCATGTTCCAGTTCCCACCTGCCGTGTGATAAACTGGGAAGCGTACTGGGAAGCATGGTCTGTGGGAACGCTCACACCTGAAGGGAAAGTGCAGCAATAGTTTGTAACACCTTTTTAATGAATTGAGGAGGAGAGCTTGACTCTGCCAAGAATACACAGCTACACTTGGTAGTGTTAAACTTATGTATTGCAGTAGTAGCTGGAAGCATCACTTGCACTTCAAACTAGAGTATCTCAAGCAGCCCTCCTCTGCTATGATAGCTTCCTTTTGCCTAGTCTGCCCTTTCAGTAAATTTCTTTTTTTTAATTTATTCTTTTATTAGCAGTTGGAAACCGAAACAGTCCAATTAATGACAGGATAATTTTGGATGGTGAAAGAGGCAACAAGCTTTCTGTGTCATTAATAAAGCCATGCTTTGGTTACTTGGACAAGAGAGAAGCTGCATTGAACACACAGGTGGATGTAGGATCCCCGTGTTTGGCAGGGGCCAGGCCAGGCAGCAGGGTTGCTGTAAAACCGAGCACAATTCATGTTATTTCTTACCCAGCTTGCGGAGTGCTAGGGCACATGAAGAACAGCTGAGCTGGCTGCAGAGGGTGAAGAGGACAAAGATAAATCCATTGGAAGTCTGCCTCGTTAGTTCCACTGTTCAGAAAACAAGTTGTTTTTCATTGAGATTTTCAAATTAATGGTGTCCTTTTATATTACGAGGCCATGTGTATAGGCATTATTAGTCTTGTATTTAATTAAAACCACAGCTGGTGACCATTTAATTACAGAGTATGAAAGGGAATGATATTTGACTATGTAGCATTGTTTTATTCAGTTTGGAGAATTGTAGCCATTTTTCATGTACTATTTGAAAGTTGTGCTGAAGGATGCACATTCTGGTGAACAAACTTTTGAGCTTCATTGCAACAATTCTGCTGTGCTATGGGAATAAGGTGAAACAGTGGCTTAAAAATTCACCATCTTTCCTGCAAATTGGAAGCAAGTTACGAACAGATTGGTACAATTGGTCTGGTTCTTTTTTCTCCACACTGTAAAATCAGTGCATAGTCTCCTGTGGTAGGAAGGAAGGCTTTCTGTTGAAGGCCAAAAATACTTAAAGGTATTCAGAATGTTTCTGGGTTTATTAAGCGGTTTCAATGTACCTACTTTGTAGAAGCTGTGTAGGATATGCCCATAGCAAGCCAGAATTACTGTGCTTTTACATGAAAAATTAAGGCTGCTTTGAGAATCTTAAATGTTCTACAACATGCAATTGTGCATGTGTTTATTTGTACTGAAACAAATAACTGCATGTGTGTAAGATATTTTTGTAGCTGATGTAATAAAAATGCTGAACTCACAAATGAGGATGCCCAGGGAATAACTAGTTAAACAGCATTTAAAAAGGCAGCATTCACATCCAAATATCTTTCTAAAATTTTCTTTTCTGTCTTGAAGGCAGAGTTTTTTTCATTAACAATGGGAATACTGTATGTGAAGAAGCTGTTGCCAGATGATCTGGTCTCTTTGCTGTCAGGCAGCTGCTCTCACACATCAGTATGGGAAAAGAGCTATGGTTTTGCTGGCTTCCATTATTGTAAAGGTAGAACCTATATCAAAATAGGACTCATTAGCTGATTCATTGTAAATGAAACAAGAAAAATAACTTTTAGGTGACCCGCCCAATAGAATATCAGAGTGAGGGACTGAAAGTGGATAGAGGATTAGAAGCAGGGTTTTTATTTCAGCGTGAATCTTGGCAGCAGAGCAGTGTTTGCTGTGTTGCTTAGTCTAGTATGAAAGGTCACTTCTGTTTTCATACCCAGTATAACTTGAAGCTATTTCTTTACCACTACAAAGAAAGACTTCAGTGCTAGTGGCTAGTTTTCCTCCTGGACTTTCCAGTTGCAGTTGTCAATACTTAGTGTTGAATTCTGGCTGATGCCTTTAGTGAAACGGTGAATGGGATATTTAAGGACAAGAAGAGAGAGTGAAAAGTAAAAATTCTTTTAAGAAGTGTTCTTGGTTTCTGAGTTGTGTAGCTAACCTAATTTCAGTGTTGTGAGTTATCCTAGCCTGATGCATATTTCCACATGCTATGAGTTAAGTGTAGAAAGTGTCTTTCATCAAAAGGATCTACTACAGAAGGAAAAACAGTTCGGGTTCTTCATGTGTGGGTTACTAGATAAGAATCACTGAAACTTGCTGGCGTGGGACTGAGGAGAACAACAACTGCAGAAAAGTAGCTTGCGGTGGAGTAAGCGCGTTGGTTGCAAAATAAAACCAAATCCTCTGCATGGAGTTACCCACTTTCACTGAACTGATAACCTCTATATGTCTAAAGGCATCAAAACCTGGTACACCTCATTCTATAATGCAGATCTTAGTCAACATTTAATGTAAGATTTTAGAGTGCAAGACTCAGGCTACCTCTTAATAAACTAGTGTTAGAACTAATCTACACCTTTCTAGCGGAATTATTCCTCACTGTATTTATCCTTATGAAGGAATGTGTGTACTGCCTGGAGAGAAAAATTCCATGTTAAAATTATTAGTTAAATTATTAGTTGCATGTGGATTTCTTTTAGACTTTGTTCTACTAACGTTCTTATTAACTACTACAGAAATCCAGCATTACTATAGCTGCTGTCTAATACTGTCTCTTCTCTGAAACACTAGTGCTACGTGGCTTGTGAATTGGTTAATTTGTTTCTTTCCTTCTTGTCTTCCAGCTTCATTTAGCAGCCCTGGCTTCATTAAAGGGAGACATTGTGGAGCTTAATAAGCGTCTACAACAAACAGAAAAGGAACGTGACCTGTTGGAAAAGAAATTGGCAAAAGCACAGGTGAGCAATAGTAGTTCAAGATTCTGAAAATGGTCCTTGGTTTTGTGTAGTCTGTGTTCCTCAGAGAGAGGATAAAATACTCAACAATGTCACAAGTCAAAAGAATTTTAAGACTGCAAAACACATAGTTGCCATGGATTATACCTTTTGTGTGTAGAAGACATTCTTCTAAAAAAAGAAAATTAATTAGATTAATTTTGTTTTGAAGTCAATATAAGCCACAAGTGCTTTGAAATATTGTAGAATATAAGAATTACAGCATGCTCTCAGCGGATTGGATAACTGGTTGCAGAGCCTTGCACTCCTGGGTCATATTTAAACACAGCACAAATTAACACTGATCAAAAGTTATTGCCAATTTTCAGTGCTTTGATGTTATGTAAGAAATTACTTGTGATCTCAGTTTAGCTTCCAGTAAGCCAGTTGGAATTGTGCAATTGTGGAAGACATGGCCAGTGGAAAGCCAAGCGGTTAAACAAGAATAAGGTCAGAACTCTGATGCTTTCACAGCTCTTACAGAGAGGCAAATGCAAACATGAAAAATTGAACTATTGTTCTTAATATTTCTCTCTTCTATTTAAAATCCTTTGTTTTCAGATACTGTTGTCGTATCAAGTACCTTTTATAAGTAGTTAAGATTTCAAAACTGATTAAAAATACTTGGCTAGAGATAATCAAAGCATTTTGTCCTGTGAAGTATGGCACCTTATTTGTTGCTCAGAGAAGTTGTAGGATCTCCAACCTTGGAAGTACTCAAGGCACCTGGACCTGATCTGGGGTTGGGTAAGGGTCTGAGTGAGTAACTTCCAGTGGTCCCTGTCAGCCTTAGCCATTCTGTGATTTTGCAGATTTAGAGTTTTCAATATTTAGTGCATTTTGATGAGACCTTTTATCTATGTTACTGAAACTCAAGCCAAATGTATAAGTATTTAAGCAGTCTCAATTTTCAGGCTCTTACTTCAGTCCTCCCTTATTTTGGCCTTTGCCTACATTCCCTAATGTTTTTTTCAGCTGCCTTTAAGATTTATGGGCTTGTAAGTGATATTGTCTTTGCAGACCATCAGTGTAGCATCCAGAAATAAAAATCACTTTTGTGTTGTTTTTCCTCTCGATATGTGAGCCAGAGCCATGCTGGGAGTTAACATGATTTATCGGCTATAATCCTGAGACCATTTTCTAATTTCTGTGGCATTCTTGGGATAGAGTCCTCTTTCTGGCTTACAGTTTCGTATGAGGCTGCATTTGACAATCATTAAACTCTTAGATGTATTCACTGTATCAAAATGATCCACATCATTCTGCGTGACTGCACTGACTGTTGTTATTTGTAGCTCTGGAGGGTCTAGTGCTAACCACAGGTTTTTGTTAGTGGGTTGTTTTTTTTTTTCTGGGTCTTTATTTAAAAATACATATATTATCTCTCAGCCAGTGAAGAGTGCCTTGTAGGTGCTCCCATACAGTAGCGAATCTACATTGATGGCGACTGGGATTAAGGATCAGTCCTTTATCCCAATTGACGTGTACTCTGTTAGCACAAGATTGTTTGGTGTTTCCTTTGATGGGTTACCAATTATGCATGTGTATATAGTTCTCAGTCTGTAATGCTGGGGGTTTTTACTTGATACTAAGCCATGTGAGCACAAACATAGTGATCACTGCCACCTGACCTGGGAATAGCACAGAAGTGGAATATCTGAAAGGCAGGGTGATAGCNAAAAAGCATTTTTTAATGAACAATTTCTATAAAGGTTTAATGATTTATCTCTTCTCAGTTAATTTTTTTCTAAAGCCCTCAGGAGGATAGAATTTAGTGTGTATTAAATAAAAGACAAATCTTTCTTAAGGAATTCAAACCATTAAACAAACACAACTCATATATTCAATTTGTTGGCAGTGTATAAGTACTGAGACATACACTGGTGAAACCACTTGTCTTCTTTTTCTAACTGCATCACTTCCAAGTAGATGTACCACTTAACATAATTTTTTTAACTTTTCTTCCCACTCCACAGAGATTTGTTCATTATTCTTTCCTCTACAGCCTCTGTCTAATGTGAATCAGAGGTTCAGGAGGCATAAATTAAATAGGAGGTGTTTGAGGTTCTGCATAACCATACTCAGATGCTAGTGGGTCAGTATTAAATCTCTGTTCTACATCTGGACTGTACTTACAAAGGCAGCACGTTTCATTTTAGCTGGCATAATAAATGCTCTCTGGAACAAATAGCTCTTAAAACACATTTTTGGTAATACCTTTCCCATCATTTCATGAGGCATGTGAGGTATTTGGAAGAAAGGATTAGTAATTTGCAGAGTGGAGGTGATTTGGGGAATCACAACTCATAATAGATGACAAATGGTGAAGAAAGCTAGTTGGACAGCCTGGGCTTAAGATTTTGTGAAGTGATGTAATTGATTAGTGGTTATTGTAGCATACTCACTTCCAAATCTGCAGCCTATGGAGACCAGCTATAGCATTTCTCTGCATGCTTCTCTTATTTCAGTAACACAGCAGATCTCTTTGTCTCTGTGTTTTTATCACTGTGCAATTTGGCAGTAAAGGGATCTCTTGAATGAAATTTGCTGTAAAACACTGGTCGACCACAACTAATGTCTTCTTCCAAAAATCTTTCTGTGATTATCAGAATTGTAGTACTTTCTACTGGCTTTGTGTGGCATGGTATCCTGGCTTTGATAAACAGTGGGAGTCTGAAGAGAGAGCTTAAGAAATGCACATAGAGAATTGTCCTCCTTCATACTCCCCCACCTTTCTGCCAACATCTGTGAGCAGGAGGCCACATCGCATTTTATAGTCCTGTATGGTCCTATCTTCCATGGATTTATATAATCTTCTTTCTAATCCATCAACATTCTTGGCATTTCCGACATCCTGTGACATTGAGTTCTGCAGTTTTGTGATTGAGCATGGGATTTAGTAACATGCTGAATGTTTCAGCAAATACAGCAAGAAGAGATAATTCACTTACTACATTTTTCTTATGATTTCGTCTCTTTTCACAAGGTTGTTCTGCTCTCTCATTCTTTGTGCTTAGTCATTGTTATTTTGGATTTTTATAATAGCTCTAGACAAAGAATGTGCTCTATTGTTCTGGATCCTGTGTCACAGCAGTAAGTCTCATTACTGCAGTAATAATTCTTTGCCATCCTCTTGATTATTCAGAATATAGGGAGGGACAGCAGAATTTCAGTATAAGAATAAAACCAACACTCTGTAGACATACAAGAACAGAAGCAACACTCCCTGTAGACATGTAAGAACATGTGGACTTCACAGGAAGGCTTCAGCTTCTCATTCAACAGAGAAACTTGAAGTAGAAATGCATGATGTTCAGATGAACATTGAAATTACTTGTTCTGCTGTGTGGTGTCCATATCTGACGTGGATTAATTCTGTGTGCTTGTATTCATCTTCCGCATTAGGTATACACAGAACATACCACAGAACAATTAATTCTGACCGTGCATGCTTTTGTGATTGAGGATTTAGCACTATAGACTTGTTTTTATACTTAAATTTAGATTAATGGATTGCCACTTTTAAATCTACCACTCCTCTCAAATTAAAACACTGTATTAGTTGAGCAAAGATTTTTAGCTTCTGTAATCCTGTTAGACAGGTTTATCACTGTGGCTTTTTCAGGTGATGACTTGTATTCTTGGTGAACAACACCACAGCCAGTGTTTATCTGTGCAGGAGCTGAGGCACTGGAGCATCTCTTAATGAGCACTGCCGCCAGTAGTTCTTTTTTTTTGTCCTCTGATTGAACGCTACAAATTTAATATAAAGACTAACATAATTTAACACATTGTTAGTGTTTCTTTCGCTAGGAATTTGTGTACATTAATAGGCAATAGAATAATTTGTTCGGACAATGAACTTGAATTAAAATGTTTTCTCTTATCATCCTTCTCCCACATACACTTCTTGCTCTTATTGTTGTTTCCCAGCATCAGTAGATCAGACAAATGTGTTTCTAACCATTTTTAATTTATATTGTAAATGAAATAACCTTTTTAATCTGTACCAAAAACAGCCAAGAGTTCTCAGCTTAGATTGGTAACTGTGCTGGATACTTCTCTCCTGACCCCAACAATTAATTGCTCATCTTTTGCAGCCTCTCAGTAGGTTATCCCTGTGTTTGCTTTCTCATAGAATTAGACCTCTTAAGGGTTTTGAGGCTGAAGCTCTTAAGTATGAGGCTGGAAGAGAGATGAGGAAAAGGGTATAAGTTATGTATTGTGTGACTGTTGTGCAAATAAATTGTAAGAGCTGAATGTGTACACCTTGGAAAGAAGTAGGGACTGGTGGCAGATTACTGTTCTGAGACTCAAAGCGTAAAGAAACTAAGGACAATGGTGAATAGTCACAGTATCCCAGAGAAAAACTTCAGCAGTGAGTAGAAAAACATGCATTTGTTTCTTTTCCTTTTTAAGTTTTCAGATAAATGTTCCGTAATAAAGAGTAATCCTGGATAACCAGAAGAATTTTCCATTCCTGCATTTTGGGATTCCTATTGAACTATGTTTGCATTGCGTGGATGCTTTTGCCATTTTCACTTGAGGCTTGTCATGGATGACCAGAATTTAGGAGATGTAATCCTCTTCCCCTCCTCCAAGGCAGAGCAGTCCTTAGCATCATGGCCTGTCATTTACAGAGGTTTCCTTTTGGCCTTTTCCAGTTGCTTTTACCTGAGATAATTCAAGAGCTCTTTTAAAAAATCAAATGTGAAGCTATTGTCTTATACTGCCAGACTGCTGGTTGTTCACAAAGTACATCTGTCACTGAATGATGTTACCCTGAAAAATGGTCACTGAGAAATGGCTGGAGAAAACAGAAATCAAGTCGTAATCTGGCTGAGACCCATTAGCAAAAGTCCATATATCTTCATCAAGATAAACATATTCTGCTTTTCAGTGCATAGCTTAGAAAGACAAAAATTGTTGTGATAGGGGTTTTATTTATTGTCTGGAAACAATTATTATACACTCTAACTGAAACATCCCTTTGGTTTAAAAGCTGAAAAAACGGCGAGTGCACATAACAGATTGATCTGGATAATGCTGAGGTAGCATTTGCAGGCATATATGTGTGTCAGAGGAAATTTAGGTTTAGAAAGGCTGAAGAAGCAACGCTTTATTGCCCCTAAATCTGCTCTAAAGCTTTTGTGAAACATTTTCTCTGTGTTATTTCTGCACTTTGAAAGCTATGGTAGTTCTTCAGAAAGATACAATGTTAAGATGTGGAAATGTGAGAAATAAGCTATGGAATGATCCTACAATAAAGAGTCATTATAATATACATACATGTACAGCCATATCAGTTGCCAGCATGAAGTCTTCTGAAATGTGTCCGTTTGCTCTCCTTTGCAGTGTAATGATATGATCTGTTTCTCTTAGTGTAGGTGAAAGTGATTTTTACTACAGCTGAAGGTAGAAACTATTTTGTTGTAGTCTGTGGAAGGGTACTCTGATGTCTGGGCTACTTCTCAGTGTGCATATTCATGGAAGTTAAAAATTGTGGAATAAACTGTATTTAAAGTTCAAAATAAAAATGTTATTGAAGCTCAAAGTAAATTTTAATTTTCAAGCAGTCTTTTATGTAGATGATGTTCTCAAGCTGTGTATGTAAGTGGCCAAAAAATACGTGAGCAAATTATGAAAATTCTGGCACTTCTACTACTCCGAGTATATTATTATTATTTGTGGTACAAAGGGTTTAGGGAGCTAGCTTGTATAGAGTGATTACTTGATTTGAAAAAAAAGGGGCCGATTCAGCAATTTTGGAGGACCTCCAATACTACTATCAATTTTGGCCCTTAGAAATGCTAGGATTTTACATTGCATGTCATCAGTTAAGGAGCGTGGGTTTTATACTGTTAAATGGCTTGTGAATTTTCTTTTTTTGACAGCATAGTACTCAGCATTGTGTGATTGCAAGGAGGCTTGACTGAAGGGGGTCAGAAGCAAAATGTTAGAAGTCTTACTCTTGCCAGCCACTGCCAAGCATAACTTCAATCAGCATGCACTGCTGGTTTGTAATGGTTTGCTGTAATTGAAATAGAGTGTTTGCTGGCCTGAAGAGTAAGCCAGAGAGGCTACATTTAAAAATCTGTGGGACGGAAAAAGGAGGATTTTGTGATATGTATAAAAAACAAGGAGTCATGTAGCTCTTTAATTGTTCAAATCATAAGCATTTTATTGGACAGTATGAACATAATAAAAATATGCTATGTTATCTTTAAAGGTTGGTAAAAACAATTACAGTAGAGAAGAAGTTACAGCCTTTAAGTGTGATTACTTTATAATAATGTGGTTTCTGCCATAGGACTTGTTCTAATTCAGACCACATCGAGAAGATCCTGGGATTCAAAGATTATTTATAGCTATTTTGAGTTGCAAATGGTGGGTTTTTTTCAAGCAGCAGCAGCAATTTCTGCTTTTTAGGAAGACAAAATAAATACTGAAAGTACACTGCATAGTCTGTCAGTTCCTCAAATATTGTAACTATCTACCTTTGTGTACCTGTTGGTGTTTTGCCTTTATCCTTTTCTCTTGCTAAGACATTGTTGGTTTGGTGGGTAAGAAAACGATAGTGCTGTGCACTTATGCCTTGTGCCTGATCTCCCTGCAGTTGTCCATAACACCCTTTTTGTTTCCTTGCTTCTCTACTTCAGTGTGAGCAATCCCACCTGATGAGAGAGCACGAAGATGTGCAGGAGCGAACGACGCTGCGCTACGAGGAGCGGATCACAGAGCTTCACAGCATCATTGCGGAGCTCAACAAGAAAATCGATCGACTGCAGGGAGCAACAATCAGGTACAGCAGCTTCCTGGAAATTCTGGGCCAGGGCAAGACTGGTGCAAGACATGGTGTGAATTATACTCTAAATGTAATACGATGTCAGCTTTAAGGCTTGTCATGACGGGTACTGAATAGCTGCCCATAATTAAGGTGTGTGTTCTGCAGGGTATCATCCCAAGCACCCGAGAAGTGCTACCTTCTCTCTGGCAAAGCCACACTTTGCAAAACCTGACAAGCACTGCAAAACATGCACTGTGACATCTAAATTTTGTAATGTGCCAGGGTGCCACATAAGTGATAGCAACAGTGTGTAAAGGAAGGTGAAGACACCCAACCTGAATCTCTGCCTTTAACTTTATTTTGTGGCCTCCTGTAGATGACCTAAGTGAAATCATTTGTGGGAGAGATACAGTTCAAATAGATTTCAGTAGGTTTTGCCTCTTCTTGTGCTGACTTTTTCAACAAAACACAATGGTACAAATCATGTTGTTGCCTGGTTTTGGAGCAGCAAAGCTTGGGATATTATACCAGGTTGTTACTGTGGTAAAATAAACTTTACATTTGACTACATGGAAACATTTTTCCTCACTTGTTTTTACATATTATTTTCAATTTAGAAAAGCTGGACTAGAATGCAGAAGGAGCTTTTTAAAGTTTATCTAGTGAGGATGCAACTATATGCCAGAATCTGTGGATTTTCTAGAGAACATCAAGTTAGATTTGATGCATTTGTGGGTAACGTTGACGTGTGCTCTAGCCATGTAGCCAGTTTTCAGTTTTCCTTTACCTGTTAGCTGCACTTTTTTTGGAAATTGCTTCATTTCTTCTTCCTTGTAAATATTTCTGCTAGCACAAGGCAGTGTTGTTACAACTACTCACTTAATCTTTCATGAAAATATTAGTATGCAAAAAGGATGGTGTACCATAAATAAGAGGGAATATCACATATATATTTACCACTACTAAAGCAGTGTTAGAATCACATGTTCCTGTTATTTGAGAACATAAATACTGTTGCCAATGAGATGATCATAATTAGCAACAGTCATGGGGAGATTTTTCGGGTATTTTCTACGCTGGTAGTACTTCTCTGAAAAAAATCCCAGTGACTCCCTTGTTCGTTCATGTTTGATACCTCTGCAGACAAACTTTCCATTTGTCTTTTGAAAAGACTAGTTGAAAAGCAAAATCTGAGGAAGCATGAGAGCTGCAGTGATTTTTTTTCTCTTTGAGTGACAGAAAAACTCGATGACATTTAAGAAAAATATCACATAGAATTGATAAAAATGGTGTGTTTGGAATCCTTGTGGCAAAGTAAATGCCAAGTGGTGTTCAATTACAAAATACTGGAATCAGGTGGATACTCTGAATGTTTAACCATGTCCATAAATGAGTCAGGAACGGTAGGTGTAAGAACCAAGCCTGATGGGATGTGCATGTTGCTTCTCATGAAAAATGCAGTTTTTCTGTTCCTTTGGGGGCATTCTGGCCTTTAAAGGCATCAGAACAATACTTCTGCAACAGGTGCCAACCCACTGTCATGCCCCTCCAGTTTAATTCAATCACACGAGAGCTCAGACAGCTGGAATGCCTCATCTGGTTTTATTTGTTTTGGTTTTATTAGTAACAACAAAAGCTGTTTGTTAAGTTAGTGGCTCTTTATTTCCTTTAATGGTGGAAATAACTTGTTTTCTTTGGCAGTCCAATAATTGGGTGTCTGGGGAACAAAGGAGTAATATTCCTCCTAAAAATGGCAACTGAAGGGATTCCACAGGGTTTGTAAAGCCAACTGAAAGGAGGAAAACTGATACCTCCTGCTGTGGCTTTCTGTAAACTCGCTCTGGGATCCACATGTGTCATTCTTGAGAAGCTGTCCGTGCATCCCACAGAGAAGGGGTGGTGCACTTGCTGTCCTTGCTGGAACAGGTGTGACTCACAGCACTCCACCCATGTCTCTGGGGACTGTTGAGGCCAGGAGCTGGAACAGAACAGGCCTGAGAGAAAGTGTTCTGGGAGCACGGCCCTGCTGGGGCCTCAGCAGTTATACTTTCCTCTAAAACAGAAGGATTTTAGTTTTCATTTGTCTCTTTGAAACCTCCAGGTAGTACTGAGCAGAGGCTTTACTTGTGCTGCAGAGTTTACATTAATTGCATAACAGACGAACATTTCTCCAATGCTGATACAGCAACTCTTGATTTTTTTCACATATCGATTTTAGATTGTAAAAATAAACTAACATGTAGCTTCATGTACCTCTACTCTATGACATTCTTTATAGTTCTTAAATCCAAAAATATTTTGGAAACAATTAGAAGAAACCAGTGCTTCATGGAAGGTATTTGACTATCCTCTTTAAATTGTATTATCTTTGTTTGAATGTGACCAGTACCCTCAGAAAGCAGAACAGAAAGTAAGCAGACACCGCGTTTAAATCTGAATAAAGTGTTGAAACAGTTTGAGGAGGAGTGTTGGCAGGCTGTATAAACTGGTTAATATTCTCCATTCTGAGAATTTTTGTCTCTGTTTTTGGTGTGTATGTCGGGGGTTTTTTGCCTTTGCAATGTCAGGGTTTAGCAGTGTAATGGCTTTTTCTCATGTGATTTGGTAATGCCAGCTCTACAATCATGGTGTGGTTTGGGTTGGAAGGGTCTTAAAAGACCATCTAGTTCCAACCCCCTGCCATGGGCAGGGACACCATCCACAAGACCAGGTGGCTCAGGGCTCCATCCAGCTTCGCCTTGGATGCTTCCAGGAATGGGGCAGCCACCGCTTTTCGGGGAAAGGAGACAGCTTAAGTCACATGTCAATGCATCTGTCTCTTCCCAGGTGTGCCTGATATGCTGATCCCAGTAACAGTAATCTTACAGGAATATTTTTAGAAGTTTACAGGATTTTTTTAGGTTTTCTAGCCATTTCTTGGGTATAACAAGTTTTCCATGTGTGTGGCCCCATGAATTTAGCTGCAGCTCTTGCATTACATTCTTCCAGCATTCCTGGAGGGAAATGAGTTCACCATGCTTGGGGGAGCAAGCCAGCATTCATCTGCAGTTGTCTCATCTCCCTACTGCTGGTACTCTGGACAGCCCAGCTGGTTTGGAAGCCCCTCAAAAAAAAAAGATAGTAAGATGAAAAAAGTGAGGTCCAATACTCAAATACTCATGTGCAAGTAGATGAGCTCCTGTGTTGCCAAGGCTCTCTGTCCTTTCACAAGGTGTATGCCTACTGCAATTTTCTCTCCAAGTGTGTATAACTTAGAAGATAGGAAAACCAGTCAAATGGATCTTCCTAGTCAGAGTCTTATTGTAAATACTTGGACATAAAGGGTACACTCCGTAACTCTGAAGCACAAAAAGCATTTAGAAATTATACAGTAGAGTAGTAAAATGTACTAAATGTAATTATGTCTACATTTAAGGTGACTATTTCAGAAGTTTTTAGTATTGCCTTAGATTCATTCAAACTTGACTCTTTTTTTTCTTAATCATTTCTTTGGCTGTCAAAATCAACTGTAACTTCAGTGTGTGACTGACAGTTTTTCTTAGATGTCAGATGGAGCATCAAGAAAAGGAAAAGAGAGATGTCTAATTGCTTTTAGTTCTAAACCAGTGGCTGTTTGGGTACGTCTCTGCAACTCTAAAAATAGCGAGCAGCTATAACAATACCAGACAGAAATATGCTCTGTTCAGTGTTGGTGTCTGCTAAGGATTACTTGAAACAGTTGTCAAGAAGCTTATAACCCATTACTGTAAAATCATTTTTTCAGACTTATAACTTTTAATCTGAGATACATTTAGAAAGTGTTGGAAGTTAATGGAGAAGACGGGTAGTGAAGAGACTACAGCATCACAAGAAATAACATACAGCACTTATAGTCACATTTAAACAGTGACCTGGAGGTCTAATTCTAGCTTCTAAATATGGGCTAGGTGGAAGCTAGCACATACTGGATTCAATTCAAGTGGCAGTGTGGGTGTGATAATGTTGGTTTCAGCACACAGTGCTCAGCTCCACCTGCCCTCAGTGATTAATTTCCATGCTGTCTCGAGCGTGTCACAATTTGTTCACAATGAACTAGTTCAGAGGGACCTCAAGTGTTTGTACACAGAGTGCAGTCAATCTTTGTGCACATACACCTGTAGTATTTTGTATCTGAGGGTCTTAGAGGATTTTATAGTTATTTAAGTAAAATGATTGTTGAAAAACTGCTGGCACCCAAAGTACAAAGTATGGACTGTTTGCAGCCATGAACAGAACATGCACCTTGTCAGTGTTCTGTGGTGTGAAAGGATGCTGAAAAATGTGCCATTTTGGTCACTGTTTGAACAAGTTTTTCTCAGTGTCTGTGCACCACTCTGATCCTTGGTTGCACCTGGTCATGAAGAAAGCAATTAGTGCAGAAGTAACTGAAAACCACAGGTTTTTTTCTCCTTTTATCCCATACCCGATGTGTCTAGAATGGCTTGATCTAGAAGAGCTTAATTGCCCCCAACTCACCGTGACATTCCAGCAAGTGGGACCATCAGGGCCCATAACAAAACAAATGCCTGCTTTTTACAACCAGGCTGTCGCTGATGGCAACGATAAGGAAGTTGTTATGTCTGCACCTTCTGGGTGGTGTGGCAGGAGTCCAGTGGCTGGTCTTTGTCAGCTCTCGAGCACCTTGCATTTCCAGTGCCACTGGAGGACTCTTTCTTCTGTTTTGGAGAAGTCTCAAACAGTATCTTTTGTTACTGCCAGCATCAGTTTTAAAGGCATGTATCACTGCCCTCGAATTCCCCCTTGCTCTTGTCCTCAGTCTGTGCTCAGTTGAGCTGGTGATGGAGGGACTGATTGACCTGGCTGCTACTTTATCAGAAATGGGTTTCTGATCTTTCTGCACAGATTTTAAAAGCATTAGTTCATTTAGAAATAACTTCTGGCTTGAGTCATCAGAAGAGTGTGAGCCCTGCTGCATGACATACTTTTCAACTGCCCCAAGATACTGAGGGGCACTTAAACTGAAAAACTCAGAACTAGTGCTAGCTAGATGAGGCTGTGTTGTATTTTAAACAGAAAAATCTGTGCAAGAAGAGCCCAAAGAAGAGTGGTGAGAAATCATTATTGTGTGTGCCATTGCTTTAGGGCCAATAGAGCTTCTTGTCCATTTGTAGAGGTAATTCAGGTTTTAAAAATGTAGGACTAATTGTTTCATAAATGAAAAAAATCAATTACCTTCAGATGAAAAATTACAACTGTTTGAGTGTTTGGTAATTGTTTCTGTCTAAGGCTAATTACTAGTGGCTTTTGTTGTGGCTAATAACAAACTGGTTCATAGAACATTAACTGATGCTTATGTGTCTTCATTACACTGTTTTAACTCCTGCTATTCATGATTAGGTTCTAACATGGTCTTAAACAGGTATTGCATGATACCTCAAAGACCTTTCTTTGATGTAAATCTCAGTGTTAAGCAGCTGGCCTGCATTTTTGTTCAGTAATAGTAGTCACTAAGTGCTTCTGCTAAAGTCACACTTTCTTTGCGCTGAAGCAAATGTGAGGGCTGGAAGAGCATGGTAGAAATCACATCTCAGTACCTTGGGAAACCCTGCTTGGCAAGCAAGCTGGAAGTCCTTTTTTGAGTTTTATTGAAGTTCCTAAGTTGTCACCTCTGCAGCTCTGAGAGCAGACTTTACTTCTGCCATTGATGCCTGTATGTATGGGCCATTTTGTCTGCTATTTTCCATGACAAATCGAGACACACCTCCAGGCTGAATCCTGCAAGAAGCACTCATCACCGTGTAGCACACACACAGACCTAACATTACAGATACCCCTCCCAGATGCAGATCCCCAGATAGGTCTTTGCTGTTTCTCATTGTTTTGAAAGCCAGACGGTTCCATTCTCACACTTTTCTGCTGAATCTGCAGCAAAATTAATCTCTGCATGCAATTTAGTGAGCAACAAAATGATGGCTGTTTGTTTTCTATCAGAGGGGCCCTGCACCTGGATAAACTGGTGTTTTTCCAATGTTTAAAATAGATACTTTAATGTAAAAACAGTCACTGCGAAAGTAAAAAAAAAAATAAATCTGAGTCAAATCAGCAAGTGGATCAAAAGAAAAAATGTTTACAAATGTTCTCAAGCAAAGCTATTATTCATTTACTTATCTTCTTTCCCAGTGCTTTGAACTCTTTGTGTGGAGACAGGAGGGAAAAGCCCTAATTTTTTAAGCTCATTAGCTTTAGCTAAAGTATTCTGTGTCCTCAATTATTTTAGTTGAACCAGCTTGACAAATAAATTAAAACCTAGGTAATTGAGGCTTTTTCTTTTCCACTAACTCCAGCAGTTCAGTGCAATACTAACTTATCTGTTCCTCTCTCTTTTGGGAAGAGAAAATTAAAAACCTGCCTGTCTCCAAGAGCATTTTGGTTCACATGTGCAGGTACAAGCATGTGCATGCTTGCTTTGCACACAAGATGGTGACATCCTTGAACTGAGAAACAGACCAAAACCAGTTACTTCTAATCCACTTTGGGATCAAAGCCACTTGTGCTGATTTGTGTGAATTACCAGCTGGGGAGTCACTGCAGAGCAGTGTATGTCCTTGCACACATCCTTGCTAGCACTCAGTTCCACCCATTGCTTCCTTCTCCAGTGGCCAGGAGAAATAATGAAGTTGGGAAAAAAGAAATGGAAACCAGGCACTGGCAGCTGCAAGCGGGTGTTACGGGCATGGCACAGTTGCTTTGCAGTGAAGGGTATAAATTCATCTCTACTGACTGGACAAAACACTTGTGTGAACTGGGTCCTGTGGCTCAGCTTAAGGGTCTGAAATGAGTGTCATGAAGATGCGCATATCGTCAGAGGATTTCCCTTCTGCCTTTTCTTTCTCTGCCAGGGAGGAGGACGAGTACTCAGAGCTGCGGTCGGAGCTGAGCCAAAGCCAGCAGGAGGTGAATGAAGACTCACGAAGCATGGACCAGAACTCTGTCTCAGTGCCAGAGAACCAGTCCACCATGGTCACTGCAGACGTGGGTGAGTTGTGTTCTTAGCAGAAGTGATGCCTTTCCACAGAAGAAAGGTATCGCTTTTGAAATGCAAATCTGAGCCTTTGGTGAGGAAATGAATTAATGTAGGCTGTATTAATCACAATTGATGCTGAGCTTCTATGTGACTGTGAACTTACATGTGAAGTAACCTCTGTGGCTTGATTGTAGAATCATAGAATCATTAAGTTTGGGGAAATATCTGAGATCATTGAGTCCAGCCATCAACCCAGCACCGCCATCGTGTTCACCATTAAACCATGTCCTCAAGTGCCATATCCACATGGTTGATTGAACACTTTCAGGGATGGTGATTCCAGAGTTCCCCTAGGCAGTCTATTCCAATGCTTTACAACCCTTTCCATGAACATTTTTTTCCTGATATCCAATCTAAACCTCCCCTGGTGCAGCTTGAGGCTGTTTGCTCTTGTCTGGTCACTTTTAGCTGGGAAAAGAGTCCAACCCTCATCTGACTGCAGCCTCTCAGGTAGGTGTAGAGAGCAGTAAGGTCTCCCCTGAGCCTCCATTTCTCCAGAAGCAGACCTTCTAGCAGAATTCTGGTGTAGTCTTCGCTATGACAGATTTCCAGAATTCTCTTCAAAACACTATTCCTGTTTTCTATACTATGTTGTTCATGAATGCAAGACCTGCAGCAGCACGTTTGTATTTACATGTCTGTGAGTTCTAGAAACATCAGTACAACAGTATAAATAATAATGTGACTGCAAAGTGTCTGACCTAGGGAATTCAAAATATTTAACAGAGGTTTTTATAGTTAAAAAAAAATTAATGTTTTACTTTCAAAAGTTAATGTTTACTGTTAAGTTCATACTTGAACAGATTCTAATATGAGGATTTTTTTCCCCCCTAATTTTCTTCTTACCAAGAAGAAAAAAAAAACCTAATTCACTTTTCAGTATTTATTTTGTCTTCATGAAGTGGAGCTGAACCAGTGTTTGTGGACATAAACAGCAAGTTGTCTGTTTAAGTTTATTCTAACAATGAAAAACATGGTAATATAATGACGTACAATGTAGAGGCCTAGAAGGTAAGGGGGCTGATGTGTCTGCCTCAAAAACCAACAGACAGGTAGCTCTGGAGCCAGCCAAGGATTGTTGGTACTAACAGCTAAGGACTGTTGGTAATAACACGCTGTGAGGAGGAACAGGATGTGTCTGGAGAAGGGAGCCATGCGGAGGTACAGGCAGCACTTTTCAGGGACAAATGTCTGTGTTTAGTTAAGGACAACATAGCACACAGCAAGTGCCGGGATGAGGCTGAGAAGTGGGCATGGGCTGTAGAGGGAAATCCTAAGACCCCAGAAGCCCTCCCAGCCGTTTCTAGAAAGGTCTGAAAGAACAGATTGCCCACGATAACTAATTTGCATAGAAAGGGACAAACTTATCTCCGGAGCGGGGAAAACTTAACCTATAAACGGGTACCTCCATGAAGCCCAGTGTGCTTGCTCTGCATGTGCAACCCAGCACCCCGAAGAGCTGGACCATGCCAGAGGACTGGTGATCTTCTCTTTCCTTCTCTCTCTCTCCGCCTTCTCCTTCTCTCTCTTCCCTTTCCCGCTTTATCCAAAAGCTGCTGCCATGTGCTTATATAGTAGGTCAGGGCCTAACCTGACCCAATTTCCATGCCAAGTGTGTATTTGTGAGCTTTTGTGGACCCTCTGATTTCTGTCATTCCTTTGACCACAAGCATCTGAAAATCTTGGGTGCTCCCTTTCCCTTAAAGATAGGGCTTGGAGATAGCAATGGACAACTTAAGAATGTTATCTCTGCATTTCTTCCATATTTTCCTTCTATCTATAGACTCTGTCGTTTTTGGGTGTTATTTCCATGTTGCTGTGAAAATAAATTGCACACACACGTATAGATACAGGAATATGTATAATTTTAAATCCTTCTAGATATAGGTATATAGGGATAAAAAATCATGCTCTATAACCCATGTCCATGACTTGCTTACTGCCCTAATGGAGTGAGCATCAGTGACTTAGTAATACCTCCTGGCACATTAATGCTTGTGGATCTGCTGCTCTGTTGCTACAGGCAATAAAACACCTAGAGTTAGAACTGTGAATGCTCTCCAGTATGTCTTGCACAGCTTGTGATTGGGCTGTGCTGGTTTTCTGTCAGAAATGGGGTTCTCACATTGTAAACCACTTATTTTACGGGGGAAGTGTCACAGTTGGAACAAATCCCAGCAGACAAGGTCTTATGAAGGCTGTTTAAATGTACAAAATGTTTATAACAGAAGATGTTATGGAAAAAAGCAAATTCAAGCAAACAAAGCACAAGGTTTTTACAGGCATCCTGCTTGTTATATCCTGCTTGTAAGTGAGTGGTGGAATTATTATAAAGGGCTTTTTTGTTATAAGACATGGGTGGCTGCTAATCAGGAATTGGTGAAATGACTTCCCAGAAAAAAACTTCTGTATGTTGCCCATTCAAATTTATCATGCAATGCTGTAACATCCTCCTAAACTCTTCTTTTTGGTCAGCAGTAGGTTTGTGTTTATGTGTATTAGGCTGTGGAGTTGGATTTATGATAATGAGTTTGCAGTTTTTTACTTTCTTTTCCTCTCATTCCTTCATCCAGCAACTCTCAGTCTTCCCTTGTACAGGGAGATTTCAAGGCAGTCTGCAAGAATCCAGTGACTTGTGTCTGTTAAAATTCAGACCCAGTTCAGTGCCACACTGCTTTAGTGCCCTGCAAGAATCACAGCTATGAGGCTACCACGAAATTCTGACCATGGTGAAGCGCTTGCAGCAGCAGTACAGGAATCACACCCTCCACCAAGAATGCCTGCTACTGTTTTTAGTGGGATAGAGGAGCTGCGTGTGTGCTGCCACCTCATAGTGCACCCCTTGTGTGCTCTGCTGTGGGTAGCTACTGCAAACTCTTACCTAGCGAGCCGGAAATACTGACTGGCACATCCAGGAGACAGCACAAGGGTGAATTCTGCCACAGGTCTGCCTTAGGAACTGCCACTGTCTGTCACCAGAGGTGAACCTAAGAAAAACAAAAATAATTTATGAAGTGAGCTAGCAAGCTACAGAGACCCACTTTTTTTCACATAAGTGGAGGATGCTATGGCAGTGGGCACTAGAAGAGGTTTGCCTAAAGACAGGAAAGGAAGTAACTCTCTCTGATATTTTATAATTAAAATAGCATTGTTGTATAAGCTGGTAATATGGTTGTAGTATGGGACATAACAAGCTGTGGTGTTATGATGCCTGAATATTCTGCAGTTGCATTTGAAGTACTAACTATTAAGATAAAACACAGGCTCTAAGGTAGTTGGTAGTGATAATTTCTGTAAACACCATGATTTTTTAAAATCAGGCAGTACCTAAGTACAACCACAAAAATTCCTCTGAAAAACATCAAGTTATAACATCACTGAATGTACCAGACAGAAGAATGTTGTATTTACAGAGATGAACATATGACATTAATAAAATCAGGATAATAGGCCTTGAATGGCCAAAAGAACA
This sequence comes from Edolisoma coerulescens, assembly GCA_013397115.1. Lineage (NCBI taxonomy): Eukaryota > Metazoa > Chordata > Aves > Passeriformes > Campephagidae > Edolisoma > Edolisoma coerulescens. The sequence continues at coordinate 264,434 of VWZW01002933.1, read as the reverse complement.
ACATAAAGTGTCACAGAATGTAAGCATGTAATATCTTAAAATGTTCTTCAGAAAAGAGGGGGTTTTGAAGAAAGAATGAACACTTCAGATAAGCTGTGGGGCTGTTATTTGTCAGATGAGAGGTAGCTCATGATTTCAGTTGATGTGATTATGGTATTTAAGCCTATCAGTTGTCAAGGAAGAAGTGGCAGAGTGCAAGGACATTCTTTGAACAGTATCAGTCCTGGCTGTTCTGCTGCAGGCGCTTCCTGGTTAGGGTTTTTTTTTTCACTGAGTCACTAATTGTTGCCATGTTTGTTTTGTTTTGTCTTGCTTTCTTTTAGATAATTGCAGTGACTTGAATTCAGAACTGCAGAGAGTGCTGACAGGTCTGGAAAATGTCGTCTGTGGGAGGAAGAAAAGCAGCTGCAGTTTATCGGTGGCAGAAGTGGACAGACACATTGAGCAGCTCACTACTGCCAGCGAACACTGTGATTTAGCCATTAAGGTAATGGTAACGTTAGGCTCTAAAATGCAGTGTACTCATTGACTTGAGACACCTGATCGCTTCTGCAGTAATCCCATTTCGCTTCCAAAGGTGTTAAAAGTACTTCACAGGAGTCAACTCGAGTTCACAGTGTGTGTTTGGTAAGTAGTAACACACCTGTTCTACACCTTCTGAGGTCCAGGAGGAGCTACTTTTGACCTCAAAACAGAAATATATTTGTTTTATGGTCATTTCAAAGATAAAAGAAATGGGGATACTCAACATTTAATTTACTTTCTTAAGCAAGTTTGCTTACCCAGCAAACAAGTTGTCACCTGCCCAAGGTCCTACAGGTAATCATTGACCTGTGACTGAAAACACAATGTGTATGCCTAGGTTCTGATTTGTCTGTCTTAAAATCTAAAGCTGTCCTGGCTCCAGCCGGGAGTGGGTTAATTTTTGCAGTAGCCAGGAGAGGGCATGGCCGGGTTATCTTGTATCCCTCATTTTCCAGGAAGAGGGGAAGGGGTCCCTTCCTGGTCGTGTATTCTTGGGGGTGAGAGCTCTTGTTCAAATTGTCCATTTGTTTTACACTCTATTATTAGTATTTTTGCTGTTACTGTTCATTTTTTTACCTCATTGCTGTTTCCAGAAAATTGTTCTTATCTCGACTCCTGATCTTTGCTTTTTGTGCCTCTGGTTTCCCTTTCCATCCCACCACAGGGGATTGGGGAGTGAGTGAGCAGGGCGTGGTTTGGAGTTGTTTCAGTGGGAACACTAAATTGGGGAGCACCATTCCTAAACCACAACAAAAACTTATTTAACACAAAGCATTTGTTGTGTATTAGTTCAAATGAGATAAGTCAGACTCAGGAACAAATAATTCAAGTGATATCTGTATGTGTTTCATTTTTTGTGAATGTAACAGAACAAGGAGAGGGATGTTTGGTGGCACATGTAACAAAACGCACTGCAATTCAGAACCTGAAAGCAAGAGAGCCACAGAGAATCTTCTTATATACAGGGAAAATGTGAACAAGTTTTTTGTGTCAGGTGGAAAGGTGTCAGCGACTCATTTATACAAGAAAAGTTGTATTGACAGTTTGCTCTAGAAGTGGGGAAGTCTGTGCCCATTCTAGATGGCCTTGACAACCCTTTGTCTTACTACTGGGAAATGTTCCTTCTGTCCCCGGTGATGTCTGAGAAATATAACACAATATAAAGAAATTAATGTTGAGTAGTAATTTGAAGAATGTGTGTATATTTGACTTCTGGTCTCTTGGGATCAGTATTAAAGTGGTTTATTTGAATGTCTCAGAGGATTAGGATCAGTACTTTGAATGTTGCCAAGTACTGTTTGGAGTTTTAGGGTTAACTGTTTTCAGGAGTTGCTATTCACCAAAAGAGAGACTGGATTCTGGGAAATAGGTGGAGATCAGCCGGTGTGAGGCCCACAGAGGTATCTGAAGTGAGATGTGTTTAATATAGCAAAACCTACATGTAGAGCCCCTCTCTACCATTCCAGCCCTGGCTGCAGGTCGTTTCTGCTTTCCTGTTTCCTCAGAGAAAAAATGGAGAGATTTTTAAAGTGGGTGGAATTGTGAATGGAAACCTGAAATATTCTGACTATCTTTTGCCTTGACTGTTGGCTTTTTTCTTCACCAGCAGACTAATGCATTTAAATGTTTTAAATCCTTCAGCTTTGGTGGTTAAATTTCACTAGGTTCCTTTTAATGCAGTTGCTGCTGAATTTTTTTTTGCTTCTTTTGTACAAATCATATGACCCTAGCTAACTCAATTGTTTCTGTCCCACAAAAACTGAAAAGACCTTGAAATTAAATTTGTCAGATTGTCTTACAAACTGAACAATTACAAAAGCGTCCTTTAAGAAAAGAATTTGAGAAAATTTCCACAGAGTAGTCTGGCTAATGCTTCATTTATTTTGGAGAGCACATCAGTAACAGATACCTAACCACTAAAATTTTGCTGATGAAAAAAGCTGTAAATATTTCCAAGCATGAAACATTTAGAACATGAGAACAGCTGTACTGGGTTGGACCAAAAGTCCATCTGCCTAGTGGCAGATGTTAATGGAAAGACAGCATCAAAAATGACATGCGTAGTATGTTCTTCCCCTTCCTTCAAAGATGCTTCCAGCAAAGTGGGTCTGCAGGGACTTGAACCAAAGATTATGTCTTTGTGTTTAATTGTAATGGGTGGAATTTTCTTCCTTATTTCTATTTACTGTGTTTTTTAACCTGCCTAAATTTTTGGCCTCCATAAATTCGATTAGGAATAAATTGAGTTGTACCATGTAAAGAAGTACTGCTTTTGCTTCTTTTAAACCTGATAGGTTTTGCGGATTTAATCTGATACCACATCTGTAACATAACACTTCTCTTAAAGAAAATAAGGCAGAGAGCACTGATGGCAGTGTCAGAGACAAGACTGGAATTACCATGATGTGACATCCTGCTGCCCTGTGCTCAGAACACATTGTCATTCAGTCCTATACTCCGTAGAGTTACACCTGCGTTATCTGCTGTGCAGCAACACATCAGATAAAACTGCTCTGTAATGCTGCTTTGAAGAAAACTAATCAACGTTATTTTACTTAGCTATATCTATGTACAGTGTTTGTGTTTCATTTTCCATAGAGGATGGTTGGTAGCATATTGGACACTGGAGAATTGCTGTAGTAGTAGTGCTCTGAGGAGAAGCAGTGGCTTAGGAAAGGGAGGGGTTGGGAAAATAGCAACACGGGAGCATGAGGAATAAAGAGGAAGGAGGCAGCAGCAGAACTTCGCATTAGAGGGGTGAGAAAACAGCAGGGGAAGTTCGAGAGGGGTGTGGGGGGAAAGAAGGGAGAGGAGAAATCAGCAACAAAGAGGCACTGTTTAAAATAAAGCTGGCATCATCAAAAGAGAATGCTTCTGCCATTACAGAGCTTCTCTTTACATCGTGAGATAACTACCCTGTGCTTATTCAGAGTTTGAACTTGTCCTCATGCTGTGTTGAAATAATTTAACTTGTCATAGTTTCAGACCTGTGGGTCCAAGTGAAGCTAATACAAGGGAGAGCTGCAGCTTCTTTCATCTCACAGAGATGTTGCAAGGCTCTGCTTTTTCAGAAAAGGAATTTCAGTTTCCTACCAAATCTGTAAGCAGAACTACAATGTCGATAGATACTCTGTCAACAGAATTTCATAATTGTGGCTCTAAATGTGTTGCAGTTTTATGTAAGAGAGACATGAAATACAATTCAAAAGGATAAACTGAACAAATAATAAAATTTCATTGATACCTCGAAGTAACACAGTGCTGAAAACACTGGGAAGGTTTCTTGCAGCAAAAAAAAAAGTTGTGTCTCTAACTAGGTTTGTCATTTCAGCTGAACTCTAGTTGGTTCTTTTAGTCCCTTCCAATTTAAAGAAATAAACAAGTTAGTAATTTTTGTTATATAGAGAATCATAGATTCATAGAATATGCTGAATTGGAAGGTACCCATCAGGATGTAAATATTATTTTGAAGAAAACAATTAAATAGATTATTATTAACCTTGGTGCATGAGTTATCTTCCATATTAGATGTAAAAGTATATGCTTTAGCTATAACTTTTCTTTTTGCTTATCCAATTAAATGAAACTTCGTGCATTGCCAGTGATGTCTGATATTCTTTTGTTTTCCATGTTTCTTCCCGTCATTTTAATACACAGTGCTTTCAGGGAGATTCAAAAGCTTACAGGCAACATTTGGAATGGTTTTGCTTGTTGCAGATATCTTCCATAGCTGAAGAAATGGAACACAGGCACAGCAACCGCTGGGTAGTAGGTTCCAAACTGCAGGTTGTTCCCTGACATGTTGTGTTAAGCTATGTGTCAGGATGTTGGGTGGCCAGTCTGACAGTCAGTTCAGGCATGGCAGTATTCCCTTGCTGGTGGTGGGTGCTTGTAGTTTAGTTTCACCCACTGGAAGTTCCTGAATGTCCCTTGTACTGAACACTGCGTACAAGGCACAGCTCTGAGCACAGAGGTGGGACGGGAAGTGCTGAATGCCATTGTGTCCCAGAGAAACCCAGCCTTTTTTTAGGCACTAGAAAGGCTGTAACATCCCCTGTAAGCCTAGCCAAGGCCAGAGTTCTTTCTTTTATTTTGCTGTCACCTCAAGGAAAGAACATACTCAGGGACATGGGAAAGAAGAGCTCTTTTAATCCTCTCCCACTCTTTTCCTTGCCTTTTTGTGGCATTGGTCTAGCAATAAATAAGACCCCATGCCATGCACATTCACAGGCTGCTCATTTCTGCCTGTTACTCAGCAGGGAAACAGTAAGTACAGTGCTCGCCTATGACAAGGGGTCATTAATTTGTTCTAAAGTATTCTGAGATTACCAGGATTGCTGGCATTCACAGGTGACATGTTTTATTTGCATGTATTTGTCTTTTTTGGTGTTTGTCAGTATGAAATGTTTTAATGAAATGGTTAAACTGTCAAAGAAAATACGTAATAATTTTGTTTGATATTACTTAGCAAACAAAAGAAATGAACTAATGGTGTTGAGAGGCTGGGAGTGTATATATAAGTGTGTAGAGTTGCCTGTTAACACCCATTTCTGTCCCATCTACCCATTAGTCCTGCTCAATCGTCTTTGCCTCTTTCTGTTTGTTGATGACTGTGTTTTTGCAGACCGTGGAGGAGATTGAGGGTGTGCTGGGACGTGACCTTTATCCAAACCTGTCTGAGGAGAGGTCTCGGTGGGAGAAGGAGCTGGCTGGCCTGCGGGAAGAGAATGAGAGCCTCACAGCCATGCTGTGCAGCAAAGAGGAGGAGCTCAACAGGACCAAGGCCACCATGAACGCTGTCCGTGAGGAGAGGGACCGACTGCGTAGAAGGGTAAGGCTGCTGCACAGATGATGCCTTCTTCCTCCAAGCTGTGTGATTTTGTCACCAGAACAGGCTTCTCTTTAATCTCACTTCCTGCGCTGGCTGTAGGGCATTTTGTTTTTCAAAGCTGGGCTATACAAATGACAAAACTGGGACAGAACTGAACATAATTGAAAAAGAGTGTATGACAAACAACCAGCGTGCACAACAACCTGATTTCAGAAATCATGTGTTAACAGAAAAACTGATACTCATCTTCAAGGAAGCATATGTAACTTGGCTATAGAGAAAGCAGATGGTCATCTAGTGAACTTTCCTGTGAGGCTCTTTTTTCCTGTAAACAACAAATATTTCTTTGTTTTTGATGGGAATTCAATTTGTGATTAGGAGAAAGAAAAAGAGCAGGACTCCTGTCAGTGGGTAATAATTCTCATACTGAACAATGTTCCACCCATGTCCTGCTTCCCTGTCTACATTTTATGATGCTTTAAGGTCAGATAAAGGCTTTGTGCTTTGTGTGGAGTCCAAAGTAAAAAAAAAAAGGGGGAGAAATTAGTTCACAAAACAAGGAAGATTCAAGAGAATGTGACCTCAGTCTCGGTTACTTTTAAAATCTGTTAACTTTGTACCTGTTAAATTTGCGGAGTTTTGGCTAGATATGAAGTATTTTTGTTTTTAAAACAGGCAGTTTAAAGTTTGTGTTCAGTCTGAATGACAGTTCTGACCACCATATCATGGTAAGTTATTGCAAGCATTACTCTTTACCTACTGACAGCAGATCAGGTGTTTTTGATGTTCTAAGCCAACACTGTTCTGCAGTGACTGTGCCATTTTAGCATGAACCTGTGTTGTGTGAGATTTCCAGTCTTCAGATGTGAAGCCACAAATTACCTTTTCAAAACTCACTATCCTCTTCTAACAATAAAAGGCATGTGTGATGAGGCAAGAATAGTAATCTCCTATCATATAAAGCAAGAGCACTTCAACTTTTCCTTTGTCAATTTTTGTCTTATTATATACCATAGGTTGTTTTCAGTCCTGAAATTTTCAGACTGATTTTATAGGGACAATTTTTTTTTAGCAGAGGCAGTACTACCCCTTGAGCTACAGAAGTCACATTTATGGACTGGCTGGATTGTTGCCAAATTGAGGGGGGTGGACACCAACACAAGGAGGCAGAGAATAGAAGTGTGGAGAATAGAAGTGTGTTGAGAAATTTGCTCGCATGAATGCAGATATTGACACTACAGGTGATACAGATCAATACTGAGATATCAAACAGGAAAAAGATAGGTGGCCTTGAGCATAGGAAAAGATTCATGTTTTGAGAAGTATGGCATGCAAATTAAGGGGCTTGAAAGAATGGTAACAAGAATTTATGCTGACAGCTAGGAGCTCCTCAGTTCAGAAACAGAAAAGGGGAGGGAGTTGGTGTTGTACCCTCAGGGGTCAGCATGGCTGAGCCGAAGTGGCAAATTCAGTCTGATGAGGTACCGGAGAAGTTATTTCCAGTAGAGATTGGAAAAACTGTATAAAGAGTAGCGAGATCTTATCTGGAATGTTATATGTCGTTCTTATCTCTTATGCATGTAAAGGTGCAGTTTAAATTGGCAAAAAATGATGTAGACAATGGTCAGAGAAATGAACATTGTCCGTGGAGAAGGGACTTGTCCTGTTCAGCGTGGTGAAACAAAATCTTAATTTGTTTTCTCTTTACAAGTGCTAGAGATAGAAAACAAAAATGGGAGTAATGGCTCTCTAAACTTAGGGACAAAACTGGAGCAAGAACAGATTAATATGAACCACTTGTGGCTATGTAAAGCCAGAAGTTGGACCGTGAAGTGTCTAAGAGACAAGAAGATCACGGTTCTGAAGAAACAGTGAGGAGTAAGGCTACTGACTAACTACTTTCTAAATGGAGCTTTAAAATATTAAAGTTATGTTTGTGTAATGAAATACGTGACTATGCACAGATACCTGTTAAAACAGATATACATTAGGATTGTATCCAAAGGAAAGCAGAAAAAGCCAGGTTAACACAGCTGCATTAATGCTAGAGCCAGCCTTAGCATCTTTTCACAATTCTGCTATGTTTTGTCTGGCTGCCAGCAGTGCCAGTTCTCTATTACGGAAGCATCTCTGGTGGAAACAGAATTAAGTTCATCAACTTGTTTCAGTTGCTTGCAACTACAGAGGACTTTACTGAAATATGGTAATTAATATCATCCTTATCATGCAGAACACCTGATTTATTGCCCCCACCAGAGAATTTAGTTCATGACATATGACCCAGTCTGCACACTGTGTAATTGTTGCACTGGAGACCATATTTGCATTTTTAATGTAGCTTCATGTCCATACTGGCAACAAAATAAATGTTTTCTTTGACCTATGAAATATTTTCTCTATGCCACCTGAACTCAAGAGTCACTTCAAATTATTTCCCTGGAGAGTGGGAAAGGAGATTCAACTAAAATTTAGTTATTGTGTTTCTCAAATTAAATTGGGTGAAATGAACAAGCTTGAAGTTGCCCAGATCAATAGGTCTGTTCCTTCAGACCAATGCCTGTAATCAAGCAGAGTGCTTTCAATACATTTTTCTCAGGCTTGTTGGAGATTTAATTTAATTAGGTATTTGCTGCGCTCAGTTAACAGATTGAGCTGCTCTCTGTAACAGTAGCTAAGAAACAACATACATTCAGATTTTGTTTCTCACAGGTCATTAGTGAGTGAGGTAATTGCTTACTTCTGTAGGTTGTCTGCAGTGTAACAGCTAATTTTATAATGCAGAGGTTTATTTTACCTCTATATTATATTGCTGCATTAAAAATAAAATCTGTTTAGGTCTGGGCTGGTCAGTGCCCTAGAAACTGCTTACGCATAGCTGACCATAATCCTGAATCCAGTAATACAGATAAAGATGGTGGGGAACTTCTGTACCAGTGTGTGGGATTAATATTATTATTACATGAGAATAAGGTTGTAATCAGGTCAGCATTATTTACAACTGCTATATAGAGCAACAGGCTTAAGTAGTAGAAGAAAAAGTAATATTTGTGTGCTTACATAAAAGCCCTTGTATTCAGCAGGGGATTCAGATGAGCAGCAATGAAACAACATATAAATTCCATTGTGACTGCAAAGTAAAAATTGTGGGTTTTTTCATTTCTGCCCGTGAAAGTTGCCAGATGAGTGGTACCTCAGCACAGTCCTAAGGAGCTGATTGGTGTAAGTAGCACTGGGTGTGGGCAGCATTCAGGGTTCCCTGAGGCTCTTGTGATGAACTAAGTCTGAAGTGAAAAGGCGGTTCCAGCGCTGGAAGTCTGTTAAGTCTGTTCTCTGCATGAGCCATATGTCAGCTTGTTCAGTTAATCCTATGCTTCTAGTTGTGAGGGTTGTTCTGTACCTGCTCCAAACTCAGCTGAAATCACCAAACTGACCAGAACAAAAACACTTTGTTAGCTGTCTTCAACTAAGACCTTAATGAAAATACAATCTGTGGAGTGGTAGAAAATTAGCATTTTCTGTGTGATCCCATCAGCTGCCCACATTTTCCACTCCAGAAAACTTTGATTTTAGCAGGGCTCTCCCAAAATACGTGGTTCTTGTGGGCAGTTGAAACTTACCCCTACCACAGCAGGACTCAGATCCTCGGCCTTGAAGGTGTTCTTGGGCCCACAGTGTTCTCAGATGACACAAAGCTGGCAGGATCTGCTGGACTCTCTTTGTTTTGTTGTCTTTCCTGTTGGGATCAGAAGGTATCGTTCTAGATTGCTGGAGAACACTGATACATTATGGGCCTTTAGAGATTATTAGCTGCTTGCACAGCTGGAAGTGATCCTGGAGCTGTTCTGTCTCCTTGCATTTTGGTGAGCACCAGAAACCTGAGGTAGCAGCCCAAAGCTATTTTCATTCTGTGCTTCCTTCAGTTGTGTGGTAGTTGCTTATGCAGCAGCATCTCCTTTTTGGTGTCAACAAAGTAGAGTTTTACTTCTGTTTCCAAGCTTGCATGCAAATACTCAGTGTTTAATTGACCTTGTAGATACCAGAAAAGATTTCTTTACCATACTCAGTTGATCGCAACAGACAATACAGGAACTCAGACTTCGTTTGCTCTGGTGCTCATGATATAGGAGAGGCTGAAAATTATCTGGCTGGAAATAATCAACACTAGGACTGAATGAAAGGTCAGGGGTTCTTTTGGTTGGGAACCACCCTCACCACTCAAAGCAGCTTGGATTGTTACACTGGTGTTTCATTTGGCATCTTCTCCTCCACAGATCTGCAGTATGCATGACTAAATTAGAAGGTGGGAGAGATTCACTCCCTGTGGTTTGTTGTGCTTCATCTTCCTCCTCTGTATAGTAGGGGAAAGGAAATGAAGCAGCATTAAAACGCTGCAGGGGAAAAGTGCTGTTACTTGAAGGGTTCAAAGGTACTGTATGATGAAACAGGTCACAAGTAGGGTAGAACGAAAAGAATCACAGGCATGCCCCTCATTTGAAACTGGTTTAGAAACAAAAGCAGCAGATGTCCTTTGAATGTGGAGATCAGTGACAAAACAGGCAGTTTGTAGCTGTGTTTTTTTTATTTAGGTTATGTTAATGAATCAGGTAGTTGTCACTATGCATGTGTAAAATAAAAAGACCAAACACATGCTTCTCAGAGTCATGGTTACAAATAATGAGAATATTCCACTGAAGTATTTTTCTATAGCCGGTGATGCATTTGGACAAACATATCTGTGACGCCTGTTAATAGCTTATCAAGTCTTTCATAAAAGTCTTTTATTAAGTGTTTCATAAAATGAACATTGCTGTAGTGTGTCAGCCCCTTTTCTCTTCTACCCTTGCTCTTTATTTAGTTCTTAAGGTAAAAAGAAATTACCCTTAATTTTTCACTATTTCTTACTCCAGTTCTCAGCATTTAAAGGAAAAAAAATTAGAAATGCAGCTAAACAATTGGTTCACTTGCAAAACATCAAATATTAATAAGTGACATTTCCAGTTACTTAGGTTTGTATTAATAGCTTGAGAACATCTGTTTGCACCTGATTTTTTTTTTGGTATCTAGGCTGTCCATTGCTCTGAAACCTAATAGCTCTGTTGCCTTGTGTCTCATTTAATGCACCTGCTCCTGATCTTTCCACGGTTCCAGCACTTCTTTACTTCTTTAGTTTCTTGGACTTCCTCCAGTCATTTAGAAGATCTTTCCTTTTTTTGTGGATTTCACAGACATTTCCCTGGATTTGTCCTTTTTCCCTCCATTCTCAACTCTTTTTTTTTTTCTGATCATATAATAAGATCTGCTTTCCAGACAGTTCCCACCTCATTTTAGTGCTTCAGGAGTTTATGGCAATTTTTATACCCTTCTGCATTTTTCTGTTTTTAAACTAGTATGATATAAGGACTCAAGAAATTTTTCTTTAAATCTTTTCTAGTTATTCCTCCTCCCAAACTCAGAAATCTACAATTTTCCTGTCTTCTAATGTAACTTTTTTGGGTTTGTTTCTGTACTTGTCTTTACCCATTGCATTTTGCTCGTTTTGTCATTGATTTCCTGTAACATATTCCCTTCCTCTCTCTCCCATTTCCAAGAGGTTTTTTTGTATCTCATGTACAGTACTGCAGTTTACCTTCATTCTACGAGTTAACCTTTAGAATAATTTATATTACATTGGTCAAGATGCTGAAGACTTGATACAGGGGGTCAGACAAATTTTATTCATGCTTTTAAGACCAGTCTTTTCATAACCTGTGCATTCACCAAACCAGAGAAGTAAATGGCTCTTCTGAGCTCTGATTTGGGTTTGGGGTATTTTTTCTCTTCTTTGGTCATTCTTTATTTTCTTTTGTGGAATAGCTACCAGTGTGGAAAAGTACTTTCTGAGGAGGTGCTGCATATTCCTCTATTTACAGTGGAGGTTTTGGTGACCAGAATTAGCTACCTAAGGTATCTCTGGGCAATGTGGTAGGTGGGCAACCCAGTCATGAGATGCTTGGTGAATGTGTGAATTGTGAGATGGGTGATTGTACAGGTCAGACAAACTTGCCCTATTATCCTGCTCAGAATTAGCATTCATTATTCAGTGTTGCTAAAATTAGTGCAGTAATTTATAGCAGTCAGTTCAGCATGTAATTTCACAAATGAAGGCCTGAATTAGTAAATGCATAAAGAAGCACAGATAAGCAGGCAGCTTCTTTAAGTTGTGGTTGCTTCTATGACACAGTATTAAGGCAGTGAGTTGCACAGATTAATGACTGACTGTGCTGTGCTCTGAGTTTTCTTCTAGAAATGCTTTCCTGAGCAAAGCTTTACCTGACTACACTCTTAGCTGTGTTCACTTTTCTTTCTGTTGCCAGTGTTGTTTTACAGATCCGTATGAATAATTAGCTTTGTAATCCTGGCCAATAGTCACTGCCCAGTAAGAAAACACAGAATAAAGTAGATATATCTACATTAAAGTGTAGTGTGATACAGTCTTTGCATAAGGTAGTTTTGAACTTCAGAGTCTACCAACACTTGGCATTTAAGCAACTTTACCACTCTCTTTCCTGGTTGCACTTAAATTTAGAATGTTACTTGCTTTTGGACTGGAATCTTCCAGGACTGACTTCTGAACATAGGTGAACATTTTAGCAATTTTTAAGTTGCATGTGGAGGCTAGGGTTTTATTTTGTAAGGAATACATCCAAATGATCTTCCTGTTTGTTTGCTTTTAAACAGTGCTGTAACTTCAGCTCTTGGAGAATTTAATTTGGAACAGCCTGGGTAAAAAGAAATAGTAATAAATGGCAGTTTTGACTTAATGAAGTTTTGGGATTGCTTTTTAATTTTTTTTTTCGGTGTTAATGCCACCGTACAAATCCTGTCTGCACTGACATTCCACATCTGCAAGCAAAAATATGCATGCATGGTTTATTTCAGCTTTATGCATACCAACAGGCTGAAATTATTGGTTTGCACCAGTAGAGCACTTCTGTCCTTAAGGTTTGCATTAGTGCAGCTGTACCCATGTTGAAGCTAAATATGTGTGTATGAAAAAAGGAGGCCTCAGCTGCAAATATGTAGAAGATACTTGCTATGAATGTGCACTTCATACACTCTGCTCAGTTTAGTTCATTATATAATTGCAGTTAAGATGTATAATTCTGGGTCAAGCACCCATATCCATTTTTCAGTAAGTTACTTTAAACATTGGGGGATTTGATTTGAGGTTTTGTGTACTTCAGTTGTTTGGAGTCATGTTGTTCAATGTAGCGCTCCTCCACAATTGAACAGGGAACTTAGGAGTGCAGCTTGACTTTATGTGCTTTTATTGTTGCTTTTTAAAAATACCATGTTATGTAAAACACACAGGCTTTTTTCCTTTTTTTTGTAATTTGCAAATACCCAAAAATTCTTTTGACACTAAGTGCACAAGCAGTCTGTCCTTCAGTTTGCATACAACAGAGGGAGAGGCAGGGATACTCTTCAGGAAACAGAAGCAGGCTGTAGAGGATTATAGGAGGCATAAGATAATGCTTTGGTGACTGGAGAACATTCCAACTTGAACTCTTTCCTCTGTGCAGTAGGTTGAAGCATCTGTTGTGCAGAGAACACATGACTGCTGCTGCTACTTCAAGCAGAGATTGATAAAACACTGTCCAGATGCACCTACACCTAAGAAAGTCTAAGCTTTAATGCAACTTTAATTTGGGGGTTTTTTGACTAAGGGGCTTCAGCTTGCTTAGTCAGTTCTTTGTATAAATGTATTTAGTAAAAATCCAACCTTGCTTTAGAAAGTAGGAATCACAATTGCATTTCATGCTACATACAAGAGGAGATACCAAATAGGCTGAGCTTTACTTGGGTGGACTTCTGATAAAGTTTCACCAGTTCTGTTTTGTAGAGGGACTGCTTCAACAAAATCGCATAGAAACTTGTGTTTTTAAGGAAAACTGTGTTCAGGGGAATTTCCTCTTTAGATGGTTTCCTTCACCTTCTCCCATCTCACACTCTGTTTGAGATCTGTGGGAAAAATGAGCTCTGTCACTTTACCTTGTGTCATAACCGTTGTGTTAAGCAGACCATTTATTCCTTGTCTATTAAGAATTATTCCAAGGTAAACACTGTAATCTTTAGCACAGCTATAGTTTGGCTCCTGCAGACCTTTGGGGTTTTTTTAACCTTAAAACTGAAAATCTTTTGACATCAGTTCTTTAAGTATCTGATATGTTACAAGGACCATGCAGTGTTTGCAGTGTACGTTTACAGAGAACTTTTGCAGACCATTGGTTGAGTACTTTGCTGGTATTTTTTTTGTCTGTACATTGCTCACTAAGTGGTAGCTTTACTTGACTGTAGTTCTGAAGTATGATTAATGTTTGAATTTTTTAACCTTTAAATATGACCGAGTCATCATGTGATTTATTTATGTCAAGAGTTTTTTTCAGCACTGGAGTTTTCCATTAACCAGGAGGATTGTTATTTGATTTGTTTAGCCATCATTATCTTAGGCTGGAGCATTAGCTTTACCCCAGAGAGAATAATTCCTATACCTGTAGTACCGCTGAAACTTTGAGTAATTAATCTACAATATTATGTTTGTATATTTCCACATTGCAAATAGTTCAAAAAACTGACAGCAGTGGGATTTTAAAATAACCTCCACTCATCTGCTCCCCACATGAAAACTTCACAACCACCACAGTACAAAAATGTAACTTCTGTGCTGAAGCCAGAAGCAATTAGACTTGGCTAGACAATGAGAAAATCTCCAGACTATTTAAACCGTAGAAGTGAAAAAATCAGAATGTTATGTTTTATTGCAGGTTCGGGAGCTGCAGACTCGTTTGCAGAGCGTGCAAGCCACGGGCCCGTCCAGCCCAAGCCGTCTCACTCCTGCCAACCGCCCCATTAACCCCAGCACAGGAGAGCTGAGCACCAGCAGCAGCAGCAATGACATCCCCATCGCCAAGGTGGGGTCTGTGTGTTTGTAGCCCTTCTCATGACCTGGGGAAAGCGGGCTTCATTTTGTGCTGTGCGAATGTGGGATTAACTGGAAGATGTCCTGAGCAGGTCCATGGACTTGAGCTGTGGAAAGGAATTAAACATTATTGACTCTAGTTCTCTCAGGGCTCAATTCTTTGCAAGTGTAACTAGAGAAAAGATGGGTTTTGTCTGATCTTTATGGGCTGTGTGCTGCTATGTAACCTGTGCAGCATTCTGACTTACAGATAGCTGAAAGAGTGAAGCTGTCAAAGACAAGATCAGAATCTTCATCATCTGATAGACCTGTCTTAGGATCAGAAATCAGCAGCATAGGGGTAAGAACTAAGAAGTGTGTGCGTGCATGATCTGTATTAAAATAAAAGCATTGTTTTCTTAATAAAATTAATATAAGAAACTATCTGAAAATACTTTAAAAGCTAGTTCGAGAAAAATATTTCAACAAAGAATATTTCACGCAGTATTAAGATCTCATTTCTCATAACTGGTGGCTAGAAATCATTCTCGTGAGTGACTTCAAGAGGAAAATTTTGGAGTCAGTTCCTCCAAAATGTTCTTCAAGAAGACTCTCCAGTTGCATTTCACAACTTTAAACCAACAGCAAACTGGATTCTGCTTTTGAAATGCCAGTGTAAATCAATAACACTGTTGTTACTGTGTGTTAATATTTGTTTTACTGAAGAACTTGGCTCTAACCCTTTGCTAAGCTCTCAAGAACATAAATAACTTGCATAGTAGGCTTTTTAAATGTATAATGAAATAGTGGACTTCACCCTTGGGTAGCAGAATGTTAGAACAAGATGGCTTCTAAAAGTGGAATCTTGTAAATATTCTGTTCAATGTAAAATTCATAACAAAAACTGAATAATGAATGCCTTGAAGTGAGTGCATGCAAGCAAATGCAGTTCTCAATGCTGAAAGTATCTGGGAGAAATCCAGTGGGTATCTATTCACAATGATCTATTAACTGCCCTGTGCAGGTGTCTAGTACTGTGGCTGAACATTTGGCACATTCCCTCCAAGACTGCTCAAACATCCAGGAAATCTTCCAGACTCTTTATTCACATGGATCTGCTATCTCTGAAAGTAAAATCCGAGAGTTTGAAGTGGAGACAGAGAGATTAAATAGGTGAGCTGGAAATTTAGATGTGCTCACACATGTTGTCTTCTGTTAGCTTTGTTAAAGTTGACTGCTTTTTTACCCTTTTTGAACATTTCTTAGTTCAGTTCCATCTCAGCTGTGGCAGCTGCAGATAAACATGGAATGTGGTTGCTGAGGAGGAGATTGAATTGTGTGCTAAGGATTCTTTCCATGAGTATGAGTTTGTTTGTGCATTATTAGATCAGCACAGCACCTTCCCCTGTCTGCACTGTGGAGTGTTCCCCTCTGTGGCTGTCGAAGCAGTCGTGGCATCTTTTTTCATAAGACACATCACTCCTTGAAAAAAGGACTCCCATAACTTAGCCTGCATCATTCTGGAATTAGCTTGCTTTGTTTTGTCCTGAAGAAATGGAATAATAGCATTTAACTGTCTCAATAAATGTGCTGATGTGTGGTGGTGTGGCATATATATCAGCAAATAGGTTTCTGTCTGCAGAAGAGAGATTGCAGCTTTCTGGTTGCAGTTAAAATACTGCTGGTGTTATCCTTCAGCAAGCTCTATCAAAACCAATGTTTTATGTCTTTTTTGGCACATAAAATCAAAACTGTGGATCACGAACATGAGAATCGTGTCTCAGCATGTCTTACCCAAATTCTGTCTTCCCCACAGCTAGCTCAAATTTAGTCTGATCAGTACAATAGCTCTTTTTATTTATAGCTCATGTTTTTGTAGTGCTACAAAACGTGATCCTTGTTTTCTTTTTCCTTTTTTTGCCTTTTTTTCTGTACACTGCACAATTATGCTTTGACAGCATGTGTCGTTATAGAAGATGTCAAGCTACAGTAAGTGACGAGTTCTAGCAACTAGGAAAGTCAGGGCTTTGTTCTGGTAACTGAACAAATGGTATACTGCCCTTCTCTTCTTGTCAAGAAGTCAGTGGTTTTACAGTCATGATGGCATAGATTTCTTCATTAGCTACCTGTGCAAGGTTTCATATTGTTTGTCTCTCTGGTTTTGGCATATATCCAATTTTTACAGTTAGGCATAGTACATTGATGTGTGGTTCAGTTGTCAGCAGAGAGAATAAGCAGTAATACTGATAGTTTGAATCTTCATTTTCATGTTCAGAGTTAACATCATTGAGGAGGGTGTTACAGTTAAGCTTCTGTTTCACTGTTGCCAGAACATTTGGAGATTACATAGCCCCACTGGAACCTCATTCGTAGTTTGGAAGTTCCCTCTCTAATCACAGCCCAAACATGACTTCAGGTGGAACGGTTATTCTGGATATTCAGAAGAAAGGAGGCATTTATGCAACTGCATGATCCCTGCACACACCCACAATCGCACTAATGAATGTGCTATTTAAAACAAGTTGCAAATGTGGCAGCAGAACGTGAGGAATGAAGGCAGAAAAATTGAGCAAAAGGTTAATATGAAACTGTCCTATGCAGCAGTCTTGTGGCTGCAAAACAAGGGTACAGCTTTCTGCTTGCTACTGCTGCATGGGGTTATGACTACATTTTATGGGAAGGAGAGGATGACCTAAGAGAAATTTCTATCCTCTTGGCTGTTGATAAGGGATACAGAAGTGATGGATTTTGCCGTCTTCATTAAAAACATTTGTGTAGACCAAAAAATTTTTGTTGTTTCACAGTATGATTGTCCTAGAATTTTCAGGACAGTGACTGCAAGTTAAGCTTGAAGGCTGCAAATTACTTCTTTTTTTGCAGCCGTATTGAACACCTGAAATCCCAGAATGACTTGCTGACAATAACACTGGAGGAGTGCAAGAGCAATGCAGAGAGGATGAGCATGCTTGTAGGCAAGTACGAGTCCAATGCCACAGCCCTCAGGCTGGCACTGCAGTACAGGTATGTACCTACACACGGGGCTCAGCCAGAAATAGAGAGCTGGGGGAGGCTTGGTAGAAGTGTTCAAGAGTGAAGTTGTTAGTGTGTCATAGTAATACTGTTTATTTTTTGTTTCCTCCCTGAAAAAGCTCCCATTTGGTTAAACTACTTGACAGGCTACCCAACTGAAGTTATTGCTACAGTGTATTTTAACTCTAGTTCACCAGCATCTAGCAGTAAT
Organism: Edolisoma coerulescens; assembly: GCA_013397115.1. Classification (NCBI taxonomy): domain Eukaryota; kingdom Metazoa; phylum Chordata; class Aves; order Passeriformes; family Campephagidae; genus Edolisoma; species Edolisoma coerulescens. The sequence goes on along the minus strand of VWZW01002933.1, from coordinate 246,899 downwards.
GTAGAGGTTTATCTCTTCATTCTTAAATACTGAATTAACATCTGAATTAGGGGTTGTGCATAGGCTCAGACTGTCTTGCTGAATCAAGCCTTAAGATACAGTTTCTCTGTACCTTTCCCAAGAGCAGTGGACCAGAGAGTGTTGTACTCCACATAACTCAGAATGACTTTGTATTGCATCAGTTGGAATTGTGGATTAATGGCTTGGTATTTGGTAATAAGTATGTAAATTTTCTTCAAACTATTTGCAAAAATATTGTGTCACTTAACACCTTCAACTGTAACTAATTTGGGACAGGCAGGTTTCGTCTTGGGACAAATTGTGTGCCTTTTAAAGAATGTATTCTTTTACTATCAGCCTTGAGCAAATTGCAAGGAAGTGTAAGTTGCTAATAGGATATTAGTATGTATTTTTAAAAACATTAAAATGCACCCGGGAATGCGTGACTCATAATTGGAAGCTGTTCTGTTGTAAGGAGGAACATCTTACAGCCAGGACAGAGCAAGAAGTATTTTTCTTGCATCTTCTTTTCTTCTTACAACACTTTGTGTAGTATAATTATATTGCAGAGTATATAATACTGTATTTTGTATAGTAACAAGGTCTGGGAAAGGTTTCTCAGAGGGATCATGTTGAGCACTGTTTGTATTGTCATCTGTCTGGAGCTTCCTTTATTTCAGGTCACTCTCTTATCCTTTGTCTTGTTAACGTTACTTGAGGCCAACCTGGCACTGTTACAAGAATGGGGAGACTGCTGAATGCTTGTGATAGAAGCTATGTGTATAATGTTATTTAATATCCCTGCTGCTAGACAAGTAGTAGAGAGTCATGAAGTTAATCAGCTATCTCTTTTTTGTTGTTGCTATTGCAGATATTGTTCCCCTGTAAATTGCAGTTAATATTTTGTGTGATTTTTGTTTTCCCTTTCAGTGAACAGTGCATAGAAGCATATGAGCTGCTGTTGGCATTGGCAGAAAGTGAGCAGAGTCTCATTCTTGGGCAATTCAGAGCTGCAGGTGTTGGTTCTGTTGGTAAGACATCAATGAATCACTTAATTTAATCTTTTTTTGGCATGTCAGTTAGCAGTAGAATTGGTTGTAATGGTGAATCATGTCATGACCCATTACTTAAGAATGCTTTTCAGTCTTTTTTTGTTTTTAACTATTTAAGTTATTTTATGCACCCCAAAAATAAGGGGAAAATACAAGAGAGCAATTTAAATTCACCTGTATATGCTATCACAAGGAGATGCCTATTTTGGCAGGGGTGAGACTGTTGTAGGTATGCAACTGTACAGAGTGGAATAATTAAACAATACTTGTGAGCACAGGTGGCTTAGTGCCGTAAAGCTGTAGTAATTGCTAGTCCAGATTCAGTAAGATTGACTCCCCAGAAACTGAGCCTAATCTGTGAAAAACTGGGATTAAAATAACACAAAGGTAGCATTGAATAGTTACAAATAAAAAAATTTTAAAAGCCTGTAATTTTTCACCCCGTTTTACCTTTGCTCTGAAATTTTAAAACATTCTATCTTCTGTTTAGCCTGTATGTTCTGGATTTTTCTTATTTTGTGGTTAGTTAATCCTGTGGCTAAGTTTGTTTTTTAATATGCTGCCTGCTAAGTAATGGAGCAAGCCACTATCATAGGTACAGTACAGTTCAGAAATTTGGAGCTTGACATTGCTGCTGACTCCATTCTTCTGATGGAAAGAGGCGATTACACAATGAAATTCCAGTGTTAATAGTCCCATTCCTTTTATTGATAGGAGGAGGCAGCTGCAGTAATCTTCCAGCAGAAAGAAGGGAAACATTCAAAGAGAGAATAAGTCTTCATACTGTGCTGAGGCATAGCAAGTGCCTGGAGTGTTAGGAGCACTGGCTTCTCGGTAGTGGGGATGTCTGAGATTTTCTTCCGCCTTTCTCCAAAACTCTGTTCATTCCTTTCCACAATGTGCTAGGAGATTTCTCCCAGCTGGCAGAGATCAGTGAGTAGCAAAGTGAATTTAGGCTTGGATTTTCCACTCCTGTAGGTGGTAGAAAGAAATCTTGGAAGGGAGAAATACTTTGGGTTTGAGTAAGGTTTCATCTGGCGTACGTTTTGTGGAGGAAACTGTAGTTAAATTTTTATGTAGGTGTCTGTCTACAGCTCTTAATTATGGTATTATCAGTTACAGCCCTGAGACAGAAACAATTCAAATTTCCCATTACACAGCACAGCATGGAGGAAGATGGTTTATGTACCTTTATTTCACCATGAAATTTGATTAACACACCTAGATAAAATAACAAATTTTTCGTTTGAAGATCAGTCAAGCTTTATATCAACATCTGTGAATGGAAAATTCATGGGAGTTGCATCACTTCAAGCTGAGCATATCTAGCTTCTCTTAACAGAACATCACCCTTCCTTTCTTCCTCATTAATGTTACTTCTAGTGCAAGCACTTCACTCAGCAAGTGTGAAGTACAGGTAATTGGCTTGAACAAGGATTAAATGGAAATCCAACACAGAGCAAGCTGTTGGGTTTTGGTAAAGTATGAATATATTGTACCTTAATCTACAGGTACCTTTGTAGATTTTCTGTGTAGCCAGTAACAGTCTTAATTTCATGACTTGACTGCAGCTGGAAGACTGTAGGAGTAGTGACAGTGATGGTTTCAGTCCTGCTTCTGAAGCTTACCAGCTACACAGGTGCTGTATAACCACTAAAAATCATAACAATTTAATAAACCAGTGCTAGTTATCTTTTGGCTTAGTATGCATGACCGTAAACTGTGAAAGGCTGCTTCTGAGCAGCAGGGCATTTCTTCTGTCTGGCCAGGTAGCCTGTAAGAAGGTGTTCAGGCAAACCATCAGGCTTGAGATCAAGGGGCCTGTGAGAAGAAGCTCTGGAAATGACTACATTGTGAAACCACACTGCACTGACTGGACTAAGAGTTGTAATTGAGGCTGAGGCTTTTCCAAGTGTGTTCACAACTTGAGCATCCAAACCTAATGTTAATGCAGAATGCACACCATTACAAACAGACAAGCTAAAATCATACATCGCTTAAGACATGTTGCCTGGAGCCACAAGTACCTGAAGCTTGTGACTGGTAGAGGTGCATTCAGGCCAGTATCCCAGTTACCACTGATGCTCACACAGAGGTAAAGTTGCTTTTACCTCAAAAATTGGTAATTTATTGTTATTGTCTTGGTATGAACTGAGAGCAAGTAGAAGGATGTCTACTCTTGCCTTAATTTCTGTCTGAAACATTGTTTGCTTGAAAACTAGGGGACCAGACAGGTGATGAAAACGTTACACAGATGCTTAAGAGGGCTCATGACTGCAGGAAGACAGCTGAGAATGCAGCAAAAGCCTTGCTGATGAAACTGGATGGGAGCTGTGGGGGAGCCTATGCAGTCACAGGCTGTAGCGTGCAGCCCTGGGAAAGCCTCTCCTCCAACAGCCACACCAGGTAACTGCAACTCTTCTTCTCCCCTAATCTCCTAATCTTTGATTTCAGACCAAAAATTATGTTCTATTGTATTTACTGAGCTACCTCTCCTCACCTCAGTCCTCTAGCTTCTGTGCTTTGATTTATGAGTCACCATAGCTCTGTGGTCTAATTGTCTTTGGACTTTGAGCAACTCCAGCCAAGAAGGGTTTTGTATAGATTTGTTGCAAATGGGTGACTCAGAACTTTGATCTTCCTCATAAAGGGCAAAGCCATTACTTTTTGTTTTACTACAGTGACTTTCTTGCTGTTCTATTGGAACTCAAATCATGTACTTGTTACTCATATCTATTGTATGCAGACAGCACGGATGTGCAGAGATCTGAACAGGCTTTCACTGGCATTTTGGAGTGCTCAAGAATTGTTTTCTAAATATTGCACGTGTAGCCATTCTGTTTTAAACCATTTTCTCTTCCTTCTCCTTACCCTTTGCCTCCCTCCAAATTCTTCTTCCCATCCTGTTCTTTTCACTCATGGAGTGGGTTCTTCTAGGGAAGACTGGAGATTGCAGTTTTTCTGAAGACCGAAAAAATAATGAAACTTAGATGAGCTGTTGTTGCAGAAGTGTTCCAGTTCAAATATATCTGCCAGCAGCTTCATTTTGAGTTTTTGCCTGCCTGTGGTGTAATTGTACTCTGCAGTGAATATGTGTACTTGTGTATGGATACAAATTTGGCAAGTGTCCTGGATAAATATAGATGAACATTTTTCTCTTTAAAAGTTATTTTTGTTTCTCAGATTTGCTCTAAAACTTCATTTTAATTCAGTTTTCTAGCCAGTTCTTTATTCAAATGCTGTCATTTTTTTGACACTTCAGAAGTTTATTTTAGTACTGTGTCATTTCCTCTTCTTGCTGATGCCTCCTCCAAAGGATCTTATTTCCTGCCATATGACTGGCATGGAATAGCTAAAAAGTGAGCAAAAAGGTAACCTGAGGGAACAGGGTCCTAATGTGAGGTGAATTTTAATGTTTTATTCAAAGTTTTCTGGTGCACTCTCAGTCCAAGAAAGCTGTATCTTTATATAGAAATTACTGTGGCAGCACCTGTGCCAATAGCACATTGATCACACCTTGTACCAAAAGCATTTACCAGCCTTGGAAAGAAATTACGTAAAGCTGTTTCAAGCACTTGGCTTGCTGTGTCTTAGGCCGTATCTACACCTGTATGTGAACATGTTGTCTGTGTCTACATGTAGTAACACCTCTACCTAAGCCAAGCTTGTTTTCCATTTTATTGTTTGAAAGGATCATTTTCAGTTTTTCATAACTACCTCAGCATTTTTCTTCCTTGTGAGATATGTGGCATGTAGTCAAGGCATAGTAATTTTTTTTTTTTCTTGAAAACAGTTCAGGTAGTTTCCAGTATTGACAGGGAAGAACTGGCGGGGGAGAGGGGTTGTTCCTGTTTTAGTGTTTGCATTCCTAGCCTTTCACTGAAAGTGTTCAGTAGGAATATTGTCTCTACAGCCATTGCTTGCTTTAACAGAATTTTTGGGAGGATAAGAGAGGGAGGATAAGAGTCTGTGTCTGTGTTCATTGGTGGTCAGCTGGACCTGTGTGTATGTGTCCATGTAAGGTGTTGGCTCAGTGGATGAAGTTTCAGCAGAGCGTGTTTAAAGTGGCATAGGATTGAAAATTTCATCAGGATGAACTATGTCATGAATGTGAAAATGCAATTATGAATGTTCTTATATGAAAGAGATGTTTTAGCTTGAGCCATTATCATTGTAGTATTTTTTCTTCTGGTGTGGAGCAACATACTGTGCTGAATGCGGTAACTTTTACGATTTTTTTTTTTTTATGTATGTGGAACATAGGAGATAACAGCTCTTGTCACTCATCCAGAGGGCACACAGCAAGTCAGGAATTTGTGACGTGGGCACCTTGATCTGATTGTGACTTACACATTGTTGTCCCTCTCCCCTCCCACCATGCTCAAAGTAATTTATCTTTGCCTAAGCATACGTATCAATGAAAACATTTTTGAAACTTCAGCTTCTCCAGGAAATATAAATCTTCTCTTCTTTCCGTCTGTTGTGCTCAAGTGGCACGTGATTAGAGGTGTTTTTAGATTTTTCTTCCTGTGAACACTGTCTTAAAAGAGAGGAATCCCCTCTTCAGCTTACAGGCACATGACATTGTTCCAGCCCATTGATGGAAAAGCTGTCCTGGTCAAAAAGGCATACGCTTTTCTATTTTTATATCACAGAACCACAGAATCATCAAGTTTGGAAGAGACCTTCAAGGTCATCCAGTCCTACCATCACCCCAGTACCACCATAACCACCCCTTAACCTTATACCCAAGTGCCGCATCCAGACACCTCTTGAACACTTCCAGAGATGGTGACTCCACTGACTATCTGGGCAACTTATTCCACTGCCTTACCACTCTGTCAGTGAAAATTTTTTTCTAGTATCTAATCTGAACCTGCCAGGGCACGATTTAAGGTCATTTCCTCTCACCTCCAGTGAGTGTTGTGTGAACCACTCACCACTTGGGGACCACTGCAAAAATATTTTTACAGTATTTGATTGAAACATACTTTGAATCTGCAAAACTGAATTTTCTTGCCTTAGATATTTTAGTGTTGCGGGCTTTTAGTTGCAGATATGTATTGCTACCTTTTCCCTTTGAAACTAAATTAATAAAGCAGAAGTAGGATGATGAAAACTATCCTTTGCTGAGACTTGTGAAAAATTACTAATTCTCCCTGTTGTTTGAAATCCTGTAGAGTATGGATTTACAGTCGCATTGTCGACCCATCTTGGGCTTTGAAGTTTCAAATGAGATTCTGAATGTCAAATCACTGAACACATTACTGAGGGTAAATGCTTGGTGAGCCACTAGTGACAAGTGGTTAAAGACTGTAAAAAGGAGCAGCTGAAATGAAAATAAATGAAATGCAATGAAAGAACATCTAAATTCATTTGACTGGCAGCAGCACTACAATAATGTTGCCAATTCAGTTTTTGAAAATAGAAATTGGTTTGCAATGTAGTTGGAAGTCATAATTATTTTAAATGGACATAAGCTAAGTATAGAACAGACACTGCCAAGAAGGTTTGACTGATTGCACCTTTGCAAGGAAACAAAAGGGAAGAAGCCCAGTTGTAACACTGACTGAAAATATGGTGTATTTTATTCCCTGCTGTGCTAGTAAGCCCAACCTTACATCTGGGTCCATGGGGGGACAGATTTGGTCCATTATGTGCAAAGGCAGTTCTTCGGTATTATGCAGTGTCACAAAATATCTGAACTCAGTCAACTGTAGGAATATATCTCTCCTCAGAGCCATCTCCGGTTTCAGTTAAGTTGGTTACAGACAAGATCATCTTGGCAGAGGCGTGCAAATAAGTTATTTAGAAATGTCCAAACATGTATCTCAGTGTTATCTGTCTAACACTTTGTTGCTGGACTGAAGCAGTCTCAGAAGGAAGCAGAACAGTTTACCAAAGGTTCTGATTTTAGCTGTTGTTTGTCTTTTGCCTGATTGAGGTATTTTTCAGTTTCTCAGGAAGTAACCTTCTGGCATTGTACTGTTTCAGATCTCAAGCCACAGTGTTCAGCTAGAAAGAAGGTCTTTGGGCTGTGTATACTGTGGATCAAGTGTGTTCTTTCAAGCATTAGGTTGTGTGCAGGTATTCAAGCAAGTTTGTGGATTCAGTTCTGACAGTGTTAATATCAGTTCTACCAAGTGCATTATCCATGCCATTGCTGAATTGCGGATTTATTTATTTATTTATTGACTTGATTTTTAACAGATAAAATCATGCTCATATAGGGTTTTATGGACAAATTTTTGTAGTGAACAGAAACTATTCACAGAGAAGCACTGCTGAAAGCCTCCTTTATATCCATCCACTGCATTTTATGCACACACACACTCATGCCAGGACATAAGACTGACATTAGGCTGTACCAGCCCACGTATTTTCCACAAATTGTATATGAAAATTAATTTGACGTCACCGAGGCATGACATCGTCATAAAAGACTCAAAGGATGAAGCAAGTGTGAAGAACATTTCTCTTTGCTTGCTCTGATACAGCATCAGTGAGAATGGGCACATTGATGTTGTATTCCCTCCAGCTGTGATGAAACTGTGATCCTTCCTCTGTCCTTACCTAAACACTTGAGAAATAAGAAACTGAGCATCTTTTGCAACAGTTTCCTGTGGTGTTTGGATGGATGCAGTATACTATGAATGTTTTCCTTTGACCTGATTGCTGTTCAGAAGGGAGGGAATATCAGAAATTCAGGAGGAAGTGCTCACCAGCTGTCATCCCTTAAAGAGAGCACTGGTGGACCGGCACTGTGGCTGTGGAGAGCTGTTTGGTGGGGCTTTTGGGGGAACACACCCTGGCGGAGTTGCTGGGGAGATCAGAAACACTGCAGTGTTGTTTCTGTCCCTTCCACCTCAGTTGCTTCCAGTCTTCTGGGTGGGGACATCCTGCTAAATGCAGGGGCAGAGTGAAGGTTCTTGTTCTCTTTTGTGCTGGCTGAGACACAAGTTCCTTCCTGAGCTCCCCTCAACTTCTTAAAAAAAAAAAAAAAAAAAGAAGAAGAAGAGCAGCTTGCTAGCAATTCACCAGAGGAGCCAACTCAGCTGCAGACAGGCAGGCAGGCAGCCACGACTGAAGTAAAAGCAGCCTGAGTATCACTGGCAACAGCCCAGTCTGCCTTCCTCAGTTTGGACTGTACTACCCTAATATATATGTGCATAGCTGTGGGTCTTTAAGGGCCGCATTCTGTGAATATGCACAGAGTATGAGATCCACCTCCACATGACAATAAACTTTCAGCATTTTTTTGCTCAGGTTTCATTTGCAGCAGGAGGGCTGGATTTTCTTTCTTTTGCAAGCAAAAACTAAGATGAGGTCTTTTTTCCCCAAGATTTGAAGCCTTTAAAAGCTATCCTTCCTCCGACAACAGCTGTTTTACATTTAATCCAGAAAAGCTCTGCAATTGCAGTCTTTGGGTGCTGAGGAAGAAACTTGCAACATGACTTCAGTACACAATTAAGTATTTTTCACATTGTCTATCCTCACTATATTTATATAAATATCTACTTCAACGATATACCTTTAGGTTTAGTGAAGCAAGATTAAGTGTTTCAAGATTTTCTAATCAAGAAACAGTATGAACAAAAATTTTTTTCAGCTTGAGAGGGTTTCTATGTATATAGGTACTGAGTGTTCTTAAGCTTCACTGCAGAAGGAAATCGATGAAAACAAAAGCAAAGACCAGTTTACAGTTGCGTCGACTATGGCAGGCACCCCTTATCCCTCAGAAAAGGAGGGAATAATGTGAAATTAACATAGAACTATGGTAAAGAGCTGTAATGTGTTATTTCATGAGGGGGAAGGATTTTGAGAAATCTTTGTAGACCTGCCAATTCTCTATCTTCTTCAAGGCTGTGCTTGGAATTTGTGGGAAGATGGGCAATTATTTGAAGCAGTTCAAAATCAATGTAGCTTTAGCTGAAGTAGAACCAAAGGAAAGAGAAAAATCGAGCCTATCTTGATAGGCTTTCCCTTTGCACATGCATAATATTTTAGGACATCATCCTGGCTCTCACAGCATCTAGCGGGTGGGACTTTTTTCTTAGTCCAAAAATGTTGAACAGCAGTGCAATTTGATACAGAAAGTGATTTATTCCCCTGCTGATAACTGAGATCATCTAGCATTCCAGACAGGCGAAGGATGTCTAATGGATGACTTATCCCTCACCCAGCAGCTGATTACAGAACCTCATGAGACAGCAGGCAGCTTTGAGTGAGGCTGTAGAAACAACATGGCATTTTATTTTCCTTTTAGTGTTATTGCAACTATATTCAGCCCTGGAATGCTACAGCTGTGTCAGTCGGGGCCCCCTGCAGCACTGGCATGCAAGGAGGTGGATAGGCAGCACTTATCCACCATTGCTCTAAAGACATTGTTATCCCCTTCTGCAATCTCTGTGTAAACACTTGTGGGGCAGAGTAATGGGCCCTCATTTGTTCAAAAGATCCACCAAGTCTTTCATGATGACTTTTTATTCGAATTCCTGCTACTCTATGAGTTTGTTTTAAATCACTCTAGCCCTGAAGGAATGTCAGTATGCTGAGGAGTACACCTTCATATGAACTGAGCGATGCTATCTCCTGGCATCGGCCAGTGGACTTTTGCTCAGGTTGTTTCCTGAAAGTATCCATTAAAATATCTGAGGTGATAACTGGTATGGTCATCAGCAGAGATAAATGAAGTCTTGGCTGATTCTTTTTTCTTAGCAGATGCTTCATCTCAAAGAAGATGAAGACTCAATGTCTGAGCAGCTTGCTGTGCTAGGTTATTGCTAAGTCTTAAGTAGCTTTTTTTTTTCCTTTTTAAATAAACAAAAAATACTTTTTTTCAGAAGATGCAATTTCAAAAAAAGTAATTCAGTTACACATCACTAAATATCTGGTTTGCAGAGAAGTTGTCACATGATTCAATTTTCTCATGCAACTTACAGAATTTCTCTTCTGAATTTGTCACATCTCACATTGCAGTGTCCAGTCCATGCTACATCTGTGTCCTTTCTATGAACTTTTAAGTAAGAGTCAGATGCATTGATGAAGTATTGGGAGGGTGTTTGATATAAAAATTAAGATTTTGTTCCAAATGTATGGTTTTTTAATACCATTCTTTCTCTTTCCAGTACTACCAGCTCAACCGCAAGCAGTTGTGACACAGAATTTACGAAGGAGGATGAGCAGCGGCTGAAGGATTACATCCAGCAGCTGAAAAACGACAGGGCAGCAGTGAAACTGACAATGCTGGAGCTGGAAAGCATCCACATTGATCCCCTTAGTTATGACGTTAAGCCACGTGGAGACAGCCAGCGGCTGGACCTGGAAAATGCAGTCTTGATGCAGGAGCTCATGGCGATGAAGGTATTTTATTTACAACCAAGAGGGGAGCTGCTCTGCTGGCAATGCCAGTGTGCCACAAAACATGCTCAGTCACACACATGGGAGGCTTTGGTAGTGGTCACTTGGTAATAGAGGGTAACTTTGGTGAAACATATAATCTGGACTGAAAATTCAGTAGTCAGAAAGTGACAGAAGGCAGTGCATTAACAGTGATGAGCTATGTGTGTTTTGAATTAGGCAAGGACTTCATCGTGTCTCTAAACTTGGAATGCTCTTCTTGACAAACGAGATGCTCTCTCTCTAAGAGATATGGCAGCTGAGTTGCTTGAGGATGACCAAAAACCATGATTCAGCACTTCCCAAGACACTGTTCATTACTTACAAGCTTGCAAATGTGCATCATGAATATTTGTGAACTGAAGCAGAACAAATTCAGCTCCTTTTAACACTGGTGTGGGAGGAGGAATGGTCTGTCAGATGTCATCCCTAATGCTCTCTGGCAGTTGGTCACAAGTCCTGAGCTGTTCTAGGCACTGTGTTGCAATCTGTAGCTCAGTCTGGAGTCTGAGCAAAGAGTAGGGTGTATAATGGCTCGCATTAACATAGGGTGTTGGAGAAAACCCTGGTTATATGTCCAGCTCTAAAGAAGTGATCTAGAATAGCTGATCTTTACTGACCAGGTATAGAGCTTACATCATTTTAAGTCTATCCTCTGTATTGATTTTGAGAGGTGAACTAAAACATAGGAACTTATCAAAGGCAATACAATGTATGTCTGTGTTCAGAATTTGTCTGGTTTTGGTTCCGTTAAAGTAAGTTTAATTTCTGCATTTTAGCAAGTGCTAATTTAGCCAACTAATTGCAGACATGTCAGGTGATGGTATTGAGTGGGACAGCAAACCCTAATAGTTTCATAAGCTTATAAAGTTACAGATTTTTGTTCAGACATGCTGCTTCTGCCTAAGCGGTCACCTGGTGATGATAATTATGTTCTTAGTGGTGCTGCTTTTCCATGACGACAGATACAGTTTTGCAATAATGCATTCATTATTTGCAGTTCAGAAAAGATTGCTTGCTATCAGTCGGGAGAAGTAAAATTATGTTAGTTGTTTGAATACATTTTGGCCAACAGCAGTGTATTCCTCACAACTAAAGCATGCAAGATGCACTGGAAGACACTGGTGGATAATTAGGTGTGTATTTCAGATATCACACTTCTTTCTCCTTTTTTGAATCCAGATCTTCCCCGAAATCTCTTGTATGCCATCCTTACCTCTATTTTAAAATTTGAACTTATTTTAATTTACTTTCATAATTTAATTTTAATTTAAAAGGGCAAACTGCAGAGCTGTATCCCTTGTGAGTAGTGCCTCTGCCTTCCCTGACTGGCAGGGACACCAGCAGTTGCATATCATAATTTCTGATACACTTTTGAGCGCTGGTAGTCCTTTTGTTCGCAAAACAATCATCTAACTTGTTCTTGACACACGGCATCCATTTGGCTGAAGCTGGCACATTGGGTTTTCACTGCAGGAATTGCCTCTAGAAGAAGAACGTTTTCTTCCTGATTGGGTTGTGTGTAGTGCATACAGAATAGACACACATTTTGCACAGGTGTCTGAAGTTACCTTCAGCCCTTTGCAGTGCAGAGAAACCGACAGTACTGTTATTCATTGTAATTTCTTGTACTTTGCTGGAATTCACAACTGCAGGAAAACATTATGTTTCTGAAAGAGACATTGTGAAAACTCTGATTTGTCAAATGTATTACCTTATCAGCTTCCATGGTTGTTGCTCAGGTCTGCATCACACTCCTTATCTGTTTGTCAAGCTAGAACAGAGTTGAACCTAAGGTCAGGACTAATTTTGGCTTTCTGAGTATATTTTTTGTATCATTTATTTGAAACATGTACCTTACACAGAATAGCATATGTATCTGCCTCCTTCTAAGACAAACAGATAATTTAAGTTTCCTTACAGTATTTTATTTAACTTGAAGCAGATGGACTGCAGAAGACTTCATTGCTTAGCATTTTTAATTTATTCCCTCCCTTCCACATTCTTAGCAAGGATGACACAGCTGGACCAAGCTACTCAATGATTTCCTGCGTTGCTGGGTCTTACAATCTCCTGCTGTCTCCCCAAAACTTGGTTCTGTGTTGGAATATCTGCTGCATCTTTTGGTACCTTCCATTTCTGATTCCCAGTAAAAACTGGTCACCTCATCAGTTTGAAAATACCTTTACAACACTAGTTCTTCATTATTAATTAGAAAGATGTTTTGAGGGTGGTTTCTTTGCTGCCCTGTTTATTATTATTTTTTACTGATCCAGAGTGTAAGACATAGTTGTCTGCCAGTACTTGTGTAAAATTCAATTCTTTGCTTCAAGCAATAATTAACCATGTTTCCAAATACATTCTCGCCCGTGGTTTGTCATCATTCAGTGGTCTTGCTTTGAGGTCAGTTGTTGTCATGCCCCAGTTAGCAAGGAGATTACTTCTGATGGGTGTAAATAATTCTTGGTTTACAGCCTTTCTGCATTTCAAAGGACTTAATCTAGATAAGAAGTCTCAGCTTTCTACACCGATAATTTTTCCTCTTTTGTGTACAGGTGTTGATAATGTTGCTCATTATGTGCCTTGAGACCACAGTCTTGGTGGAAAATATCAAGAATTCCACTGTCCACCTTCGTTACAGCGCTTCATGCTCTTACAGATTTATGTAGTGAAATACAGTTAACTAGAGCATGACATTTGTCTCTTCTGATGTTTGTTTTAGTTCTGAAGGCTGGTATGTCCCACCTTGGTTACTGTGGACCTCCTAGAGTCAAGACTTTTTGTGACTTTTAGAACTTTTTGCCACATTAGAGTCCTACATAACCAAATTGAATACAAGTTTTGATTTTGAGAATTCCCTGGTGTTTCTGATCATTTTGAACCTGGGGTTTTTAACTTTTGTTCAAGTTTTTTGCCCAGATTCAGAATTACAATATGACTGCAAGTACAGAATATCCCTCCATATTCAATTAATTAGTCCCCAAATAACTGCTGGATTTGATACTTAAAGCTTGTGAATTTGTATGGATTGTCTTAAGTCTTCTGCGATCCCCTAGAAGAGGGACCACTTGCTACCCCTCCTTCAGGATTTCATTCAGTAAATGCCGCTCATGCTCACACTCTGAAGATTTAGGTGTGTTAAACTGCAAAATGCTTCACAGCAACCTATAGCTAGAAGAGAAGGGAAATAGTAAATATACAAAGGTGGCACTGTCATTTCAATTAAATTTAGGTGCCGTTTTTAGAAAACATATTTTCATGGAAAAAAATTGCTGCATATGTACAGACTAAGTATACCTGAACTACTTGAGTTTTCCCACATGAGATGTGGCTGCTGTCACTCTGCCTCACACGTTGTATGGGTCCATACCACAATCCTCAACTGCAGTTTTAATTTTTAACTATCTTCAGCCTTTCCATTCCCTCCTGCTCCTTCCCTGGGAACCTCTGTAAGAAACTGGCTGACAGCTTTTTAACTTTTCCCCTGCTTTGTTTTTGCTTTTTTGCTTCCAAGTCACATTGTTTTGACATGAGAAAACTAACATATGGGAGGTGCATGATATGACTTCTGGGACAGGATACAAACTGCTGAATTCATATATATGGTGATCTAAGCTTACTGTCTTCAAAGGAGTTAAACATTGATCCTCAAATTTATTTTGAGCTTGGATATGTTAAAATAAGTTAAAATTATGAAAGTAAAATAAGTTAAAATCTTTACATGATGAGAAAAAACAGTTCCACAGATTCATTGTTGGAGTGGATAAATTCACCTTTTTATTTTAGTAAATAAATGTCCCTTATTTCTGGGCTGAATTTGCCTAGCTTCAGCTTCCAGCCAGGAAAGATCTTGTCATGACCATCCCACACAGACGGCCAAAAGTATCTTTTATTCATACAAGTGCCTAAATACTCTGTTCAAATTACTTCTCAGCCTTCACTAAGAAGGCTAAGTAGATTAATGGCTTTAGAAGTTAAATGCATACACTTGAGTATATCAGACCATCTAGTTCTCCTCTGACAAAACTCCTATAACAAAATTTGCCCATCATTATTTATCAGTATTATTTACATGTTTTACTGTTGAAAAAGGCAATTAATGGTAAGTTTGCATAACAACTAAATTTGTGTAAACCACATCGAATGAAACTGGTTGTGCTTCTAACCTTCAGTTCACAAACAAGCAGATGAATAAATCAATGACTTTAAAGCTCATACAAACCTTTCCAAGCCCCTCAGGCTTTTTAAGATATGGATTTTATTCTTGCATGGCTGGTGATTCTAAATAAGCCAGTGATTACCTGTGATAGTTGTAACTGTGATACACCTGTGTGCACTTCTTAAACTTAATCCAGACAGCAGATTTTTGGTAGGAACATAGATTCCCTTCTACATAAAAAGTTAGTCTAAATATGTGTTAAGATTTGGTTTTGTATAACCTTTGTTAATAATGGCTGTAATAAGAAAAGCGTTATTTTTGAATGATAAAGCAAGATACCTCTGTTATTTTTGTGATTAGAATTTTTTTGTTTGTTTAAAAAAAAAAAATAGTGACTTGTTCCTAGGCTGGCCACACAAGAAGCCTCTGTCTTTCGAAGGTGTTTACACAGTGAACAAGTCTGGAACCAAAATGTAATACAGAAAATGTTTGCATGAACTCAGTATTCACCCATCAGGTGACCTAGGGCAAGGCAAGCTAAACAGTGAACATGAATCTAGGTTGGTTTTTTTTTGTTTTGTCAGTCTTTTGTTTGTTTAGTGGTGGTTTAAGCACTTAATGTAAATTATGTCTTAGTACTATCTCTTCAAAGGTTTTGTGGATAGTGGGTTTTTCTGGGTGTAGAAAGTAACTAGGCATTTTGTTCGAGAAACTTTTCTGAAGTGTTGTTAATCACAGAGAGCCTTCTGGTTCAGGAATAACCCATCATTGGCTTTTTGTGGGAGTCTGGGAGCATGTGCTGAAAGAAGGGTCATTGCACTCATGCCCTGCTCTTAAACTTCTGCCCAGCCACTGTCAGGCAGATGTTACAACAGAGATCTGTCCCCAAACAGCAGACATTGTGTTACAATGGGTGACAGCCCTGTCAGAAGCATCAAAGTAGCAGAATTGCACACAAGAAAGAACTCTCTGAACTGAGCTTCTTTCTATCAAGTACCAGTGTCCATCCTCTTTGGATCATATTTAGGGAAGAATATAAGTGAGTGCATTTTTCTGTCAAACTCAAGTTGTATGTACTTGGGATTCTGGCCATCTAGAGGAGGGAAATTATAAATGGACATCTGAAGGTGCCATACTCAGTTGCTCTTTTTGACTTAACTCCTTCTACCACAGAGGCTGGTATTAGAAGGCAGGAATATGTGACCTGTGTGTGCTGTTCTGGTCTCTCAAACCCCTTCCACTGTAATGAGACGAATTCTTACATATCAATAAGAAACTGAAATCTTGCTTTTAGGGAGGCATTTGACAAAGTCATACACTTCTGGTTTTAAGATAATGGTCTCTGAAGGACAAAGTAGAACTAAAAAAATTTCAGCAGCAGTGGCAACTCTCTCAGATCCCTGATAGTCTAATTCTAATTTTGCTTCTGAGCTTATTTCTGAAGATCATAAAGGGGTGGCACAAGTCTTTGACAAATACGCAATGTGATTATAAAAAGTCATCTGCGTGCTGATAGTGTTCTCCATGAAAAGAACCCTTGGGTTACAGGAGTGGATGAAAATCTCGTTTAACCTCATCTTCCTTTAGGTACCTAGTCCCATGAAGGAGCATGCTGATAGTATGTTTCTTCAACAGGAAGAGATGGCAGAGCTCAAGGCACAGCTTTACCTGCTGGAGAAGGAGAAGAAGGCATTGGAATTGAAGCTGAGCACTCGAGAGGCCCAGGAGCAGGCCTACCTCGTCCATATTGAGCACTTGAAGTCTGAAGTGGAAGAGCAAAAAGAGCAGAGAATGAGGTCTCTCAGCTCAACCAGTAGCGGAAGCAAAGATAAAGTGGGCAAGGTCAGGAGTCAAGCTGCATTTCCAAAGTTTTAAACATGATTGTTTAAACCCTACCCGTCCCTACTGCAGTCTCTAGCATGTTAATAATTCTCCTCTTTCGTCTATATGCAGATCTTTTCTCTCTTCCCCAGTTGGTAGGTGGTTTCTTCCATGCTGTGATTTCAGAGGACTTTGCAGAATTGGTGTTAAGCCTGGGCTAAAATAAGGGTGTTTTGAGGAGTACCACAAGGCCAGTCTTGCCAAACATGCAAGTTCCTGTGGTTGAGGGTGTGTCTTGCCTGTTGCCACTCACTGGAAATACTGGAAGGGAGTCTAAGCAAAATGCCCTTCTCCCATAAACACAAAAATATGAAAAAATTAGCACTCATTTCTAGGAAGCATTTAGAGCATTGTAATGACAATCTCTTCCTCCAAGTCAGATTGTAGTAATTTGAGAATGAAGACTTTTCTCTCCCTAATGCAAAATAATGCGAAATAATGCAAGATAAACAAATTTCTGCATTAGCAGTAATAATTTGCACTAAGAAATAAATACCTTGGAAAACTTTAATTTGTATGATTTTAGTGCTATGTGCCCAGAAAATTTCAATAATGTGTTTAAAAACAAAAACCAAGAGGTACGTCTTTCTTACTTGTTCCTGGCAATTTCAAAATAATCTGAATTTTTTGATCCCACTGCTTCTTTGTTTCAAGTGTGGTGTCAAAAGAAATACAAGGAGGGCACCGACAGTTTTGCACACTGTAGCAGAATTCTGCAAGTTGGTGAGCTGTGGTGGTTTCAAAAACATTCAGAGGCATTTGTGAAGTATTAGTCTGTTTAGTCTGTTCCTTGGTATGTTGATACATTGCCATGTTGCTGTAGCATTGTGTTATTTATTTCACCTTCATTTTAAAAGTAGCTATGAACTAAGAGGTTTTCAGAATTTTCCCATTAAGATGGTCAGTAACTCCTAATTAGGTGGCTTTTCCTTCTTTCCCAGGAATGTAGTGATGGCACCGCAACACCTCTAACACTTGCTGAGCTGAGACCATACAATGAGAGTGAACTGACTGCTGAGCTGACAAATGCACTCAGAAGGTAAGCACAGCTTCCCTCACCAGGGACAGGACTTGTCCTGTAGGTCCAGGGAAAAGTTTATTTCTGAGCCTTCACTCTAACCCTCAAGTGGTTTCAAGAGTGATCCCAGATTTGTCTTGTGAGAAGGAAAATGATCAAAGTCCTTCTAAATTTCCCCTCTCTCCTGCTGTTCTTTAGCTGATGAAAGTCTTCATGTGGTGCTCGACTCCATTCTCCTTGAGGTTCTCTAAAATTCAGTTGGCTTTTAGAAATAAAAGAAACCCTCAAAATGGCAGTAATTACCACATGCCGGCAAGAGTATGAGACATAAAACAGTGACATGACTTTCTCATGTGCATAAAGAAAACCTTTAGTGAAGACAGGATTTGAAGTGTGATCTTTGGTTAAGAAGGTTGGCCGCAGGTTAGAACTTGGGTAGGAGTTATGGGAGTGGGAATTGCGGGCATTTTGATGACTCAGATGCTCCATTTGCCTCCTGAGTATGTAAGTGGAGCCACGGTTCAATTACAAATGACATTGTGTGAGGCATTAGCTTTCCAATGGGAGAGAAAATTGATGTCTTGACAAACGGCTTTTATCAACAGCCAGGTTTTAAGCCCAAGCTTTCAGTACAGTTATACATTAGCTAGATATTTGTTTGTGCAGCAGTTTTTCCTGCACTGGCTATGTGGTAAACTTCATGACAAAGAAATTCACAGTTTCGATAATGGTTTCAGTACTTGTTCCACCTTCTCCAAGAAGTGGCTGTCTAATAATCTAATCTGGTTCTTATATTTAGAACCTGTCCAAAATGCTGCTAAGAGTTTTGGCTGGGAAGAGTGTGTTTTGCTGTAATGATGTTTTCACCCTTCTTTGATGGTGGAATGTCCTTTCAGGCAGCTGTGATGTTTCATTCCTGAGGTGCTTTTTTTCATAGGTGCAATGTGTGGTGTGCCTAGGGACACTTAAGCCTGGAAGGTATTATGTAAAAATGTAAGATCATTACCACTGCAAAATCAATACATCTCATACCATTTGCTTAGTAGTCTCGCAGTTGCTGAGTACTTAGTTTGCATGATGCAGGAAACAAAATTCCGTGGGTAAAATAATCAAAACTGTCGCTTGTGTGTGGGTGGATAAAACCCATTGAAAAAGTAATTTACGTAAACATTGCAGAGAGCCATTGGCCTCCCTCAGATCCCCTGCCCTGCAGCCCTAGTGTGAGCTGCTCCACCAGCATTTTCTCCCTTCACTCAAGCTGTTGCTTCTTCCTGCTCTTGTTATTTGCTCCTGGATTTCAAGAAGATGCCAATGACCTTAGTTAGCAGAGGTTTGAGTGTAGTCATGAAATGTGGTTTGCTGACAACACAGAGAAAACAACTTTGCTTTATCTACTAGGCCTTAAGTTGATTAGCATGGATTTCCAGCCAAGGGCCTCGCAAGTACAGTATGTCAGGCAGAAATGGAGAAGAAAAATAATCGGATTAAACTGTACATAAATTGTGAAGGCTCTCTGTGTAATGGAAATACGACTGTACCAAATGTGATTGCTGCTGCCAGTGGGGCTCAAGCACAGTTCCTGCAAGCTGTGTGGACAGGGTATTTTTGTCCCTAATCAGTGTGCCAGCCAAATCAGGCTGAATGCTTAGCCCTCCTTGCCCTAAAGTCTTTTCTCTGCAAGTCAGTTGAAGGTCTGTCTAGCACACGGAGAAAGCTTACTGCAACCTGTTTAGCCACAGCAATGCTAAAAAATACCAGCAATCCCTAACTGCTGTTCTGGATAAATGGGCTCTCAAATATCAGAATGACATTTATACCATCACAAATCCACAAAAGAGTTCTAAAAATGATCAAAGTCCTTTTTTCTCTGCAAATGTATCCTCCTCACCCACCAAAGAAGTAAGACCAGAATACAAAATTAAAAGTGTTTGTCCCAGTAGCTGTGTTTGCTGAGGGGTGAGGGGGAGATGTGAAACAAGTGCTTATCATGCTCTGTGGTGCAGAGGCAGTATGTAAATGCTAATATTCAGGAGTGTTTCAGGGTTACAATTCATGCACACATCCAGCAATTGGTCCTACCTGTTGTTTCTCCAGGCAGTAGACACTGGTGCAGGGGACAACAGTTGCAAGGATAGGGGCAAAAATCCATTTGCTCTTGAGCCTGTTTGTCAGAGCATGTGATACCGATCAGCAGCCCTGCTTCCTGTCCCCTCCTCATCCTGTCATTACAGGGACTAAAGCTGCTCCCCCCTCTACTACTTTCCCATTCTGTCCTTCTGTTGCTGTTAAATTGTCAGGTTCTTCTCAGTTAATTGAATGAGAGTGAAACCCAAATAAAACAGCAGGACGTAGTTACGGTTTCGATTTTAGTGTAGTTTGGAAGCATTTATTTGCTCAGTCTGCAAATGGCCATGCAGCAGAACACTCTCATCCACAGAGCCAGGCTGGCTTCTCTCTGCAGATGGGGATATTTTTGTAAATCTGGAACCCAGCAGTGTGTTGTGAAGCTTTTTTTGGTAGTGCTCATCAGCAGAAATTCAAGGCAGAAGTAGTTCTTCATCTATTGTGTCATAACATACTTGTTCTAGAACAACTCAGGATTTCCAGTAGTAGTGCTCAGCATTAAAACCCATCTTTTTACAGAATTCACTTTTCTTTTACATGGTCGCTATGCGTACTGGAAGAAATGTAAATTATCTCTAAGTCCTATGCTGTTAAAGTTACATCTAGGTTAACTAATTTCTGGTATTGCGGGCTAAGCGCACTAATTTAGAGGCACATCCTGTTCCAGCCAAACATAAACACTTTCTGCCAGAGTCTTTAACAGTTTTATTTTCCCCTCTCTCTTTTCTTGATGGAATGATAAAGTGCTTTAATGGACATGAAGCCTCTTCTTTCTTGAGTTTGACACATCCATAAACAACCTTCTTGGCAGGAAATACCTTATTCTTGTGAGGGCAGAAATGTGTTCTCAGCAGCCTCATGGCCTGGTGCTGACACCTCGATGATTGTGCCAGAGGCCAGTTTTATAAGACGTGATCTGGTTGAATGGCCCAAGATCAGACGTGTGACACAGTCTCCAAGGGAAGACCTTAAAACAGCCTCTTCCTTGCTGGTTTGTTCTGCTCTGCTGGGGCAGGGCAGGGAGCACTGTACATGACTTTATGAGTTTGTAACTTGGTAGGCACATACCAGGTTATGCATTAATGCAGATAAAGGCATTAGAGGTTGCAGGGAGGAGGTAGTAATAATTCCATCCTGCTTTTGAAGGGTGATGATAAATGGCGATAGAACTGATCTTTTCTTCTGCTAAGTTCTTTCATTCTGTGAAAAATGGCCAAGCTGGAAAGACTGAAACTTCTCCCTCTCCCTGGGCCTTGCTACAAATGCTTTGATCATTGAGGTCCTCCTGTGGTCTCTCGTTGTATTTCCAGCTGCTGATACCTTTTCTGTCGATGTAGGGTTGTATTTTATTCATATATTTAGAGAATCATTTATGAATCATTAAAATACTTGGCCAGGAAGGATCTAGCAGTACTGGGCAAGGACCATGGCAGGCAAAACACTGTGTAACTAGACTGACTGTTCAGACCTCAGCTGCATCATCATTTGGCACAAAATTACAATCCTTGATGGCTGTGCACGGTTACATGAATTGTGTCAGTCTAGACATGTTTCAGTATCTCCCTCACAAAAGAGTGACTTTCCATCTGGCAACACTACAAAGGAGCTTTATATTTACCATGCCTGATGACTTCTAAACTGAGAGATACCGTAGTGAGTGATGCTACTAATTGTGAAGTTGCTGTGGAGAGAGGAAATGAGTAGTAATCAGTAGGACTGGCAAACAGCTCTTTAAATGTTAACGAAAAGTACATTTTGCACAGAGCTGTGGTCCCGCCTCTCTGGAGTGGAAGTTGCAGGTATTTCTAGCAGGACATAAAAAAAAGCATCCTATTGCAATAACTTCCTTGTGTCTATTGAGACAGAGCAATGTTTGTTGCAGTCTTAGAAGACTGCAACCATGTTTTGTGCCAAACTTCTTTTCAGAAAGCAAACATTTCAATAGAAAGCTGGGCCAAGGCATGGCAGTGACTATTTCCTGACACAGTGTCAGTGAGAGATAAATCAAGCCACCTTCCTTTATCTTAATTTCCATAAACTTCATGTAGTGGCATGTTAGCTTGGCATGTTTTCAAGGGCCAACCTTAGTTTCATGATAGCAGGAGTCAGTAAAAGCATCATTGAAATTCAGGCCTATCCTGAGCCATCAGTAAGGCTCAGAAATGGAAATAGAAGTGCCATGCTATAATCATTCAGATTTGAATTACTCTTTAGACTTCTACTGATTTGTAAAAGCCTCTTCTTCTTTGACCAAGGTGCAGGGTGAACATGCAGAGGGTAAAACTGGGGGGAGGGAGGCAGGGATTTGTGTTCTGGACCTACTGATGCATCCTCAGCTGCTTTCTGTCAGTGTTTGCTTACTTCTGTTCTCCAATTATCACATCAATTAAATGAGAAGATAAGCAACTCTGAGGCAGTTGAAAGCCAGACACTAGTATGGATTGCAGTCATCACAAGTTTCAGAGACATCTCTTTTTTGTGACTGTGGAATATCCTGCTGTGGTTTCCCCTTGGCTGCCTGGGGGGTTCAGGAGGCATGGTCTGTCTCTGGAAATCCCTCTGGAGAGCCCCATGAGAGAAATCTTCTCACAAGAAGAGAAGTGACTCACGGTGATATCAGGGACAGATTCCATAGAAGCACCTCGACTAGCTATTTTTACCATATGCCTCACAGACAACCATAATTTGTCTTTTTCTCCGTTTTTGACATGGAGCAAGTAGTTGTTCTTACCACCATGTGGTTATCTGAACTGCTGAGCTGCTGTGCACTTGGATATAATTGTCACAGG
Organism: Edolisoma coerulescens; assembly: GCA_013397115.1. Classification (NCBI taxonomy): domain Eukaryota; kingdom Metazoa; phylum Chordata; class Aves; order Passeriformes; family Campephagidae; genus Edolisoma; species Edolisoma coerulescens. The sequence continues at coordinate 224,477 of VWZW01002933.1, read as the reverse complement.
GAGCTCCAAATAGCTCCAGGTCTGGAGAGCTTCCAGGCTGGGCTGGCAAAGCTGGGTGGGAGGTTTGAGCAGTGAGTGTGGCGGGCATGCTGCTGCCTCCTCCAGGGCTGTTCTCCCAGGACCACACCTGGCCTGTCTCCCCACTGCAGGTGGTGTAACACATGCCTGTGGTACTGTCTGGTTTTTGAGATCTGTTCTGAGCATCTTGACAATCAGCAAAAAGCAGTACAGTATTTGACACCAGCAAAGTGGTTTTTAAAGCACCCTCTGTCACCTCTGCAATCAGGAAAGGCCTCCTGGGCACAGGTAGCTGGCAGCACAGGTGGTGCTTCAGCAGGTGAGCCAGGAAGGCATGGCATTGGAAGAGGGTGGCTCTCGTGGCGTTTGTGTTGCCTTGTTGCCTCTTAAAAACATTTATTATATTCTGGTTGTTTTCCTTAGCAGGCCAAACCAGACCAGTGAGGCAGGCATGCATTCAAATTAGCTAGGGATTCTGCATATCATCCTGACGTAAGATGTTAGTTTAAACTGCTGATGAAACGAGAATTTATCTGCATTCCTTTTAAATGTCCAGCTGTTATCTTCTGAGAGGAGAGGAGTCAGATGCCTAGGAAAAACAATCATATGTCACCCTGTTCAACTGGAAAAGTCAGAGGGGAGTGAGGGATGGTGCCAGGCTCACTACAGCAGGAGGATATCAGGGGAGGGAGTAGGAGTGTGGGATGGAAGGTGTGCTCCTTCTCTTCAAAGCAGGGGCCTTGCAGATAGCTACGGATTGTGCAGGAGGTGCCTTCCCTCCCTCCCCTTCTCCACCCCTAGCGGCCTGGGGCTGCCTTGCCGGCATGGATAGCTCTGCCAGGGATCCTCGGGCCTCTGTCCCCCTGGGCTGGCTGCTCCTGGTGCTGCTGCGTCAGGGCTTTGAGCCTGCAGAGCTCAGGAGCAGGTGCTGAGCTGAACCTGGTCGTCCCACTCCTCAAGGGGAGCCAGGATTTGAAAGGATCTGCCTGTAGCAGATCTCTTCTGATGGGGAAGAGGATGAGCTCTAGGGATGACAAGACTCCTCTGCCTGGCTGTGGGAAAGTTTCTCACCTCTTCATTTGGAGAGAGCTCATTGTTCCTCTTTTGCTTCAGATTTGGCAAGAGCTGTGGTACTCTTGACCCCAGGGCAGAGGGGCGGTAGCTGGTGCTTTCACAAGAAGGGGAGTTAGCTGGGTGCACTCCAAGCCAGGGGCAGAAAAATCAACTTTCTGTGTGCCAGAGAAGAGCAGCTTCCTGTTTGCAGCACTGGGGAATTTTCAATGAAATCAGCAAGAGCAGGAAAATCTGGGAAGACTTCTAGAAGCACATGAAACCTGAACATGTCTGGAAAAGCCCAGACTGGAGGAAAAATATAAAGGTGCTCATGACCTTGCTTACATTACTGTGTGCCAAACATGGTGTCAGTGTGTGGAAGCCAAATTGACAGAAACAGTTTCCTTTATGGCCCTGGCAGAATTCCCCACTCTCCGAACTGGTAGCATTGAAACCAGAGAACACCAGTTAGCCCCTTCCTATTCAGCCATCCTTAAACAAAAAGCCCTTGAAAACTACTATGCAACTGCCCACTGAGTGTTTTGATTGTGGAAATACCAAACAAAAGCCTTTATTACCAGCATATTAGGCATTTCACTGAAAATAGTGTTTTTAGCAGATGATGTAGGCTGTAGGCCTTTGAATACACTCATTCTGAGCTGTTCCCTGGAAAGGGAGCAGTCAGGGATTTCCCCAGCTGACTTCTCAGCAGCAGAGAGCCCTTGTGCTGGAAGTGAGCCATGCCCTCAGATCATAGGCTCGTTCCCTCTTCTGGGAGTACTTGCTCATTTTCTCTGTGCACACGAAGTGTTATGGCTATGTTTTCTGCAGCTCCAGCTTGCAGTAGCCACTTGGAGCAGCTATTGGGATAAAATGTTCTGGTGACTTCTGCAGTCTAATAGACTTGTGAGTCAGGGGCTCAGAGAAATTGTATTCTCCAAAAAATACTTGCTTCTCCTTCCCTCTTCCCATCAAAATACACAGATAAGTGCATTCATGGGATACACAGAGGTCCGTATTACAGCCCTAGGGCACAATAGCAGTGTGAGTTTGATGTAAGCTTCCATGGGAGTTTGGACCTCGGACTCTGGAAGACTGGCAGCAGCAGGCTGTGCCTACATCAGGAGGATGTTTCGTATGTCTGTCACATCAAGTGCAGTTCCATCCCTGGTTTGCAGCTCTGACATGTTCTCATTGTGGAGACATGCTTCATGTGCAATATTGAAAATACTCTGCCATATTAAGCCTGTAGTGGCTGGTTTTTCACATCCTGCAGTCAGGAAAGTGGAAATCCCCTTAGGACGAAACCTCAGGATTCGGTATCACTCCTGTTCACTGCCTAACTAAGCAATCAGTTTTGAAGAGAAACAAGTAAGGACAACGCTTTCTGACCCAACTGAGGTGATCAGTGATGGAAACTGAGGAAAGCAGGAGGAGTCAGCATTGCAAGGCATGGGGTTCCTACCAGCCTTTTAGGTACAGCTCTGAGCTCTCTCATCTGCTACTCAAACAGAAGATGCAGCACCCTGGGGAAAACCTTACATGTTTTTAGTGTGTAATAGTCATTAACCAAGTGCATCTTCATTTCCCAGAGCAAACCAAGGTGTTTGCTCTGCCTTTACTGTTGCTGCTGTGTCTGGCTACTCAGGTGTGACTTGTTCTATGAAATGTCTCTTGAAGTAAGGATATTTAAATAGGCAGTTTTAAAATTAGGAACAGGTGTAAAAGTAGATCCCTATGAGTTATTTTTTCAGATTTTTGGGACATTTCAGCACATGCAATCAAACCACCAATTGCAAGGAGATTAAGGTTGAGTAGGTACTATCTATCTAGTGCTCTTTCACTGACTTCAAGACATCATGAAAAGCCAAAAGAAATACGTGTATTTTACTGGTGCCAATGTAAATTTGAGTCATCTGTAGATTTGAAGTATTACCCACTGTTTCCTATTTGGCTAGAAGGTCCAGAATTGGCATCTGAAAGATGTTTAAGTAGCTTAAAGAGGGTGCTTACCACTCTGCTGGCTGTGTCTTTGACAAGCAGCAAGACAAGGATGTTGTAGATTAAATGTAAAATACAGCTCAGGCTGAACAGGGCTGGTTGAAAGGTGAGTGAAAAACAGACAAAAGGTGATATAATTGTTTTATCAGGTAACAGTCACCATAGCAACCAAACTTTACCATGCAGGAAAAGTTCCTCAAAGTCTTTCCACTGTGCTTCTTTTACACGCAGCTTTTTTTACAGCAGGTGTGTGAAGGACTTTAGCTGCAGTGAACTGTGGCTCTACAGGGCTCTTTCCCATGGGACTGTGTGCAGTGTTTTCACAGCAATACCTTTTCTTGCACGATGTTAAATCAGCGTCACGTGGTTTTGAGATTTCTCTGCCCATCTAAACACTGTGCATGTCTATTCTACTGGACTTGCTGTTCACATTAGGTCGTCGTGCTGGGAATGGTGCTACAGAGCCTTCTCCAGAGCCTCTGGCTGTGGCAAGCTTGGAGCAGAGAAGCACCAAATATACTGTACTCTGTTCTGTCATATCAGTAGTGCCATGCCACAAACGCATTAGGTTTGGCCTCCGCCACGTCTCAGCTTTTCTTGTTTATGTTCTGGGTCTTTTTCTTCCTGTTTTCTTTGCAGAACACAGATTTTGGCTGTAGACTGTGCTGAGCCTTTCTGACTGCTGAGATAGAATATAAAAATAAAGATTTATATTTGGGGTGGATGGCAGTGAACTTTCAACTGTGAGGGAGAAGGATTGCATTACTTGAAAGCAGAGAGTGTGTTTCTTCAATGAAAGGATGTACAAAGAATACTGATGATCCTTCATCAACAAGGGCCCTCTTATGTCCTTTTTAATCTGGCTGGTAAACCAGCGCCTGAGTGTATTGGGATAGACTGCTAACTTGGAATATTTCCCCGGCTGACTTTGTGAAAGCCCTTGTGTTGCTGTTGGAGCCGGGCACTGTCCCTCTCTCTGATGATAAAAGGCTGCCGTACCCAGGCCTTCCTGGGAACTGCAGGCTGCTGAGCTGGGATTTCAGGAAGATCCGTGTGGTCTCTGCAGAGCTGGGGAAGCTTTCACAAACTTCAGGGTATTCATTCCCGTTGAGCTTCTATGGGAGCTGGCAGTCGTCTCATTATTGAGATGAAAACAAGTGTACTCATGTAGCAGCACTGCAACAAAGCAGGAGGGAGAGCTGGATCACTGCAAAGTGGTTCTAGGCAGCAAAGCACAGACTCCTTGTAAACACACAGAGTTCCCAAGTGTCAGGTTTGATGCTGCAAAATCTGTGTCCCACCTGAGCCCAGCTCCATGTCATTCTTAAAANCCTTCCAAATCTTACTTTTTTTTTTTTCTGGGCTACCTATGCTGAGAGTTTGGGTCACAGAGAAAAGCTCCTTGAACAGTCCCATGTGTGTGTAGGAGTAGGCTGAGCAGGCAGCAGGCATCAGCCATCAGCTCTGCAACAGGGAGCTCCACAGGAAGAAGCACCTGCCTCATGCCACATGCTTACCTGGGAAATGCTTTTTAAACCCAGCTTAATCCCAAGCTGTAATGCTTGCTCCTGCCCAGAATTTCTGTCTTGTTCACTTTTTCTTTCCCTCATAGACATACTTGTAATGTGAAAAAAATAAGGTACCTTATTTCCATTTTGTCAGATTTCATATAATTAGCTTTTGGTTCAGAGTTGGTAAGTAAGTACTGATAACTGTATTAGCATTTTGTGTATCTTTGTGCTTATTGCTGAGTGTGATTCAATGCATACAAGATCATGATCTACCAGAGAAGTTTGTTTACTCTTTTGTCTGCTCTGTCTCTGATCTTGAATTCTAAAATAGTGAATGTTATAAATATCAATCTTTGGAAAAGTTTGATGTAAGAACTACCTCCTGTATTATCCTAGTAGTAGAATGGAAAATATTTTCAGCACGTCAACCCAGCACAGGACAACTACTGATGCACTTCCAAGCTGAAAGGTTATTTCTGTTTTGAAAATAGTTTTCTTCCTCCTTTTTTACTGATCCAGGGAGAAGAAACTGAAAGCAAGAGTGCAGGAGTTAGTGAGTGCTTTGGAGAGACTCACAAAGAGCAGTGAAATCAGACATCAGCAGTCTGCAGAATTTGTTAATGACCTTAAAAGGGCAAACAGGTAAAGGATCTACCAGCAGATGGATGCACCATTGATTTTTTTTTTCCTGTGTTCTTGCAAAGCACTGTAATAGTCCCCGTAGCTTAATGAGAAGTTTCTGGATCCTCACGTTCCATCCACATGTTGACACTGTAGGGTTATAGTTAGAGATGGGGGAAGCATAAAACTCCCATGTAGGCCACCGACACCCACATAGGAAGAGGAAGCAGGGAAATAGGTTAATCTTAATGGAGTTACTACTAGTGATTGCACAACTTAAAAAGCAAACAAGAGAAAAGATGTATGAATCTGTTACTTTGTTTGAAATTGCTCCCTTTTGTTTGGCTCCAGCCTCTTCATTAATAAACTGTCTTGGATAATCACACCTAAATTCTGTTGCTCACTCAGGGCATTTTACTTGCACGGTGTTTGGATGGCCTAGGACTACGGTGGACTGCAGCTGCCCTTCCTGCAAGCAGCCTGTCACTCACAATGTAGTTTTCCTTAAAGTATACTTGAAAGCCTTCTCAGCTTTCCCACCCAGTCAAGGTGCAGGCACAGAAGCTACTCAGCAGCTAGAAAATTAGCACAGGATGCCATCCTCTGAACGTAAATTTTACTTTTTTAAAATAAAAAATGCAAAATCAGTCTTGGGTTTTCTAAGCGGATTCTGGCCAAGCAATGTTTTTATAAATCATGTTTAATGTTGTGGTATCTTGACTCACAAACAGTTCTATGAGAGGTCATCAACAGCAACCTCCATCTGCCTCTTTTAATCATGTTTAGTTTTCTTTACCAGTTTACTGGTAAAGGTGTGTGCTTTCCCCAGGAAAGACACAGACGTTACCATTGACCTGTGTTTGGATCAAAAGGTTTGGATCTAATCTATTTTAAAGCACTGGTAAATTTTGGGAAGGTGATCAGTAGCCAACCTTTGGAGTTCCCTGAAGGTGGGGCTTTGGGGTTGACTTTTTTTAGCACTTGCTCTGAACAAGCCTGTTTGAATTACCTTGTATGCCTTGTGTTTTTAACAGCAACTTGGTAGCAGCTTATGAAAAAGCAAAGAAAAAGCATCAAAATAAGCTGAAGAAACTGGAATCACAAATGATGGCCATGGTGGAGAGACATGAAACCCAAGTAAGAATGCTCAAACAAAGAATAGCTTTACTGGAAGAAGAGAACTCTAGACCACACACCAATGAAACTTCACTTTAAATGCACCTCTTTAAAGGATGCTTAGTGCCATTACAATTTTCTTTCTTTTGGAGGTTGACTTCTAGGTAGCTTCAGATGCTAAAAGCTCTGATTGTCAATGCTGACAAAACTTAAAAGCACCTTCTCTGGCATCCCAGAGAGGTGTCATGGGGATAATAAAAGTGTTAACCTTAAGGACTGTATCATAATGTAAAATGGCAGTGCCTGAATTATCATGCTATAATTGTGTACAATGTCTGTGTTGTTATGTCTGTATTCATACAGCTTCTCGTCCATTTTATCGATGTCCCGTGGGTGACAGTGTCACACAGCAGAATAATTCACATTAAGAGGTTTTCATTTGGGTAGTTTGGAGATCATACCAGAGTTTTCCCAATCCTGGAGCTCCCTCTGCTCACAAGTCCATACTGTAGCCTCAAGACTTGCTGTTGTGGTTACACTACCTGTGGTTACCCCTCCAGGCAGCTGCAGAGTGGGGAGATGACAGGCTGGCTGGCTTTTTTTTTGCACCCTGCTTGCAGTTCTGCCACTCACAGAAAGCAGATCAGGTAGGAAAACTCCTGTTGATTTGGGAAAAAACCAAGAAAGCGTAGTTGCATCTCTGAAAATTATGATAAAGGCGTATTTCTTACAGTGTGTAAGAGGGCCAAAGGCTGTGGGTTTCACCATGCCACACAGAGTCTGTGCCAAGAGTGGATAAGAAATTGCTGGAGACCTCCTGGTATTTATATTGCATGGTGTTTGCAACTACTTTGTAAAAAAACATTAGTTTTTCGTGCTATATACACTATATCCAAGGTTTTCTTTAAGAAGCTGGGCCATTTTTGTCACGTGTATTGTGCTTATTACAGCTTACTGTGATCAAAAGGTAGAATGTCTTCTTTTTATACTTTTATTTTGACCAAAAAAGGTACTTATAAGGAATGTACCTGTTTAATATTGAATACATGGGCACAAAACTATAAATGTGTAGATGTATGGATATCCAGCCACAAACAGAATGTGAATGGTGAAGTCTTACAGCTCCTTAGGTTAGTTTTTGTTACTGCTAACATTCTCTTGTTTAAATCACGTATTACTGTATTATTAAACTGACTGAAGTGCAAATTTTGGCTTTTTAGGTTAATGGACATTAAGCAAATTATGGGGATCAGGTTGATTTCTGTAGGGGTCAAAATACAGGAGTCTGCCATAACATCTGTTATATTCAGAATTTGCTTATTTTTGACAGAGTACATAAAACAGCTTTATGTGTGTTTTAAAAAGCCAAGCTAGAGTCCCTTCACTGTGTTAGCCTGCTGCTGTGTTATGCCTCTGCTTTGCATTTTCCAGGCTGATTTCCAGTGAATCTGATTTCAGGAGATGTTTATCCTTTTTGCTTTACATGTTGAGTGGCACCTCAAGTTTTTTACTAGTGTATTTAGAGTTATGATAACTTCTCTCATTTATTCCTCCCATGACTAGTACTAAGGAAATACTTTTAGAGGACTTTTTTTGCCTACTGTTGGGTTAGGTCAGGCAGACAACATAGTTGTGTTCAGAATATGGCATTATTGTTAAGTCTGGAACTGTGGCAGTTGGTTTTCCATCTCTTACTACTGTAGCTGCTGTTGTCTTCTATCCTAGTCATTGCTACTTCTCTGGAGTCCGATACATCATCCACAAAGTCCACATCCTCCACACAATCACGTGTGATTGGTTGCAACAGCAACCAGCAACAGCAAATTAAAACAATGCTGATTTCAAAATTTTTAGGTAGTGATGTTCTGGTTTTGATCAGTCCTCTTTCTCAAAATAATTGCACTTCTTAATTTATAATGTGAATAGAAATTTTTGCAGATGAGTCTCTTGAGGGAGGAGGCACATTGATTTATTCTGTCTTAGGGTTCTGCTTAGCAGCTCTCTATGGTGTTTCCCTTTCTTGGCCCAATTTTCTCACCCTTGGGAAGGTGGGGGTGTGCCACCAGCTTCAGTGGTAGCTGAGCACACTTGTTCTGAAGAAACACCAAGAAAAGTATCAACCATGTGCTGTGGCAAAAATGCAGTTACACTTTTGTCGTCTGGCATCTGCAACACCCATGTGACTTGAGGTCACCTCAGAGTATCCATGTGAAATACCTTTCACTGAAGAGCACCAGAAACCACTACTGCACTGGGCTGCCTCTTAGGCTCTGGGGTTTTTTCCCTATTTAGAATAATGGAATCACAGAATGGTTTGGTTTCGAAGGGACCTTAAAAATCATATTGTTACATCTCCCTTCTGTGGGCAGGGACATCTTCGACTGGACCAGGTTGCTCCATGCTCCATCCAACCTGGCCTTGAACACTTCCAGGGATGGGGCAGCCACAACTTTTCTGGGCAGCCTGTGCCAGGGCCTCAGCACCCTCACAGTAGAGTTTCTTCCATTAAAAAAATTCAGATACTCTTACACAGAGGCATAAAAAGCTGCAGCCGTAGTGCCTTTTCCAGGCCTAACAATTTGCTGATTCTGTTTCACTATGTTTAGCATGTATCTTCCCTGCCAGCTGTGCTCTAGAAGTTCTTTAGAATAAATTATAAATCATCAGTAAATGTAAACCACTCCTGTTTTTTCCCCATAAGGGTTGTAGATGAAAAAGCAGCAGCCATACCGTCCAGCCTCAGCAGTAGCCATAGTTTGCCAGAGCACCAGCTTAGTTATTTGCCTCAGCAAGCAGCTACTGCATCAGTAGTTGCCATACTGGAAAAGATCAACAGGGAAGTGGTCACAGGTTTAATGTTATTGTGAAAACTGTTCAATAGTGATAATCAGCTGCAGTTCCAGTGTATCCCAATAAAATGGCACCAACCCTGAGAAAAAATGCCAAAAAACCCCAAACTCCTTTTATGCAATTCTGAAGTACCAGCACAGCAGAAATACCTGAGTGTGCAGTGCACCACCAGTTACAGCAACTTAACTCTCTTAACGCTTGTTGCAGAAATAATAAATTTGCAAAGCAAGAAAGAGGTGGTTCTTGCCAATCATTAATGAATTAATGACTGGACTTTTTTTGATTTTCTTAAGTCACCAGAGTACATGAAACTTTGTATTTCACAGAGTGCTCAGAAAAAAACATACGCTTTTTTTCTAATTCTGTGGCATATAAATCCTCACCAGCTTGAATGTACTGTTAGCTGTTGCAAAGCACATGTGACTAAGTTTGCATTCATGTCATGTTCTACTGGTTTTATTAGAATTTTCTCCTTCTTTAATACTGCACCATGCATTGTAACTTTAGAAACTTTCACCTTACTGACCTAGCTTTAAATGTGTTGCTACCTTTTAGTTTCCTAGCAGCTGTAAAATAGCTATTTTGTGTTCATTTGATATAGAATTGTAAAAACTGCATTTATTTATACAGAGGCATTTATAATACTTATTTTACAAATGTTCTTATATTCTGAATAAATTTCTAATGCTGTTTCTTTGCCTTGAGAGTTGTTTCACCGTGGCTTGTCACCTTTAAGTTACTGAAGGGAGGTGGTTTGACATTGTCAGGAAAGTTCATGTAACAGAGCCATGAAAAGTTGTTAAAGAACTCAGATCTGGCCACAGGTTTCAGCTGGGCTCAAGAACATCAGTACTTCTTCCCACAAACCCTCTACAGCTTCAGTGAATGCTTTATAGAAATGGAAGGGCACATGTGAAACTCTTCGCACACATCCAGTTCTTTTAATAACAAGTTATATGGACCAAAACAAAAAGAAAACAAAATACTCAGTATTACATAATTCTAAAATCACTGATTGAGGTTCACATACTTCCTTTCTCCAGTATGTCTAATACATTAATTTTTTTTTCCATTGTGTTGAATGGGCTCCTCATCCACCTTTACAACTGACTTTAAAAAATACTTCCTTTCCAGGCACTAGCTATAATCACTGGTGCTGACTGGCTTAAGGCAACACGTAAGCATTCTACAGTGAAAGAAGAACCCGTACCAGCAGCACAGGCTTACATTTCACAATGACCAGCAATCCTTATATTCATACTTCAGTACTTCAATGAGTTTATTTATAAAGTAATTTAATTTTACAGAGGAAAAAATAACAATATAGAAGAAAATGCCAACTTAGTCATAGTCTCTTAAATGGTGTGCTTCAGTTTCTGAATCAATTCATAACAAACAAAATCACAATCGTCAGTACAGCGGATTTTACAGATTAATACAATTGAAGAGCTGACTAATGCAAACTTTCTTCAGAAGAACATAATGGAAGTTGAATAAAATCTGCATGATTTTAACCCTTTAGCTGTACGAACTTCCTACTTAATTGGCACTGATGTGCCATTTACACACAGAGGAATACAGATCAAGTTCTTGAGCTTTAAACAAACAGGAAGACATAACCCTTCATGCATGAGCCATACCACAGAGCGCTGGCTCCTGTTTTCTGCAAGGCATGCAGTGCTGCCCTGAAAAGTGTCATCATTTGGAAGCAATACCCAAGTCTGGGTCCTGGAACGTGAACACCAGTCGAGCATTCTGCCTGAAGTAACAACCCCACACCTTCTTCTGTGGGGGAGGGTCTGTTTTGCTTTTTAATGGTAAAAGTGCCTTGCAAACCCAGCTAAACTGCTCCTCAGGGATGAAGCTCAACTTCCACATAGTGCAGTGCCATGCAGACACAGTAAAGTTCTGTTACAAGTATTGGCATGAGAAGTATTTGCTGAGAGCTCTTAATCATGCAGTTTTCCATACTTTTTCTGCATAACAAAATTATGTACCCAACCAGTAAGATACAAGTTTCATCTCCACAGTTTAGTAATTTTGATCAAACATGCTTAAAAAAATTTGCAAAGTTTTTCTCACTGTTGGAAATGTGTCACAGAGAACTGTGTTTGCAGGATGTGTTTTCTTAAAAAGCTATGAATGCCTTATTTTAAATGATTATTGCTCCATGAGCTGTAATCATTTCTTAAAGACACTAAACTCTAACCCATACTGGAAACTAGAAGGTAGTTCTTCTGATCAACAATATAAATGCTTCGAAATGACAAAATACTCCATTTTCAGTAAAATCCATAGAGACCTTTTCAAATTTAAACATTCTGTACTCTGTGAAATGTTAACAATTACTTAAAAGGAAGCACTTTTTTTTCTGGAAGAATTGAAGGAGGACTTCAAGACACTTTCAACTTCCCAGAAGCATCCAGAGCTGAGAACAATTTAAAGATAAGGGTTTCTGTAAAGCTGAATCTGTACAAAAATTTAAGTCTCACTGAACCTAACATTTTCAATGGAAAGAAAAGGTAAACCCCAAGCATTTTGTTTTACTGTACTGCTGCCAATCTGGAATAGTTCCTCTGGTACAATCTTGAAGATGGCCAATGTAATTGTTGCTTATGTTCACTTCCTTTTAAGGTAACCTACATGAAAAAGTGAAATGCACACACAGCACAAATCCTACTGCATCTATCAGTGCTTACGTACAGGATTAAGAACAGTGCAAATACTAGCATTTAGCCTCCATTCTTGAACTACACTATTGCTATAAATGCATAAGAACCAAAACCTATTATGGAAGAGTTTCTAAGTCTAATTTACTGTAAAAGCACCTTCAGTTAGTTCGTATAAATTTACCATATCTTAAATAATTTTGGTTGTTTCAAAAGCTGAAATATTGTAATAACAAAAACCATTTGAAATTATGAAGTCGTGTATAAGCACCAGGTTATTTAACATTTACAGTGCAAGACTTAAAATCGGTTTATTTACAGAAATTAAATCAGGAAGAAAGACTATTCTACTAATTCTCAATAACTATGAGCTTCCTAACACATTTAGAATATAACCTCCTAACTTAAAACATGAAGGCACCTGGCTTTACCTCTGGAAGAGAATCCTGTTGCTCAGATTTTGTAACAAAACCCCAGGTATCTGAAGGTTAAGCAGCCTGCTGACCCCACAACTGGGCAGCCAGCTACCCCTGGAGCAGCAGTGCTCTCTTGCACCACATGATACTGGAGTTTGGATTCTTAATGTAGACTCTTTGTTCGTCACACCATAATGGCATGAGTGCAAAAGGAAATCACTACATTAAGTAAAGGTTGGAAGAACCGTGGTCTTATCTGAAATTACAATCTGAGAGCAAGTATATTAGAAGTAGCCAGACCCAAAGCCTGCCTTGTTTTTAAAAGGAACTGTTACATCTATAACAGCCACAGGTAGGTGAAGGAAAAACATTAAGTACTGTTCTCAAATCACCAACTTAGTTCAGGAAGGTTGGAGCACAGCACAGAAGCCTGGAACAGTGATTAGGCCCAAAATTTCATTAGAAACTATTTACGCATGTTTGGTCTAAAGAATTTACATTGTGTTGAAAAATAATACTTTGATTGTGCAATAAATAAAGCTATTTCCCCCTCTCCTTCTCAGAACCACTGTTGCCAGACTTCAAACTGTGCAAGACACAGTTACTTTCAAAAGCTGGATGATTGATATACATCAAGGAGTTGAAGTCAGCAGCACTTCAGTCACTTAACTGGGCAGGCCACTCTTCAGTCCAAGGTCTAAGTATAGAAGCATTCCGTGAAGGAGAGATGCTAAAAACCTCATGCTAAAGCAGGGAGTTTATGTAGTACTAGAAACTGCACACTAGTACCAGATTCCTAGTACCACACAGCTGTAGGTTTTTTTGCTAAATTTGCTAAATCCATAAGTTGATTCCAAGAATACTGACTGACCGTTCATAATCTGAATAACCCCTAACATGGCAGCATTCTGAAATTGACAGTGTTTGTTTTTCAAGTATCTGGACACAAGCTCTCGAGTCTGACATGCAAACAGTTCCTATTTCCCTGTGTCTAGCTCCTGTAAAGTAAAAACTCACAGAACTAAAGCCTGTATCTCACTTGCTATTTCTTCACTGTTTTATGGAAGATAATGTAAACAGTACTTCTAAACTTAGAAATACAATTATAAAAGGATGGTGAAATAAGAACATAAACAATAGTAAACAAAATGTTCACTGCGCAGGGCATGACGGAGCCCACCCAGTGGATCACATGCCACCACACTTACATAGTTTTAGAATAAACCTTACTAAGAAAGCAGAAAGCAATGCTACTACAGGAAACGGTACCCTTATACAAAGAAGTAAGTTATTGCATATTTATCACATTTATTTGCAACTCACATTAAGGCTAGGTTTACTAAAATCATGACATATGTATAAGCTTCACTTTGGGTTGCTTAATGAAGCAACCAATGTCTCTTATACTGAACCAACCTTTCACTAAGAAGAAAAAAATGACACAGTAAACAGAGGGCAGCCAGCATCTCCTATTCATAGAACATGCTTCCATTGTTCTAAAGACTTCCTCTTGCCTGGGACAGGACTTCCCAGATGACAGATGCTCCAAGTTCACTGTTTCATCAACATCCCCATTATTTCACAGAGCACTAAATGATCTATAACTAATTTATCTGAAAAGTCAACTTATTTATAAAAGATTTCCACAGCCTGTTATTTAATTATGCCTTAGGAGAGTCCTGTTAACTCCACAGGCAGTAGCAGCCTCAGGATATGATACAAACTTCTGCCTCACCATGAGTAAAGGCACTTTTGCTGGGAAATCAACTAAAAAAGCACTAAAGAAGTAACTAAAAATTAGTTTTCACCTGAAGCTGAATAACGTAACCTCCTCCAGTATTATCCTACCTTCTCAATTACTCTTCTTTGTCATTGTATGGCCTTTGGATACGTTTAAGGAAAAAAAAAAGTGACTCAAAGCTAAATTGAAATAAAAAAAGCTATTTCACAATTTGGTCTTGAAAAACAAGGCCCTCAGAACCCTTGTCCTCCAGAAGGAGGAAATGCTGTAGTCCATTTCTCCTGTTGACTGATACAGAAGTTGAACACTCTCATGGCCAAAATTATTACAGCATTAGAGTTCTAAATCACCTGGTGCCAGGCAGGTGAATAAACCAGGAGAAAGTTCTAAAGCTATTTCTGAGGAAAACACTAGGTAAGAGATCAGGTAGGGTAGATGAAGTAGGGTGGTTGAAGGAAGACCAGGATTTTGGTTTTGGATGACATATATGAGTTGCATAAAAACTCAGTGCATGTACATACACTACAAGGGTGTAGTTCATTCAACCTATGAAGTTATCAATTACCTCTATTCTAGAGAAAAGTCCATTTTTAAATCTGGGACATGCTTGCTATCACAAGCTGCTGTGACTAATTATTTCAGTGCATTTCTCTCCACTGCAAAGCACGTGCTCAAAACCCACTGACTTGAAAGTGATGTAACAGCTCATCACCTCAACTCTTACAGGTTTTTTGTTCCTTCCCTCCATGCCCACCCTGTCTTTCATGTTTTTCCTAAGAAAGCACTGTAGCTGAAAATGACTGAGGCTAGATCATTTAAATGCTAACTGCAAGTGCAATTCAATACTACTGGATATATACAGAGCAGATACACTACACAAGAGATCTGAGGACAACAGCACAGAATACAATACTGAACACCCTTGGAATAGTCATTGGAAGCCTGATTAAGCTGTTCAGTGTCACACAATGCCTCTATTATCCATGCACCTGCCTTCCTCCTCAGCGAGATCTACAGAGGCTTATTTACATTCAGTAAAAATTCTACACAAGTAACCTCTCACAGACAAGTTTAAGCTTTTCTTCTTTTGCAAGCAGCTGCTTTGTAACTTCTTCTTATGCAGCTGTGGGCAGTGCACAAGAGTTAAGTTAGACACTTTGAAGGGCTGAGTTCTACCCAGTTTGAGTGTCATTATCGAAGACCGAGGAAGAGTAGGTACAAAAAGTCAACATGCTATAGATTTGACTCAAGTACTACTGATTGCCAGCCAACAAAAACTATCAGTGTTAAGGAGGGAAGGTATCTGGGGCAAACAATCACTACAGAGAAAGGATGACAGGCTGAGGCTAGGTTTGAAATGTGCAACTTGGTTTCAAAATCACTAGGACAGAGGTGTCCTCTGAGAATTAGTTTCATTGCCACTGCATAATATTGCAATGTCCTACAAAATAATGACTAACAAGTCCAATAATTTACATCAGAACAGTTAAAAGGTTAGTAAGCTGGTATACTCCAACAGTTAAAAAAAAGTCAATGACATTCTACAAAACACACAGCAAGTTAAAATAAAAAAATTTTAAAAACCACAAAAAATAAAACACAAGTAAAAAGAATGCCCTCTAATGCACAGCTAGGAACAAGTGAACTGAACATTGGAAAGGTACTTCTGTGGACAAAGGCTAGACTGCATTTAAAGTGCAACACTTGACTATGCCACTCCCATACTGCAAAGAGAACAAACCCTTCCAAACCAGCAGTCAGTCCCTGCATTGCATTTAAAAACAAACGAACAAAACAAAATAAAAAACTCCTGAGAAAGAGTAAGGCTGGATAAGAAACCCCCTCAATTGCAACAGGCAAGTCTGATTCTTATTCCTAGTAAGTTTGCTGTCAGAGGTCAAAACTTTTCATTATGGCATCATGGTCAAACTTGAAACTCAAGAAAGCTCTTGATGAAAAAGCAAATTTGTAATGGCCATTGCATGCCATAGAATGTCCCTCTACATGTTCTGGCAGTGGGTCTTCACTGGAGCAACACATCTCATATGCTGCTTCTGCTTAAAGAGAAAAAAGCATGAAACAAATTTTAAACAGGCAGTTGCCAATTAAAGTACTAATAACAACACAAAGCCATACCTCAAACATACATTCAATTAATATTTATAACCAAACCTGTATGTTTGGTCATAAACAGAAGAAGAGTCAAACAGCCATATTTACAGGTTGTCCAGAGGCTAGAATAAATCTTAAAAGTCACTGCAATCTGTTTTCAATAGCCAGTTTTACACATATAATATTGTTTCACAAGCCATTTCTTAATAAGGAGGAAAAAAATTGGCACTATTTTCTGAGCAGTAAGTAAAGAACTGTGTGCACTCTCCTGCAGCTTATTACTAGCAGGACAGAAAGCCTTGAAACAACACTGAATTACCAGCACTGTTTTGACTCAGATGCTATTTTCCTAAACTAGCTTTTAGTTACTTTTTTACTCAGCTGCCTGGTGTATCAGTCAGTCTTTATAATTACACAGCAAACTTGCAAAACCAACATGAAACAGTATCTTTGCCATTAAAAAACAAACAAAACCTCAGACTACCTTGGAAAAACATGGCTCTATAAGATTTGGTAGGTTGGCATGAGGAAAAGCCCTCAACCATCATTATTCGGGTGCCTTCAGCCTGTAGCACAGGGCAGTGGATGAAAATTCTGACTGCACTTGCCTGTTTCAAAGTTATCTTGAAGTCTTCTTGGATTAAGCCTTTTTTCACATTTCTGGTGAAGAGAATGACCATAGATTACACATTTTATGATAAAGAAATGGCATTGTATTTTTCAAGGGTATAGTTTAAGCATCATCTAAAAGGCACGCTGGTTGTATCTGCTTTGACACACCTCACGTGGGAATTATTTTACCTCTAACTCAGCATGAATTCTGTCATGTTACTTTATGTAGCAAACATGCTTCAAGTCCACAAGTCTTTCAGAAGCATCCAATCTTTTAACAGTCAACAAAACATTTTTAAAATTCAGACTTTTAGGGCAAAATTTTGAGTACTTTCTAACTGTTTTAAGATGGAAGGGTCTTGCATATGATGGTGTGGAATCAAAGCTGTGCATGCATAAGCCCACTCTTCAATCAGCTTGTCCCAAAAAAGGCAAGGGGAATGTATTTGCAAACATGCTGCTACTGCCAATTAAATTAACATGCTTTAGAGACACAAACTGAGAACTCTCCAGGGAAGAGCTGGCTTAGGGCCCAGGTATTGCTGCTGTAAGTACACAAATACAGAAAAAAACATGGCCCTTTGCACTGTCTGCAAATTAAGAGTTTCCTGGCCTTCAAATTACATCAGAAAATTACCACTGGGAACCAAAATATTTAAAACTTCAAAAGACTAACAATCATGAAAACAGAAAAAGAGAAATATTCAGAAAACTCTGTGAAAAGCCTACAAAGTCTGTGAGGCATTAACAATTCCACTTATTTCCATGAAGATCCTACAGATTACCGTTACAGTTTTTTCCTATCCATCCAAATTTCTGGGCAGTCAATTCATTCTTCTACACTCAGACTGAAACATAACTAATCATTTCTTGCTGCAGTGAGCAGGACAAGTTTATGGTTTCTGTATGTTTACATGAATAAGAGAAAGAAGGCAATAACCACAAGACAGAATGGGAATAATCTAGTTTACACCCTGTAAACAAGAAGAACTAAAGCCTGGACAAGCCAGCTGAGCTGCATGGAGAACTGGGGACTCACTGGTGCACAAGAGCCAACAAAGTATACTGAAGAGCCATAAAAAACAGGGAATCAAAAGCACATTCTACTGCAAAAGAGAGCACAGCCCAGTGAGTCTCCTCCCATCAGGAAGAGCTGGAGAAACAATTAGTTACTGCAAGGGAAAGTAACAAGCAAAGAATGTGATACTGGAATTTACAAACTACTGTAAACAGTTCTACTGTATGATTAAAAAATTATATGAGATTCTGGCATCCAAGCCAAGTCTGCGTCTCAACATTTTTGCTGGAGAGAAGGGAAATAATAAGCATTTTCATGACCACTTTTAAAGTGTTGCATAACAAAACCCCATGCTTACAGTAAGACATCACACATGAATAAGTAAGACACGTACTATACTGAGTTATTACTACACACTACAGAAGGCTTTTACATGACCAGAAACTGGAAAGCTGCAGGATTGTGTACTGAAACAGCCAACAAATCTTCAAAAGCTAACATTACTTACTTCTAAAATGCAAACTTTAAAATTTAGTATGCTTGTGTACAGATGTATATGCATACAAGGTAAGAAATGTTACACATCTACAAACATGTATCAAATACTCTGATCAAAAATATTCTTGAGAGATAGACACTCTACTTTGTTTCAGCAGGACATTGTCCTGGACATTTTTTAAGCACTACTGGAACCTATTAATGACACAGCCACTGCATGTTTCTTACCAAGGTGTGGTTTTGCTTAACTGGTTGACTGTGCAGTCCATTTGTTCGCTTCTTCTGGCTGGAAGAGTCTTGATTTTGCTTTCTGCCGTTGTTCCTCAGGCTCTGACTCTGCTGTTAAGCCCAAAATAAGTAGAGGGAAGAGTTTAAATGGCAGAACTGGACATCATTGCATTGACACTTCCTACTTCCTAAACTAAAACTTCCCTCCAAGTAACTTCAAAACATGTAAACAGCTGCTTTTGCAGACAAACTGAAGCCCAGTGAAATTAACCAAACATATACTCAAGCTACAGAGCCATCAGCTGTTACTCATTCTCTCTTGCACTATGACAGAATTATTACACAATAAATTCAGTTAAGTGAGTTCCCATGCACTGATGCAGATATACTAGAGATAACATCAAAATGGCAAGTACTGATTACTATCTGTACATGAAACAACACAATTACTACCTGATACCACCACCTGTAGTGTGAGATAAATCAGAGGATTCCCAAGAGTATTTCCCCACTCCATGTTTTTATTTTTGCATAGTGTGGTGATGAAATTCACTATTTTTGCCCTAGAGAGGAAACCTGTATATAGAAAGACATCAGTTTTAAATAGTCTAGATGCATATGTTTGCCTAAGAAACAACCTACCTTTATTTTCAAAACTTCAGACACCTCAGGATGATTATATGGCTTCTGTGGCTGTTTTGGCTTCACCCACTGCTCTCCTGAAAAGCCATCTGTAAACACCTGTTGACTACAGCGAAGTTTGGATCTAGTACAGGAAAACAATGACAACTTACAAAACAACTTCAAATCTAGTGATAGCAGAAGACAAACAGGAAAGAATTTTCTGCTTTTTGGGAACAATCTGGAAGACAAGCTTAAGTAACCAAGTCTGGAAACTCTTAACAATGCTCACTGCCATTTGTATTCTCCACAGACAAAAGGCCAAGTCCACATTAACATTTGTCTTTTTGTTCTCAGCGTTGGCGATTGCCCTGGCTCAAATTACTGCAGCCCTCTCACAGGGACCACAGGTTTTAAGGTTTGCTCTACCACTTTTCACTCAGCTGAATCTAAAGCCAGCAGCACTTGTTCCCCTACTGATCCCCACAGGTTTTATCTAGCTAGCCGCTTCTTAGAGTACTTTACAGTCCTACTTTAGAGAGTCCTAATTTTTCCGTGCGGAAGTGCCAAAAATATTGAACTTGTAATGCTGGAAATTATCTACTTGCTTTAGCTTCTGATTTTTTTGACTCCCATAAACAGGACTGAGGAAATAATCTCAATTCTGACACCTGTGTATCATGACATTAATTAAGTTCCCACCTTATCTACCCTATGACATACGTCTACACATATGGGTTTTTTTATTAACCTATTCTATTACTGGAACACGAATACTTGGAAAAAGAAAAAAGGACAAGCAGCTTTGTATGACCAGTGTTTTATAAGAAAGAATATAGAGGTGTTAAACTGACCTGGTTCTTACCTAGCTTTTTCCAAGTTGGGCTTAGAGGGTGTGCTCCCTGCAGATGAAAAACCATTGTCGCTGTCTGAGGAGTCTCCATTCCTTCGGGAAATCCATTCCCTCAATGGCCTGTGAGCAAGGAGAAGTACAACAAGATCTACTTACCAAAACAAATCTAAAGAATTTAAAGTTGTCTGAAAGACCCTGGCCTAGCATTTGCATCATCTCAAACATACCTGATGAAGGGAATTGCCATAAAAAATTTGTTAGGTGCCAAACCCAGCTTGGACTTTGGGGTCATGTCATTTCTATGGCATGGTAATTTGTCGATGGAAAACCACTCAATATTCTAGAAAAACAAGAAATAAAATCAAAATACCCTCTATCTTAGCCTTAGCAGAATGTTACAAACGTGTATCAGCCACAATTATTTCCCTTAATCTAAAAATTACCATGGAAGACTTAAATTAACGGGCCACAACAGCGTTTTTCACAAAAGGTTAATTAACTCTTCCGACTGCCACTACAGTAGCAGATGGTACAGCACAAACTCATTGCATGAAATCGCACCTAAAATATGAAAGGTATTAAATCAGCAACTAAATTCTGAATAAGAGTTCCATAAACAAACCAACCAAACCACTGCACAAAAAATGCCATAAATAAATGTACAGGTTTTAAAAAACTTTAAATAACTTTTTACTTAAAATGCCATCAATACTGGACCACCAGTACGCATTCAAAAGTAAAAAGGGTGTTTAGTTTGACAGTAAATTTCAGGTTTTGTTATAAAAGAAAAAAAACCATGGGGATAGGATAGGATTTGTGTCACTCTTTATACATTATAGTTTTAATAGTTAAACTGTATACTTTGCAGACTGGGGACCAAAATCAGGAATTCTGACCACAGACAGTGTAGAAGAACCCACATGAGATCTTCTATCACAGAATCTACTCCCAAAGCTCCAGGTCCAGACAAGATGCAAATTATGGAAATAAGTTACAAACTGAACAAGTTTTCAATATAGTTCTACAGGGAATACAAAACCAGCCTGCCTGGCTGCATTAGATCAGGTGAAGACAAAGTTTCAAAACTCTGTAATTGCAAGAACTCTTCAACATTCCCACACATATGGTCACTGGTCTGTTCTAAATGTTCTACTGTACATTTAAAAAACCCTCAAATTTCATTTTATTTCATATTTTGAAAAACAGGTCTCTAACGCAAGAAATTAAGTCCTGTCCAGCCAACTACTTTCCCTATTTAGAGAGCAAGAAGCCCTGTTCAGTGACACCATCTGCATGGAAATATAGCTGTTTTAAACTGAATTGCCATACAAGAAAAAATATTCAGACTTCAAAGATTACAGATACCAGGCACAAAGGTTCCAACAAGTTGCAGCCTGAGCCTTTGCCTTTCCCTTTCCTAATACCTTTTAAAAGCCTAATGGTACACAGTACATCCAAAACAGTCCCCTTCTTCTATCCCATTCCCAACCTCCTCCTTAAAATATACAGTTTTTTAAATCTGGACAGTATTAGCCATAAAAGAGAGAAAACAATCCTAAGTTTGTCCTTCTGATACGTAGACTTTTGCATATCCCCAATTAATTACAACTTGAGAATATATAGTTACATATGCATCTGTAACTAGGAATAATATGAAATTATTAATATATACACCACCTATCAGAAAAGAAGAGGAGAATTGTATTTTGGCAGCATGCTCTATTATGTTTTCATGATGAAGGGAGATGTCAGACAGATGGTCAAGTATCAGACTTGCAGCTGAGCTGCAAGAAGTCAACACAAAACCCTACAGTGCAGAGATGCCACTGGTACCTAGTGTTTGAGGTGTTCATTGTGCTTAGTGGGTTCATTATTTTACACACTTCTGGCTTTAAAAATCAGGCTCTGCAAAGTTTCTGTAGATTCAAACAAGGTAACACATACCCGAATTTCCCTTCTAGTTTTGGGGTTGAATTTTGTGTTCTTGGGAACTCCTGGAATGATGTACAGCCGTGCTAACTGATCATTAATTCGCAGCTCAATGTAGTCCTCTTTGCAGATATAATCTTTTATGTCAAACCCAGTTTCTTCAAACACCTGAGAAGTATTTAGATGAAATTAGTGTCTGAATATTCAGAGTTATCCTTTCACAACTTATTATCACAAGCAAAGGAATGACTATTTTTCAGATATATCCACGAAAGCTGCTGGGAAAAACAAGCCTTTACACATAGATATTTAGAAACAGAAAAGGTATCTACATGCTTTATATTTCTCTAAGACAGCAAACCTGTAATGCAAGTTGAAACAACTCTATTACATTTTCATGTAGCAATTTATTAATATGGATGGGGCTAATCCTCATCAACTTCTGAAATACTATTGAACTGTGTAGGTACTGCCAAGTGAAGACCTCTTCAATTAGATTTCACACAGATGCAGCTTATGGTTTCAGACCAGTGCTGACTTCAGCGAAAGCAGTTGAAAGATTTATTTCCGATATTACAGACATCCCAATTCCTGGCCACAGGTAAGCCTTGAAGAATTTATCAGTCTATCCACAATGACAATCTAATTTGATGGAAAAAAGATCATAGCAACAGTGCTGTTCACTAGTGAAATCTAAATCAGTTTTTCAAATTAACAACACCATCAAAAGATTTTTTTCCCCAGTATAACTGTGCCCCCTTTAATGCTTTTGCTGGTGTAACTTGAAGTAAAGAGGAAGACATACTTCATGTCATTCCTTCTTGAAGCAGCTATGTCTAGTTTATCCTTGAAAGGTATATTTAAAACAAACAAACAAAAAAACCCCCAAAAACCTGTGATTTCTCATGTCTGATTCAGTCCAATTGAAGAACACTAAATGCATCATACTACTTTCCCTCACCTTAATTTTCTCTCTCAAACACTCTGGATGTATTATGTTGAATGAACACTGAGTTTGTACCAGTAATACTCTTTTACAGGCCATTTTTAATATGCAGCTTCACTACATATCTAGGTCTCCAGGAGAAATAAATACCACAGATTATTTTATTTTTCAGATTTTACTTGCCACATACATTGATTTTTGTTCCTGGATAACTGAAAAATAGAAAAGTAAAGTTCTTCACAGTTTTTACAAAAAATTCTACAACCTCCAACTCAACTCCTTAGCCTCTTTACACAGACCAGTGTATATAGGCTAAATTCCCATTCCTCCACTTTTTTACAGTTACGGTGACCCTTGAAATTAATATGCCAAAAGCCATAAATTATGTAAGATTTCCCAAGCACAAGTAATACTTAAAAGTAAATTCTCAGTTCAGCAGAGAACTTTAGAAATAGTACTCACTTCATTTAGCACATTAGTGCAAAAGAATTTGAAACATAAACGAGTTTGGTTGGTTTTTTTTTTTTGGATTATATAACATCAACCATGATTACCATTCTGGAACTCAGAAAGGCACCAGAAGGTACCTCAGAAGATGACTGCAAGAACAGACTATTTATTCATGTGATTTCAATAAAGAGATTGCCTAAGTAAAGTGCCTTTTCATCCAACACATATATCCTGATTTCATCAAAATTTCACTTCTTTATCTTAAAGGAGTTGATATAACTTACCTCTCTAGCAGCACAGTCATGAGGTGCTTCTTCTTTATTTACTTTCCCTTTTGGAAATCCCCAACCAGATTTTGCTAAATAGCCCTGAACCAAAAGAACCTACAAAATACAAGGGAATGCAACTGTCAAACACCCAGGTGTTCTAACCAGTTTTATTAAATGTCTTCCCTCCACTATCCCCTTGTTCTCTAAAAGGATACCTTAGCCTGAAGGAAGAAAACCATTACGTTTGCTGTGGTCCATGAATTTTTTTATGGAATCGTGTAACTCAGAATAAAAAAATTAAAACCAAAACTGAGAAGGAAAGCAAGCAGAAGTGTGTTTACTGTCTCACGTATTATTTCTGTACACAGACACCAATATCAAGTAACTGTCAGATCTCTGCAAATCTGACAGTGAATGTAAATTTCTCCAGAAGAAAAATGTAAACAACAAAGAATTACTTCTGCCAGCATATGCCATCCTTCCCTCTAGACAGTCCTTCACAACTATTTCCATACTTACATTTTCAAGTGTCTCATCAAGAATAATTGCACCATAGGTTGGCACTCCCATTTTGTATTCTTTCCACTCATCTAAAACCTTTTGTACATCTTCACCTTGAGGCAGTAAAAAAGGGCAGTGATTGAAGAGTATAGCAGCATATTAAGGAAGATAAACTTAAGCCACTTCCAAAATCACATACTGAATACAAAAGATATTCACTCAAAATTTAGAATAAACATTCCCTCCCCTCAGTGCTTTCAAGATATATTCTCTTGGAAGAAAAAAAATATTAAGAATAATCCATTACCAAACACTAAAAGTTGGAGCACATCAAGTAATTTGGCAATTCCTATCCAAACCAATTTAAATAAATGAAAACAAAAAAAAAGACAAGAAAAAAGATTGCACAAGTCTACTTGTTGGAAGGAAGGTCCCCCTAACTCTGAAAAAAAAGTAACCCCATAACAGTTACTTTGAATATGTATTATTCGTAAACACATTTTCTTAATTTTGAAGTGACCGAGACAGAAAAAGTTCCAGTTCCTTGTGCTTGAAATAAATGGGAATAGATTTTTCCCCAAAATAATTTGTTAAGATTATGGCACAGAATCCTATCTTCGGTATTTACAATGCAAAAAAAAAAATCCTTTTAAGGCATACAGTTACAGAAATCTAAATTCTAATACACTTTATCAAAACTCACCATGCAGAGAAAACATAAACAACTTCTATAACTCTAAAATTTTGAGAGAAAATCTGCAAGTCCTTAATAAAAGTATTAATATTATATATTACATATATTATACTATCAATAAAGAATATTCCACAGCGGAATACTTAAAAATATGATACTGTAGCAGAACTAATATTTGTGCCAAATACGGGGCTAGAAAGGGACAGATGTAATGAACATATAACAACTACTACACTGCATTTTTTCTGTGCTGCCTACAATTGCTAGGAGAATTTTGCTGGTCTGAAAATACATTTATAATTAAAAACATACATAAAATAACAGCATAACATCAACCAACAGAATATTACAATATTTTTACAGTTTACTGTTAAAATAAAAGCTGTACTGTTTCAAAGTAAATCTAAATTATGAAACTAACAGAGACAAGTATGTTATGCAGTGAAACCATAGATAATATTATCCTCAAAGTTAGAAGCAATATTCCAATCTCTCATCAAGAACATATGGGAAAAGGTTAAAACTAAAACACTTGGTGGATGAAAGCCACAAAGTTTTCTCTAGCAAGGACTAGATAGTACACGTTCCAGTAGCCCTTGCAAGCAACAAAAAAAGCAGAGGCCAAACATGTGAATTCAGTAAAAATGCATCCTCTACCCTACAAACAGAGACTTCCAACAAATACAGACCACTGCCCATGGGGAAGCACATACCACCTTCAACTACTTTAACATTTATGTCACCATTTACTTGAAACTTAATTAAACTGTGGAGTTCAGTTTGAAGAGCCCCAACAGCTCATCCTTGAAACTTACCTAGCATGCAAAGTGCAACCATGAGGAAAAATCCTCAAACATCAGAAACTGACCGTTTTCCACAGTTCTGTAGCAGTCTAAGAAGAAGTGGTCCAGAACCACTCTTCTGTGGGTGCCACAAAATTATGGAAGCAGTGAACTCAGTAACATCACATACCTAGCAATACTAACTTTTAATCATTAACACAGGAACTGACATTATCATACTATGAAATATCGTTAACAATATTCAGTTTGCACTTTACCACTGAGACAGAAAATAATCACAGTAATAAAAAGGATATCAGCTTTAGCAAAGTCTCTTATCCCACACTGAGGTAATCCTGGTGTGTTTTGCATGTAGAAATCCAAATAAAACCAATGGGCAAGTTCAATCTGAAAACACACTCTGATTGCATTGTCTCTCTCTTCACTTGGAATGTGCAAAATAAATCGGCTGCCAGGAAAGAAAAAGAGTAAGATTAGCCAAATCTATTGATTAAATACAGCTAACAATAAAAACATTGCAACAGTACAATTCTTGATCCATTAGCACATAGCAGCAGACCACCAGATCCCCCTCATGCTCTGCAGAGACAGTAAAAAGTTTTCACGAAGTAAAATACAACTCTTAAAGTCAAGAAGGAAAATGGATTATGATGTTCTTTCAGAAACATCTATTACACTACACTAAGTAAATTAACTGTTGTGAAAACAGGGAGCGTGAAGACAACTGACTTAAATGGCTGTATCACAAAAATGAAAGCATTTTTACAAGTCCATTAAAGAACAACTGCAAACTCTGATAAGAGATTTCAGTGCATTTTTTTTCAGGACACAAGTTAAACATAGTTATGTATTTTCACTTAAAACCACAGTAAACTAATAATTTATGTAGATTTTAAAATTCAATACGATCCTACTAATTTTCTCAGTCTGAAACAGAACATAGACAATCAGGTTATTTTTCAAGTGTACTTAATGCTTTAGCCCAGATACTGGCACACAAACAGAGTCACTGACATAAAAGTTTAAGCAGTACTGTGTGATAGCTCATTTTACTTAAGCAGAAGAAGCTTTATTTATTTATTTATTTATTTCTATCAAAAGCAGAACTTCATTTTAGAAATTTAAGGTCATACACCCCACTGAACTTAAATCATTTGACAGAGATCTTTTACATTCAGGTCCTGAGTGCCACTAGCTAAATTCTAGAAGTGCATAATACCATTGCTCAAACCAGAAATACTGTATCTTTACTTAAAATCTGACAAGTATGAATTATTACAGGATCTCAGAACTGGTTGCCTCTCTGGCCAAGGACAGAGGCAGAAAGGTCACTGGTGCAAGCACACGCTTGACACTCTCCAGGCTCACAAGCACATTCACAGGTTCCCCAAGTACCAGCACGGATCTCCCTTTCCACCCAACAGCCCTGCCCAGATCCCAGACCCTCGCATCTGTCACACAGGTCCCTGCCCCACCACACGGTCCAGTTTGAAGTTTGCTAGTGAGCACACGTGCACAACAGGTCTGGGGAAGATACTTGTTCCCCCACCAACCCAGCACACAGGCTGTGACCCACAGCCCTGCTGCAGCTCCCAGTGCTATGCCCCTCATTCACACCATTTCCCCCACAGAAGCTGGTTTCCAGGACACTCATCATTGCCACCCCAGACAGCAACAGCCGAGAGCCCTTCCCTTGTGAGTGGCTGGCACTGAGATCTGCTCCCTCATTCCAGTAGCTGACACCTTGCCCACTCCCATACACAGCTTCCATCAGTAGCTAGCACTTCATCCTTGCAGCACACATAGACAGGAGGTAGAGAGTGGAATTACCCAGAGAAAAAATATATGTTTACTAAGATAAACAGGTATGCTAGGACAGTCTGTGACACTTGAGCAGAAGGCTCAGACAGAGAAGTGTACTAACTTGCCCAGTTTTACAACCTGCCTCTTTTATACCCCTTCCTGCCTACCCTTACTTTGTCCCTCCCTTCTTCCCTTTTCCTGTGGCACACCTCCCAGTCCAGCGGGATCCCCTCAGGTCTAAAGTCCAACCAGATGCAAAGGCCAGGCTGATATTCCTGGGAGTGATGCCTGTGGTTTCTTGGCAGCTGGTCAATTAGTGCAATTAACAGGTTTGTTTCTTGTCATTGTGTCCACTTCAGATTTCTTAGGTCTGTGTCTACACATCTTTTCATTCTGATTTCCCCACTTTTTCTTCGTTTAACAGGAGCAGGTCCCTACTCAGATAAACTTGCTGGATTAAACATTCCTACACCCCCTCATCAATCAGTGGCCAGGTTTGGTTTTCACCACCGCCTTCCTTATCATTCCTCTGTTGGGTCTGTAGCCTTGTACGCTTTATTCATGGATTTCTCATCTTATCCAATTTTTCCACTGAAAAAGGTCCCTGGACAGATACCCTTAAAGACCTTGGCAGGCCTGAGAGGGGGCCTGTGTGAACCTCATGACGTTCAGCAGGGCCAAGTGCAAGGTCCTACGCCTGGGTTGGGACAATCCCATACACAGCATAAACACAGGCTGGGCAGAGAATGGATGGAAAGCAGCTCTTGGGAGGAGGATTTGGGATGTTGGTGGATGAGNGATGTTGGTGGATGAGAATCTTGACATGAGCTGACACTGTGAGTTCCCAGCCCATTCTTCTGATGGAACACAGTGTGCACAGCAGGATGAGGGAGGTGATTCTCACCCTCTTTTCTGCTCTGGTGAGACTTCACCTGAAGTGCTGTGTCCAGCTATCGAAACCCAAATAAAAAAGGGTATGGGGACCTGCTGGAGCAAGTCTTCATTGAGGCCTTCCAGGACCTAAAGGGGGCTATGAGAGAGCTGGAGAGGGGCTTTTTACAACAGCATGTTGTGACAGGACAAGAGGGAATGGCTTTAAAGAGAAAAAGGGCAGGTTTAGATAATAAGAAAAACTTCTTCACTGTGAGGGTGGTGAGGCACTAGAACACATTACCCAGAGAAGTTGTGGATGCCCTGTCCCTGGAAGTGTTCAGGAGCAACCTGGTCTAGAAAGTGTCCCTGCTCATGGCAGAGGGGGCTGGGATGAGATGATCTTTAAGGTCCCTTCAACTCAAAGCATTCTATGATTCTCCCTTGCATAAATAACTTTATTCACTTCAACATTTTACCACTTCCCACTTTTCAGCTGGCAGTACCACTCCCAATTTCTTTTGAAGCCTCTATTCTGAGTGCTGAAAAGATCCCTTATCTATAAAGCTGCTAGCTACAAGATAAAAACTTAAAAGTCTCTTTTACATCTAGTTGATGATATTTTCTTGCCCCAGCACTGCAGCTGAACGTAAATCTAAAGACAGAATATGTAGTAGTATCAAAGAGGAGTAAGAACTTGCCAGGCATTAGGCTTAGAGAACAAGAGCAAAGCCAAGTAGAATGCTACTTATTAATCAAAAAGTTAACTTCTAAGTTACTTGGAGTGACTGAAGGGCTAACAACAGGCCTCTCTAGGTTGTTCTAGGTGCAGGTGCCAGGTGCTGGCAGTGAGGGCTAATGCTGGACACACTGTGGGACACAGCTGAAGGCAGCAGCTGAGATGGTGGTGCCTCTAGGAAAGTGTATTTAAGGACAAAAATACCAGAGAGATAGAGGAAGTGAAAAAAAGAGCATGAAACAGCAGGCAATGAGCATGAAAGAGCATGAAACAGCAGTGCAAACACCATCACTGGAGAAGAAGGGGGCAGAGGACATGTCCACCCTACAGCCCGTGGAGGATCACGTGCTGGAGCAGATGTATATGTCCTGAAGGATCCTCAGCCCATAGAAGTGATCCCACACTGAGCAGGGGCAAAGCATAAGAGGGAAGGAGCGGCAGAGAGGATGTGGTATGGACTGACCACAACTCCCATTCCACATCCCCCTTAGCTACTCACAGGAGAGGAGGTACAGGAGTAGAGAAGGAAGGGATGAAGCTAACATGAAGTTTCCCTGGAAAAAACAAGTATGTAGGAATAGCTGTTGTGCGAATGTTTTTTGAAGAGGGGGACTGTGTGGCTAAGTGAGCATCTGGCTACTGAGCAAGGTGAACCAACCACAGTCCTGAAGTCAAAAGATGGGATAACAGCACTTGTTTATAAGACAAAGGGAGTATCAAGAAGCCACAAAACTTACAGTAAGTCTCTGCACCTCCACTTCTTTACTCAGTAAAGAACAACTCCATAGCACAAGGCAGTATGACCAAAACTGACATGGATACCTGTGACTTGTTATTTAACAATACCCAGTAACTGAGTAGAAAAAATCTCTTGTCACTTTCTACCAAAATTCCCACTAATATCATATATAGATTGAAGAATGTAGGAAATGACAGATATTTTTATAACCCATTTATAACATTAACACAATTATACAAAACACCATTTTGAAGCTAGAAGGTGACAGTATCTCAAAGAAACACAGTAAGACAGTGGGACTGATCCTATTACAATGTAAGATTCAAATACTCCTGTGCCCTTCTATCAGTCACCCCATGGAAGTGACACTAACAGGCTGTATAGGTTTTGTCATCACTGCAATTCCCCTCTGGATTTTCTGAAGAAGTCTTAAACCTGTGTCATATGCAAGCAGGGATCTGAAAGGCAAGTTTCTCTCTCTGCAGGGAGCCCAAAAGAGACACAATGGAAACACAAACATGCTTCAGAGGCCAGATTTAGGGAACTGAAAATTTACATGCCTATCACAAACTCCGACTCTTGCATTAGACAAGTGCAAAACAACACCAAGCAGGGCAGTTCTACCTTCTTGTGGTATTCTCACTTCTAAATATTTTCACTCATTTGAAAACAGTAATTACAGCAAGTGGGCTATATTTCCTCTTCAGTAACCTTTCCCTCTTTTACATAAATACGTCATAAGGAGCCTTTGAAGGTGGTAAGACAGAAGGATTATTTCACACCAAATATCACATGCAGTTTGTGTCATCACATTCTGGGGATGACATACAAATTACAAAGTTTAAAGGGCTGCACCACAGATGATCAGAGGTTGAGACTATAAGGGGAAAACGCAACTTCCCCCTTTTCAAGAACACAGAATCCACACTTTATGAAAATTCAAACGCAAAGCCCCTGGAACAAGTAAAGTATTTCACTCTGAAAGAACCGGCAAGCAGAAGAGGGCAGCTTCAGACCGAAAGGTATCCCTGTGGCTCTTCCCTTTCCGTCCGCTGGCACGTTCCCTTCCAGGAGAGGTAACTCAGCAGAAGGGACTCCCTGACACCCCTTCCAAATGAAATCAGACCTCCGAGCAGCAAGTACTACATCAGTGCTCGGCTACACGTCACGCCAGCCCTACGCTCCCAGCTCTTCTTTCACCTGCGCAAACACCGCCGACGCAGTTTTACCTTTTCCGGCCCAAACCCCACAAGAAATCCCCACAATGTTCTCTCACCTCCCCCGCGCACTTGGCTCCCGGCCCGCCGCCGGAGCAGCCCCACACCAGGTCCAGAGGATGCCGCGGGCAGCCTTCCCGCCCTTCCAGGACGGATTCCATCGGGAGGGCGGAGCCTCAGACAGAGGGGGAACCGGGCGAGCCCCTT
>VWZW01002933.1:155206-184329 GCA_013397115.1 Edolisoma coerulescens | reverse complement strand
CGCATCCCTTGCGCCGGTACCGAGCCTGTCTGGGGTGGCATTCCGGGACCGTGCTCCCAAGTGGTGTTTTTGCCGCCCACCCCTTTCCTTTAGCAGGTACAGCTGCCAGGTGCCAAGTGAAGAACGAGGCTTCTCTCTACTGGCGAGTGCTACGTCAGGAGTTACAGATGGGAGACGCTGGGTGGTTTCCACACTTGATAACCGGTTCCTCTAGCGGGTTATGCTTTGGGTTTGGGTCCCAGCTTTGTCATCTCCAGCGGGAAGCTGGATTTTACCTGGCTGCTGGTAACGGGAGGGAGGATCGCTGCTTTGAGGGTGTTTGTTAAAGCTGGCGCTGATGGTTTCAGCGGAGGGCAGGAAGGCATTGGTGCATCGTCAGCGTGTGCCTGATACAGGGTACGGGGTACTGTAATGGGCTGGAGACAGAGGTGCATTAAGGAGTGCTGTTTACTCCAAAACTCGCTGATGAGGGGAGGAAAGGAAAACGCTGTAACTCCTCCCGAGTGTGAAAGACTTTTAAATACTCCCTTTTTTCAAAGGTAGGCCTCCTTAGATATTCTTAAATCCAAAGTAACTGTTACCTTTCACATGCGTTATATGGTCATTTAGACCAAAATGCCTTTCCTGTTAGGCAGGACCACAGTCGAATATGTTCCAAAAGACTGCAGAAACATACTAAATAAAACCTTCTGTGTAACCTAATACATTCATAAAATGGAAATCCTTCCCAGCAGGGCTGCTATATTGTTGAAACACAGTGCTTGCCTTTTATGTAACTCTATTTAAATACAGTCACCAGCTTTTAAAAATGTGTTCTCTGTAATTGGATCCTGGGCAATACAAAATTGGTTCTTTTATTTTTTTTTCAGAGATGTGAGAGATGGACTTTATTTTAGACTCTTGAAACATCCTGTGGTTATGATGCTTAAGACCAAGCAACATTTTTTCTAAATGCTGTTCCTGGTGTTCACTAATTTTGGAGATTATAGGCCAGGAACTCTGAAGAAACTTAGATTTTGTTTCCTAAACGATAATTTTTAGTGAAAGGCTTGGTTTAAGAGTATTCTTTCATTAAAATATGAAAAGGGAAATATCAGCCAACAAACCTTTGAAACATTGAAATGGTTGTGTAGGAATTACGTTTGTGTAATATTTTGTGTGTGACTTAGGTCACTTTTAAAATTATGTGATTGCTTTCTAAAATCCTATTTAAATTTTTAAATTTGTTTTAAAACTGGTTTGGGTTTATATTTTAAACCTTCCATTATGCATGATGGTGAATAAAGTGATAATACAAACTCTTAGAACTGCAGTAGCAAATCAAATATGAATAATAAGATTTCATTACCAATTTTTTTCTTTCAAATTTGGAATTTTTTTTAAAATCTTTTCGTAGAGTGTCTACCCTTTTT
This sequence comes from Edolisoma coerulescens, assembly GCA_013397115.1. Taxonomy (NCBI): domain Eukaryota; kingdom Metazoa; phylum Chordata; class Aves; order Passeriformes; family Campephagidae; genus Edolisoma; species Edolisoma coerulescens. The sequence goes on along the minus strand of VWZW01002933.1, from coordinate 182,917 downwards.
CATGTTGAAATGTGGTTTTAAATGTGTCTTAATGTGAAAAGTTACCTCCCAGATGTCTGTACTGTGGTGTGTTTCAGGTTTTTTACTTTTTTTTTTTAAATAATGGGAGCACTGTCCTTGCCTACAAGTTTTACTTAAACAAAAAAGCATGCTGAGCAACATGCACACAAATACAATGCCAGTTCTGTTTTTCTTCCAGTCCATGATCAGGTAATGCTTTTACTTTAGCTGCCTTTTTAATGCTGAAAAACATTTATAGAAGAAAATTATAATCTTAGGTGAAAATCTAATTTAAAATGCATGTGGTGTGCTGCATACCAGTGTCTTTCAGTGGCAGCCTGCTGACAGCACAGGTGGGCTCGATCCCCTCCCAAGTCCAGAGCCAGTATGTAGAGTTTTTCCACATTTTGGTCTGCCTGCTTTTGTTTTTGCTGCTCTGGATCATGTACTGTAGTCTGGGTGCTGCTGAGTGCTGTCCCCCAGGCTCGTAAAGCATAGGGACCCAAAGCATAAAGAACACTAGCCAGAGTGGCTTGTTTATTCCTCTCTGCTATTTGGTCTGTCCCCCTTGCAAAGGCAGATGAAGAGCCTGCTGTATGAACTGACAGTAGTGAATTTGCTTCCTAGCATTGAACAGAAAACAGTTTTCAGCTGTTTTCATCAGCTGCACACATCCTCAAATGCCTTTTGCTCTAAAAGCCATGGCTTCTGGAGGAGGTCAGGAGCTGTAAGTGGAACGTATTGTGCACAGTGTTAGTTTGATGTTTACACAGGTGTTTCAACAATGGACCCAAGCCTGAAATGTCTCAGAAAGGTACTGAAAGAGAAAAAGCAGATTACTTTTCCTCGGTTAACTTACTTTCTTCTTTTGTGAAGTAGGCCAGTGTATCATTTCCCCGTTGTCAGTAACTGAATTGTTTAAGTGAAAAACAAGCAGTGGTTTGGGTTGAAAGGAACCTTGAAAGTCATGTAGTTCCAGCCACCCTGCCATGGCCAGGGACAAAGTAGTGGGTCAGGCTCCTCGTCAGCAGAAAAGGCACTTGTGAAGGAGTGGGACAGATGTCTGTGCTCTGCAAGGGACATCAGCAGTCATTATAGTTGTTTAAAATGGCAAACAGGCTGCCTCGTGGGTGACCCTCGGGCATGTTCCAAATCTGTTTTATTGGGATTTCAGTTCTGGGTTACTTTAGTCATGGTAATGACTGTTCATCTCTATGCTTTCCTGAAAGAAAATATATTGGAGTCATAGCAAACCCAGAGATCCTCAGCTCAGAGTTAAGTCTATTCACATGAAACCAGGACAGTTTTGTGCAGATATCTGCCTGTCAGGCCTTGTATAATTCTGCAGTTGATTTTCTTTGGTCTCTGTTGTTCCTTGTATTCACTGTCAGTGTGTGCAGTGCAGCAGGTGTGAATTTCAGTGGAGAAATGCTGGAGGCTGTAGCTGCTAGACCAAGCAGATGGTGTGAAGTGGTGCAGCTGCAGCTGCAGTGCTGCCTGCTTTCTCATCACTGTGGTGCAAACCAGTGCCAGGGGAGGGGGCAGCTCTGTGGTTAATGCCTGATACAGCTTCAGGCAGGCACAGCTGTTTCCATCCTCATTCCCCCTTGTTCACCTTCAGCTTTGCCTGGGGTAAATCTTTAGTGGTAATCTTATACATGGAGGAGTTTCTTCTTTGGCAATACAAAATCTTCCCATAAATCCAAGTCTATGACATGTCACAGGAAGGGCCCACCTGAGTCTCTTAACACAGGCAAAATGAAGCAGTAGTTTTCTGGCTGTTTCCCAATAAGTCAGACAATCTCTAGTCTCATTCCCTAGAAGTCTGTAAAGTGCTGTGTGATGAAACAGAATGAATAATTTTAAGTTGAAATCTAATGCTTGATTTACAGCCTTTTGTGGTTGCAGTAAACCAGCACTGAAAAGTTTACCACAGGTATAGAAGCAACTTTTTAAACTTCTAGCAAGCTGTAACTGCACAAGGCAGTAATCAGGCTAGAGATGGAAAAAGTGAGTCTTGGCAAGTACGTAAATACCATTGCCAGCATTTTCACTGCTTCTCTAAACTTTCCAGAGCTAGTGTGTTTGAGTGTAGCTCCACCCATAGTGGTGGTTAACTGCCTCAAAAAAATTAGTGTGAGCAGGAAGGGAGCCTTTGATGACTAAGAAATGCGTGCAAGGGATTGGAAATTTCTTGAGTGCTGTCATGCTTGGGTTAAAAATTGCAAAGATGAAAATAGCTTTGGGCAATAAAATGTCTGAACTTATTACTAGTGTCTTCAAAGAAGAAAAGCAATATAGTACAATAATGCCTCTCTCTGCTTTGGCTAATTTTATGCTGTTACTTCACTTTAGCTGTTTTTACTATGTAAATGTTGCTCGTGGCATTTTACTAGCAGGAAACAATCTGGACTGATTGTAGAGAAGTATAAACACTCAGTTCAAGTTTTAGTTTGAATAGTGTCATGGTGTCTCAAGTCTGTCTCCTAGTTCCTTTTCCTCTTTCATACCTTTAAAACAGAAACACTGCTTTTGTTTGCTCATAGCTATTTAGAAAAGGTAAAATTGTTTCTCTATTTCTTGAGAACTAGGGCAGCAAATTTCCTTTCTCTTAACAAGTTTTAAGACGAATGCTTACTTTTTTCCTTCATGAAAAATAAAGCATGATGTGCTAAGGTTCAGAAGTAATGCTCTGCTGCTGCTTTATAAATATGATTTGAAAGAGCTGACATATCTAATCAGATTCACAATGCCCAGTATAAATATAAGTAGAAAATTTTCAAATCTGTCTGCACATGTGCTGTTTTCTCTCATGCCTGATAATCTTTTCATGGGGCTTCGGACACTAAAAAGGATATTTTGATTTTTTTTTAGTATGTCCTGCCAAATCAGTTCCTCCAAGCATACTCACTTTTTGGTTTTTAGGTTTTAGTGTGCCATGTTTAAAAGCCATCTTAGCAGTTGTTTGGATAAATTATGTGCTTTTCTTTCTAAAGAAAGCAAGTGTTTAGGTGCAGGGAGCCTAATACTATGATAACAGTAAGAAAATTTTAATTTTATTTCTGCATTTTACATTTAGGTTAAAAATATAAAGGTGTTTGTTATACAGATGGGTCTACTCTGAAGTGAGACACTAAGGCAACTTAATCCCAGCAGAAGCGCCAACGTGTGTGGGATTGTGTTTTGGGGAAGCTGGTTTTAAGCTGAGTCAGACCTGGGGAACTGACTCATTGGCTGGCCCTACAAATACTTGTTCCAGGAGAGAGGGGGCCAAGAATGAGCCTTGAGCAGTGAAATGAGAGGATACCTGTTTTTTTTTTCCTTTTGTTTCAGGAATCTAGCTTTGTACTGAGTTAACATGCAGGCTGTAGGACTCCACAGGTGGGCAAAATGGCATGTGCTCCTTTTGCTGCCATTTTGCTCCACTTCCTTTTAAGAAACACGCTTAGAACCCTTTGTACTACTGCCATGTAGCTTTTTGGTGTGTTCTAATAATATCTGTCTGTGCATGGACAGTGAAACCCTGCCTTGCTATCTTTCATGAGTTTTTCTGCTGCCATCTGCTAGATACACAAAATTTTGAGAGAAGGGAACTGGTAGACTTAAATCACAGCAGTTGCGTAAGTGCAGTTGGCAGGAAGATCTTTTCTATATCTGCAAATGCATGACTCTGCTGTTGCAGTCAGTGAGGAGGAAGAAAGATGGAAAGCAGAAGGCTTTTAGCTGATGGATGGAAATGTAGAAGCCAAAATGATAAAGCAAATCCAAGTGCACAGGTACTTGTTTCACTGAAATGACATGAGGATGGCAGGGAGGCACCAAGCTAAGGAAGTCTCTGGTGCAGTGGAGTGTTGATTCTACATGGGTGTCTGAATACATAGCTAGAAGTAAATTATTTTACAACCTGCTGTAAAGAGTTGGGGCAGACCAGTAGGTATAAGCTCTACAGAAGTATAGGTAATTTCATGGGTTTTTAATTTAAATGAAAAAAAAAAAAAACAACCCAAACTTACACTTGGCTAAGGGTGTGACCAATATGCCTGCCTACTCACTTCATATAGCACTGACCAGAAAACTGAAGGAAGGATGCACAAAATGGTCCAGTCTTTCCCAGCTACAACAGGAGCACTGAGTTTAAGGGTTCAGCTTTTGCCTTAAGCTTGTAACTGTATCTATATGAGAATCCTCAGGTACACCTGAGGGATTACAGGGATAAGGGTGATCACTTCACGTGAGACCACAGGAATAAAATTTGGCGTTTCTTTATTTCTGCTTCTGACATCTGGACTCAGCTCAATAAAACCCCCACCCCAAGCTCATAACTTAGTGTGTGAGTACTGTATGTGTGAATTTACTGTAACAAATGATTTGTTACACCAGAACTAATTGAGGAGCAACGGTCTCTTCTTGGAAAAGAGCTGATTTTTTTTTTAAACGAGTCAGATGCTCTAAATGAAAGAACTCCACTTGGCAACTTACTAAAATTAGACCAGTGTCTGTTACTATCAGTAACATGATAAGTAACCACACTTGATCTAGGGTTCAGTTTGATTTTAGGATGAACAGGGTCAAAGCTGAGACAGTGCTCAGATACTGTAGCTACACAGCAGATGGGAGCCCTGGGCTGCTACAGAATGTGACAGCCTCCACTCTTACCCCTTGGCACCACCAGATAGCAGGGTTACTGGGGAACAGATCTGGCTGAAAATGAAGTTTTTCTTGGCTCCCCATCCATCACAGTGCTGGCCCACAGCAGGTCATTTGGACAGGCAGCTGTTTCTAAAATAACTGAGCTGTAATATTTATTATCCAGACTACTGGAGCTGCTCCTAGTGACTGCTTTTACCTCCAAGGTGCAGAACTACTGTAAGCAGTTGTTTGAGGCTCTATTTAAAGTCCTCTACAGTTAGTATTTATAAGCAGTATAAAAATTCCTTTGGGTTATGTAATTACTACGCATAACTAACATGGAATTTAGTCAAGTCAGCATTAGACAAAACAGTATAATTTTTTAAAATCTGAAGGTATAGTCTTTGGATGGTCCTTCATTTGCTAGAAAATCTCAATATTATGTGTTAAGGAGACTGACTTATTTGATCTTGCAACACAGAAATAATTTATAAGAAGGCAATCCTAAAGTAGGATGTAGTGTCAGTGTCTCTTGGTCTGCAACTTTTCATCTATTGATGGAGATTGCATTTTGAATTTCAGCCTGCTTGATTGGTAACTTAACATGGAGAAGAATGAAGTGTTCTTGGCTTGAAGCAGTGTCGATGATGTCTCTCTAAGTTTAATTGTACAGGGCATTACACCAGGATGGTGTAATACCTGTAGAATAACTTGGAAGACTAAGTTCAATTAGGGTGTGATTCTCATGTTGAAAAGAGTGTAGTTATAAATGGATTAAAAGCCCCTCTCGGTTCAGATATTCTGCATAACTTACTGTGCTTGTTCTTGGACAAGTACTATTTTCTGTGACTTACTATTGAAATAGTGTGTAAGTAGCAAGGGATGAAGATAACTTTCACCCTTTTATTCAACAGGGACATGTTACTGTGGGTTTCCCTGTCTCATCCGAGGGACATACTCCNAGAAAGCAACCACATGTAGATTTAATGCTGCGTACATCAGGTGGCTAAATCAGACGGGGCTTTGACTACTTGTAGTGCTGCTGCTTGTGACTGTGTGACAATAAAAGCGTGTTGTTCATGTATCCCCTAAGGAACTATGGCAGCAGATGGTAAATGTTCAAAAGGAGCACACCCATGGCACTGCATTTAGAAGCTCTCAAAGGCCATTTGTTTCTAGAGGAGAGAAGATAATAGAGCATGGCCCATTAACACAGTGATATGCCATCTGCCCTTTGCCAGAAAATTGGAGATTCTAAGCTTTTTTTTATTAATGAAAGCTGATTTTTGTGATTACTGAGATTACTTTAATAATGTTAAAAAAAAATGAAACAGTGGTCCCTTAAATCCATGTATGACTTCAGATGGTGACTGGAAAACAGCAAGACTGCTGGGAGTTTCACTGCAAAGTTTTCTCACAAATACCACGCTAGGATGCTTATTGTGGTAAAATAAGCCTTCCCTTCTATGCCTCTAATGGAGAAATTGTCAGCAGAACTAAAGAAGTTCACATGGTGAGCCTCTACAGCAAGTTTTCCTTAATAGTGAGAAACTTTGCAATTGGTTCTTTTCTCTACTCCATTTATCCACCACTCTAACATCCCTACTAGTCCGTGTACTTTTTTTTTCCCTCCAGAAGTGCAGTTTCACACATTGAAAATAGCTCCACAGCCTTCTTCCTTAACTCCTGTGGTGTTCAGGGGCTGTTTTTGTACAGCCCACTCACCTGGTCTCACTAGAATACTTCAGAGGTGTGGGCATAGGAAAGATGTGGTTTACAGTGGGAGCAGGAGCAGCTGGAGTTGTCACTGCCTTTGAGCAGACTGCTTGGACTAGGGCTGCCTGTGTTGTTAGGAACAGCAGGAATTAGATCTGCTGTTGCCAGCCTGTGGAAAACCTGTTCTTCCAGTTGTGCTGGTGCTGTTCCTCAGTAAGATCCCCCTATTGATGGGGTATGGCAAGGGCTGCTGCTTTTCCCACTGCAGGACACTGCTGGCCAGCCTCAGACTCCAGTAGAAATAATGCATGAATTAAGTGTCAGATCCTTGTATTGCGTGTCAAAGTAATTCAGTCCAGCAGCTGTGCCAGCTCCCTCTGCATGTGGTGGGTTTGCCAGTGCTTTTGCTAAAACATATAGCATGTCACAGGAATTATTTCACCCAACTCCCCCTGCTCCCCCATGACTTACAGAACTAGGAAGTGACGGAATCCACAGCATTTCTCAATTCACAGACCAGGAAATGTAGTTACTGCCAACCCTCTGATTTCTGTCTTGTAAACCTCCCTAACTCTGCCTCTTCTAGGGAACTAACAGAAAACTTGGCACCTCTGATACATCTCACACATGCTGCTTCAGAAACAATATAGCTGATAGTAAAGGAATAAGTGATAGAAGAATATAAACTAAATTCATTAAACTGAGTCTTACAGATTTTAATCCTCCAGCATGAGTGGAGAGGACAAATGCTTTCTAACACTCTTAAGATTGAAATTATCAGGCTTAGATTTACTAGCATTTTCTTTTAAAACTTCTTACAGTGCTAATCTGGAGTTTAGTGGCTCCAGAAACTCCATTCCACTACTTTTACTGAAAGAGCACATGAGCATCTTTTAGTTTTTGGTTTTTAGAACGGCATAAATTTGTATTCGGCATTCTTGTAGCAGATGGAGAACAAAAGCCCATTAAATCATTATGCAGAAAGCCCAATACTTTAGTAGAGGTTGTTTCACCTTGTTCTTAATACTTTAGTCTACATCAGACTTTGCAAGTCCTGTAGGAATTAATTTATGGAGTAATACAGTGGGTGATGCAGATAGGTATTCCTCAACATATGGATCTGGATCCCCTCTGCTTATGTAGACCAAGTGCTTCTTAGAACTTAGAGCAAATCTCATAGATAAGTTTACCTTGTCAAACAGGAATCTAGTGTGTGTATATATGAGTACATTTAAAATGCTATTTATTAGAGCTAACTGTGTAAAAAAACCAGAGAATAGTATAGACAGTCTTATACCGCTGGTGGTGCTGGGAGCCCCCAGCACTGTGCAGCACTGAATGAATTTCTGATCCACACGGAGCACACTGTGCAGGCCTTGTCTGGAGGCAAGGTTACCCCATTTTGATAACAAGCTATTGTAGGATTTTTCATCCAAGACAACAGCTCTGTTCATCATTCCTTTCTGATGGCCAGAGAAGGAGAATGGTCGCTGTTGGTTGTAGGCAAGGCCGGGCAGGTGCTGTGATCACTGGCATCCCGTGCCTCACAAGACTGGGCTCACTCAGGCGATCTGTTATGTGGATCAGTAATGCTCTGATGTACAGTAGCCTTCTGGTCAGGATTACCACAATGCCTCCAGAACTGGAACTATGGCCAAAGATTATCCCCTCCCTTTCTTGTCCCTCAAAATGTTTCATGAACAAGGTCAGAATGCTCACTGGTTTTGTTTGGGGTTTTTTTCCTCTTTGTAATCACAGAGCTAGAAATAGCTTGAGTATCTTTTAGCTTTGAAGTGTGATATGTAGGGAAAAGCTTTGCTGTTCAAAGATCTTGACACAGTCTGTATGATAAATACTAATTAGTTTTCTTGGAGCAATTCAATTATGATGATTCACATATAACAACAAATCTGAGTCATAAAATCTTCATCCTTATAGATGAGACTGATGCTACTGTTCTGCTCACTTGATTTGTTTTCCTTGCAGAATCAAGGCCATTGAAAGTCCCAACAAAGATGATGACACACAGTGGCTGACTTACTGGGTTGTGTATGGCATTTTCAGCATAGCTGAATTCTTCTCTGACATCTTTCTATCCTGGTTCCCTTTCTACTACATGTTAAAGGTATGTTAGTTCATGTGACCCCTCTCCTAAAATGAGACCTTTGATGTAACTGATCTAATGTCTTCAAGAATGGATGGACAGCAACATTCCCTGGAATCATTCCAGGGTCACACCTCTTTTTTAGATGCGGGTTATGTGTAATTTAGTACTGTGGAAGAGATCTGTTTACAGCTGATGGTTTTATGAGGCAAGAGGTAAAGTTGGGATGGGTGGAAGGGAAATGTCTGCTGTGTTTTAGGAAAAAAAAAAGTGTTCAGGTAAATTTGGACAAATGACACATGGTAAACCCCACAGAGTGGCTCTGTTTTTGCTCTTAAGTGCTTCAGTAAAAGTGGAGGGTAAAATCACGAAGGCTGTTGAAGGAGGTAGTAACATCTGTGCTATTGGAACAAAGAAGGAAATTGGAGCACAAGAACAGTTTGAGTCTTACAGCTTTAATATTTAATTAAGCTCAGTTTACTGAAAGGAATTGGTAGATATCAGAGGAGATGGTTGCTAATGTGCATTTATTATAAAATGCATTTATTAGCATGATTAGCCTACCAGTAATGATTTGGTTAATGTGCAAACATTGACTGTGACAGCTGGTTTACACCTCTGCATTTTTCCTTTTCAGTCTTCAAGAGGCCTCAACTGTGACAATCATTTGGACACCTTGTAGTTCAGTAGAATTATGACTGTAACCCATCATCTGCAGTGGCATATACTCACAATTCTGAATTCATACAATGCATTTCAGAGCTTCTTTTCTAAATCCTTGGTGGAAAAAGATTGGTGGCAATGGTTTCTTCATGCCACCACAGCTCTCTTTCTGAAGAGCACACGACTGAAATTCAGATTGACTTTGCAAATAAAGACCACAAATGGCTCTGATAAAATGGTATCAGGAGTGCCACAGTTACACAGTTGTAGTGTTGGAATCAAGGGAAAGGCACTTTCCTCAGTTCTACAAAAACAAACACAAGGAGTTATGTCAATACACAGCTTTCTATGATAGCTGCAGAAGGCACATAGAAGTCAAGTGTTTGCTCTCAGTAGTGGTTGGTAGGAGAGGTTTACTTTTGTTGTACAAAGGCAGACAGGTGTTGGCTGAGAATCGGAAAGCGTTGCTGAATGGATGGAAGTTATTCCATAGGGGGAGAAGGAGGAATTAGAAAGCTTCCATGCTTCATTCTATCCATGAACTAAAACCTCTTGTAGCATAGTTATGATGTCTCTGTATCTCTTTTAGGAAGGAGAAGCCCAGATACGTCATTAATGAAAATTCTGAGTTTGTTTTCATTTTCAAAATGTGCTAAATTTGCATATTCACATCTGTTTGATACAGCTGGTAGCTTCCACTCCAGACTGAGTTTTAGTTGCTCGGTATTTCAAAACACCTTCAATTGCATGGCTGAGACATTGGGCATAGCTGCTCCCGGAGTCCCCAAAGCCCAGAGTTTAGACTCTGTGACATTGAAGTTTTCAGCAGACTAGAAGGTTTTATAGGTGGGAGAAAGGCACATTGAAGAACTCCTTTAAGTATATTATGATGTTTGTATATATTTTTGTTCTCCAGATGGCATTTCTTGGATTTCGTGGGCTTTATTTTTTGGTAATACCCACTTCTTATTTATCTGTTTCGGTTTTTTTTTATCTCTGAAGCACGGGACATACATGCAACTGATAATTTCATGTGCATATGATTTGTTTTTAAATACTTCTGTTCAAGATTTAAAGATTTCTGTGGCATTCAGGTATTAGAGTACAATAGCCAGTAAAAGTAGCAGAGTTTATCATCCTATGAGTACTCTTGGTGGTGGGAATGAGAGAGACTCCTTACTCCACTAATGGCTCTGCCTTGAAATACTGCAGTGCTCTTTCTGAACAAAATTGGTGCTGCCAGGGAAAAAACAGCTGCTAGGAGTAGGTCCAAGTGAATCAGACTGAGCTCAGGTGAATTCCATTCCCTCCTCTGTCTGGTCTGGAGGATTGCAAAGAATATATTTTGGGTTTGGGTTTGTTTTTTTTTTTTTCTGATTAATAATTTTAGCACTTCGAGCTTGCTGGACCTTCTTACAACCCTTTATTTGCAATAGCCTAGTTAGTTCAGTTTCATGAGAGACAAGGGGAAAATAAACTAAGTTAGCAGTCTAATGTTCTCAAGCTTTGAAAAGAATGAGAATCTCAACTTTGGTACATGTCCAATAGAAAATGCATATAAACTTCTGTTTCAGTACAATTCAAAAGTAACAGGTATTTGAGAACAAATCTGTAATTACTTTTTTCTTGACTAGACTGGGAAAAAGCTGTAAAATCAAAATTACTGATTTTGTTCTTAGGCAGGGAAAGGGAAATTTCAATTTCTTTTAGTTTCAGAGGAAGCTGGACTCACATCTGAGAGGTTTTCTAAAACAAAGGAGAGCTAACTTTTTTGTCTATTGGGAGAAGTTGAATAACTCTCAGTAACTGATCAGATATTCTTGAACAGGAAATAAAGTCAGTGTACTTCTCAGCTTTCAATGGAAGATAACAACATAAGATAGCACCATGTATTATTTCTGTTACATTAAGTTCCAAATAATTGAAGCTTTTGAAAATCAGTATTTATATTGATAAAGACACTTTTTGCCTTTACTTTCTCTGACCATACTTAATAATTGATTAATTGCTATTTACTGGTGCCAGATTTTATTGCATGCTGAATTATTTGTTTTAATTCATTGGAATGTTCCTGGTGGGCCAATCTCTCTCGTGAACACTTTACTTTAAAAGACCTCTCTTTGTCTTCTGGGCAAGCACTCCTTTAAGTCATTCTGTTTTGACACCATGACCAAATGGTTTAAAGAAACTTAATGCTTACCCAAAAGGATGGTAAATTGCACTGCAGAGAAGGCAAAGCCAAAATTTTACAGATGTGAAGAGCAGAACGACAGAGCATCCAGTCTCAATATATCTTATCGGGAAAGAACAGAGGGGACATATTAGAAAATATTCGGAAGGCTTTCTTGAAGAAGACTGTGTGTTTTGTTCCCATTCTGCCCAGAAATGTGTGGAAATCCTCAAACATGGAATCCTGTCTTAAAATTAAAACAAAACATATTTTGACTGAGGCTGGGGTGGTTTTGTTTCATGTTTCAGGAAAGGGGAGTCTGAGAAAAGCTGTTATGCCTTCATTTTCTGGAGAGGCTTTTGACATGGAATAATATTGTACTATTAGTGTACAGAAAGAACTGTACAAATGCTGACAAAATGTACTTCATTTTGTTGCAGTTTTATCCTGTAAAATAACTTTATATATATTTTCATAGCTCAAGTGAATTTAGTTATGGCACTCCCTGTCCCTTAAATGTTTCATCTTGCTCTGCATAGCTGTCTTTGTGTGGTGTATGGCAGTGAAACTGAAGCCAAATAAAAATGCTTCAGTAGTAAAGACAGGGATTTGTAGTACATGTAATAACTGTCTTTCCAATCCCCTTTTGTAAGATGCAGAAGCATGACCCCACACTGTGGTCTTTGATTTTTCTAGAGAGCAGTTGGTGCTCTAAAAGCCATACCTAAACTGTAATCCAGAAGCATTACCCTTGTTTGTGTGCTGTTGGGTTTCTCTCTCCTCCTTGTCACTTTACTTCTGGGCCACACACAACCCTATTCTTTCCCCCACTGTGTTTTCAGAGCAGAGAGGCAGAGAGGACAGGGATGTGTTTTGGCTGAATTGAAGTCGTTTAGAGACTTAGACCTTTTGTCAGGCCTGTGCTATATGTTTTAGAAATGTTCAGAGAGACTGATGTTTGAGTAACCAAGTTTTATAGTTCTACCTTGAACAGAAAAAAAACCAACATGTAATCTTGATACACCTAACGCCAGATTATATTTACTGCTGCAGCCCTCCTCCTTTTTCCTTACACTATCCATGAAATCATTCCAGTATAAAGATTCACTGTGTGTAGCTGTCCTGGCGTGTACCCTCATTGAACCCTGACCACACTGGGAATGACTCACTGTTCTCAATGTACTCAGTTCTGTGGCACTTAGGAAAGGCACCTTGTCTCCTACTCATGATTCCTTCTACTTAGGCTGATGTTCTTGTTCTCACAGTGTGGCTTCCTGCTGTGGTGCATGGCTCCAAGCCCTTCCAACGGGGCAGAGTTTCTCTACCACCGGATTATCCGTCCTTTCTTCCTGAAGCATGAGGCCCAGCTGGACAGCGTTGTGCAGGACCTGAAAGACAAGGCTGCAGAGACTGCAGACACCATCACTAAAGAGGGTGAGCAAAAGGCTGTTCACTGGTCACATTAAGTAGGGGGAATTTCACTGGGGAGCTCTTATTATTGCACTTAATATTCATCACTTGGAAATGAACAAAAATAAAATGAACAAAAATAAATTGTAAGAAGACAATGTAAATTATAATGGAGAAGTTAATTTGGAAAATGGGGGTTGCAGTGGATCTTGCTTCCTAGAATTGCAGTTAGGCTAGAATGAGTGGAAGAAATGGTATAGTTTGTGTGTCTTCCCACCATACACACCGCTGAAAACATTCTCTAGAGGCAGGTCCAGACATACCTTTCATAAATACAATTGTTGTTTCAGTGCATCCTCATATCTCCTAAAATACTCCCTCGAATACCTGCTAGTATAGAGGGGCTCCCAGTCGAGCAGTAAAGCAATTAACAGCAATAAGCAGCAACATGGGAAGTGCAGTTTTCCCATCTGTATATTTTTGTATTGTTTCTTCCTCTGGAGGTCAAAGGATTCCTCACTCTTAAAGAAACTACTTATGTTTTATTTTTGCGTGTTATTGCAGACTGTATTATCGCTTAAGGTTTTTCTTTATTTCCTTGCATTCTGTAGTGAACTGTTGCACTCTAAAATATATCTGATGATAGTTTTATTAATAAGAGAAGGAAATGTATTAAGTAGCTAAAATAAAGGTTTATCTAAGTTTCATTTGAAAGGAATTTATCTATATGCTATTTCAAAGCATCTTAATTCTCCTTTCCACCAAACAATGCATGCAGTCTCATTTCATCATACCAAGTTCAGCAGTTTTCCTGTCTGCTTAAAAGATCTGCTTTTCTCAACTATTCTTGGAAATTTTGCTGCAAGACTCTTCCTGAGTCTTTATTGTTAGGCATGTATCTTAATTAATGTCCTTCCATGTTGCACATGGGATTTTCCTGTCCTCATTTCATCACTTATTCTTTCTTTTTCCTATTTTTATATATAAAGATTTCNAGCCTGTTTTATCATTATAGTATATTTCTTGCTGCAAACCTGTATGTCCTTAAAACTACAAGCAGCCCTGCTTTAACCGTACCATAGTTATATATGTATCAATTTTTAATGTTTATTGTACTGCTCCTTGCTTATTTTTTAAAATCTTTTCATAATCAGTTTTATCACTGTATTTATTTATATGTGTATACAGAAGCTATGATTGTCTTCTGTGTTCTTCCTCTTGTGAGTAAAAGGAAAATTTTGTTATGCAGCTCAAGAACACTGGATAACCCACTTTGACTGTAGGCCTGTGACTAAACTTGATTTTTTTTTTCTGCAGCCAAGAAAGCAACAGTGAACTTGCTGGGTGAAGAAAAGAAGAGCACTTAAACTGGATAAGTTTCCCTACTGCCTCCTTTGTGCAGCTTGATGTTACTGGGGACTGTGGTATAAGTTCAATAATATTGCCTTGGAAACATTTTGATATATTAAAGGAATGTGCTGTAAGTTTACTTACTACTTTGCTGTGACTGATAGAGTATGCATTTTTATTTAAAAGCAATGCAGTGGGCAGCATCTGAAGCTTAATGAAAATATTTTATTCATCTTCATGCAGAAGAAGTCTTTCAGTAATCTCTTTCTGCAGTAACATAAATAAAAAGTATATATCCCTCAGGCTCTGCACTTTAGTTGTCTCTTTGTCTATGAAATTACTCTTAACACTTTGATTGTGGTGCATATGGTAGCACAAAGCTATTTTATAGGGAAAATTCTAAATGGATCTTGAATATACAGGGAATTATTGTGAGAGATGGCATAATGGATGTGTTCCCTGCCAGTAAAGCTGTAAATTGTGAAATTACGTGTTCTAGGCACCTGAATATAGAGATTATTCACTGTTGCATGTTTTGTTGTAACACAGTATTTGGTACAGTGTGTGTATTCTTAAACGGATAGATACTAAATATAGGAAAGAATAACTTCCTTGGAGTGATCAAGCTTATATTGGCCTGAAGTAATTTGCTAGAAATGGATGCATTAAATCGCATAAGATTAACACAACGTGACTAAAGTACAACTTCTTCCCTATTCTTGCTAAAACTAGGTGTTACCTAAAATTGTTAGTAGAGTGCTTTTTAAGATCACACTCAAAAGCACAAGCCACCTTTTGCTAAGGAGTGATATCATTACAAGCACTTCTTCCTGAATTCCTTTTAAAATATCAACTGCCTTGGATGTCAGTCCTCAGAACTACATCATTAAGGGGACAGACTACAGCTCCCATGAGCTTTTTCTGCTCACAAAAATCTGCAGTCTCTTCTGACTATACTAAGAACAGCTTTGTGTGAGCACTTAAACTTCCTGAGTGGAGATGCACTTGTTGTTACTTGATATATTCCTGACCGATCAGTAAGAGTGCAACCAAAGTTGCTAAGAGAATAAAGGAATTTTTTACAGTCAATGTAAAAGAATACATATTTTTTTTAGATTTGCATCTGTACTCTTTCACACTGCAGTATTTTCAACAAACATAATTACGTGAATTAATTAAGCATGAATTACTGAAATTTTCCTGTTTTCATCTCCATGCTGACATCTCTTTAAAGCCTAGAGTAATGGTACGGCAATTCTGAGCTCACAGAACATGCAGAAAGGAAGCTTAAGCTTTTGATTGGATAAAAAATTATTTCTAGTCTACAATCTTGAATCCCAAAGACGTAATCTTAAAATAAAGTTTGGAGGACTTCTGGCTTTCTGCAATAAATCGTCGTATGAACATTCATTGTAAGATTTCAGGTGCAAGAACTGAAGCACACAGTGCAATTCAGCAGGTCAGTTTTAACCTGGAGAGGTATGTTTTATACGAGGGGATGTAAAAGTGTCTTAAGAGATAGCTCTTAGGGCTGGCAACTTGGTTGGGAAGTACAAGACCTGCTGTACCTCGTGTTCTGTAGGACAGCATGCAGTTTGTCATTTGAAGAAAAAATGCAAAATTTCACAGCTACTCATTCCATGACAACTTTTTGTTAGGAGGGGATATGCTGGAGAGGATAAAGTTTACAGCAAAGTTCTAGATTGTAAGCAAGTAAAAAGTTTGAAGTGAGTCACCATTTAATTGGTTTAGTTTCTTGTCTTGATTTCTGTTGTAAACCCACTGGACTTTTTTGTAAGCCTTACTAAATCTTAGTCCTGTTATTTTGAACTCTATCAGCTGTATGTAAAACACTTATGTGGCCACTGTAATTTAGTTTCACTTCTTGAGATTAGAAGTAACTAGATAAAAATAAATGAAGATTCTTAATAGACTTTGATTTCGGTGCAAAGCACTACATAACTTACTTATCTAAAAGCTTATGGTAAATTTTAGACTTTACAAGCCTAATGACGTCTGTAGTAGAGACAGGATTTACTTTTCATTTCTTATACTACTCAACAGTTTTTCCACTGTTATTAATGGGGATAAAACATTCTAGGTAGATGTAAGATAAATGCTAAAACAGTCCCTTGCATCTTTCTCAAAACTTGAAAGGCTTTAAATCAACTTCTTGTCTTTACAACTTGATATTACCAGCACATACAATCAGTGCTCTTTTGTCAGATTTCTACTTGAATTAGAACTGCAGTCTGTTGTTAACAGAAGTCGACCTTGGTTTTTTGCCTTGTTGCAAGTAGAAATGACTGAATTTCTGCACCAAGCTATCCTTTCTTGCAAGTAACTCCACTGGGCTGGCCCCGCAGATCAGTGCTTTTCTTTGTATCTTCACAATATTTATGTGCAAATGTTGGTACACACATCTGCTCCATCTCTTTGCTGAAGTTGTAATGTGCTAAATAAAAATGGACACAAATAAAGAGATTCTTATGGGACTGGTATGATGCCTCAGTATTTCTTAAGAACTTTATACCTCAACAGTGAAAACCTGGCTACTTTAGGAAGGCAGAAGCTCTTTACAGGGTATTCACTTTTTTTCTCCCCCCAAACTTCATTACTGTGGAACCAATAGAAACCTCTCAAAGTCCAAAGGAAGTGCCTCTGCTTCATGACAGTCTGCGGGTGCAGCCAAGCGGATTTAGAGCATCAGGCCCTTAGAGAAGAGTTTGGAATGCAGATCTCTTCCCAACAGTGAGCACCATGAGCATCTTTCTAGGCTTTGTAGCCTGGCTTACCTGAGGCATCAAGGTTTAGTGTTCTCTAGAAACATTGAGAGGAAAGACTGTAAACTACAGGGATTTTGAAGTTTTTCCTCTCCCATAGGTTTCCTGGTGTTTCATAAATGACCTCAGCAAACAATGCTGAATAGTTACTGGCAGTGTTGTTACACTTACTTAAGACTTCTGTTGCCACTGTTTATAGGACATTTCATCTGCTTTATATGGCTCCTTTCCAAACTCAGCAAAAAGGAAAATAAGTTCAGGAAAACATAACCTCCCCCACAGTGATAACACCACCACTGCTGTTAAAATAATGAAAACTCTTCAAACCGGAGCAAGACAATTAACAAAGCACAGAAATTCTTGTAAGTAGTGGGAGGTGTGACTAGTATTTGTCAGGTCAAACCCTCACTACTTTTAATTTGACAAATAAAGTTTCTTGAGTTTCCATTCCAGTCTTGCCAACTCTTTCTAAATAATCTGAGAATCAACTCAAATTATTATGACTAATTCCTTAGTCACTTTCCACCCCCATTTCAAATTCCACAAACAATAGTTTCCTTATGCAAAGGAGGAAGAATGGAGTTTTAAAAAACAAAACCACAAATCCTTGTAGGTCATGAGAGACTCTCAGTATTTTCTGTAAAGGGCACCTGACAAATATGATGAATATCAGTCTTGTCTTGTAGAGAACTTCTACATCCAGCATGATGGAATGAAACAGTACTTGAGGAATGACAGCCCAGGACTACTAGGGAGGTCCTCAGCTGTACAACCATGTTGTCATAACTTTTTGAAAATTATGTTTCCTACTGGTACATAAACCATTAAGAGATTCTGGAGCAAAAAATCTTCAGATGACCACATGAACTCATGAACTAATCAAGTAAAAATAACTGAAGATGAACTTTGAATTTAGCATACTTTGGAATGGGATGTAGTTGACACCTTTGCTGAGGCTACAGAATTCCACAAAACTTTGTATTTTGTATTACTGCATCTTTGCAGGAGAAGAATTCTTAAAGACTTCAATTACACATGTCTAAGTTCTGCTGCTTGAAAAGCAAACAGACAAAACCCAAAAAACTACACCCCAAAGAACCCCCAAAGCCTGACAGATGAAAAGAGGCACACATGCTGTTTCAGAGGAAACAGCACTACAGTTCAGGCTACTCAGTTCCTACCTGGAGTGTCCCCTGCTCTTTCCCAGGTCCCAAACTACCAAAGTCTTGTCTGTTTCTTCCCATCTCCCTTACACAGCCACTATGGCAAGGGGTACTTAATTATTATTATTAATTCTTCTATAATAACAAATCTAATTATTTAATAATTGGAATTAATTATCTTTTTATTTATGGAAAAATAAAATAAAATAAAATAGGGTATCCCCTATCCTAAGAGAGAAAATAACCCCACAAAGGCCAGTCTGTAACAGGAAGAAGCTAAATAATTGGTGTCCAGTGACAGAACACGTGGGAATTGTTCAAAGCTGTGCCAGGGGAAGTTCAGACTTGACATTGGGAAGCATTTCTTTACTAGGAGAGTGGTCAGACCCTGGAACAGGCTTCCTAGAGAGAGTGGTCAATGCCCCACACCTGTCAGTGTTAATAGTGTGCTTTAGCTGTTGGTCAGCCCTGAAGTGGTCAGGCAATTGGACTGGATGATCATTTTAGGTCACTTCCAACTGAAACAGTATATCCCATTCCATTCCGTTCCATTCCATTCCATTCCATTCCATTCCATTCCATTCCATTCCATTCCATTCCATTTCACTGCATGTGTAGCTCCACCTATATCTGCAGCTCCAGAGAAGGAATCAAGGGAGCCACACACTCTCTCATGCTCCCAAGTAGAGCACATACAAATATCCCACAGATATATGTGCCCCAAAATGGAATTCTGGCTAAAAGGCTCTCTCCACAAGGAACAGGATGTATACATAGGCAAGTTTTTTAAGATCAGCTGTTTTTTGCAGAGCTGGTCTTTGATTTACTTCATAGCTGAAGGCTGACAACTACATATGGTCACTTCCCAAGTTAAAACACATTTCAAAATAACCGTTTAAAGTTCCCTCTCTTTACTCTAAGAATTGAGTAATTATGGTTGTTCTTTTGCTATAGCCTCTACCTGCTATACATCTGAAAGAATAAACCACCTATCTCGACAGTGCTGAATTCTCATTTTTAGTCATTCTGTTATTGATTGCCTGTATCGTCACACCTCCCTGATGCTCAATGTCTATGTTATCATCCATTCCTGACACAGAAATTGTTATAGGATTGTTATGAGGATCTTGAGCTCATATGTCTTGATTAAACATTTTGAATGTTTAATCTTTTCTTAGGTACCCAGAAAACTGTACAGGGAAATAATGGACGTGTACTTGTAAAGAGCTGGACCGGGACGCTAGTTCAATATCCATATTCCTTCTGTCCTGAATGCTGAGTAAACTCCCACTCATGAATGCATGCCTTCCTTTGTTACTGTTGCCACCTACAGGAAACCACGGACCACAGTATCTTTTTAGCAATGATGCTGCATAAGTAAATCCTCACAGAAAACTGTAAAAGCAAGGCAGATGGAATAAAAGGACATTCATTATCATCCAGTTTCCCCTCAAAAATAAAATAATAATTTAAAAATATTATGCATAGCCTTGAGACTAAAGTTGCAGTATTACTGCATTTTTACAGAAGCCTTGTCTCCACTACCAGTCCCACAATGGTCAATAAGCATCTGCCTGTTCCCAGAAATGACGCATTGTCAGTTAACTGAGGAAGAACTGAGGTGGTCTTGACCTGCTTGTTTTCAATCCTCTAAGGAATCCAGTTTATTAAAATGAGGTAATATAGAAATGAAAGTCTGGTTTAACTCTGTCAGGAAAAGGGGAGTTGTGTTTAACTTTGTGCTGCCTCGTTAAGAACAAATATTGCTCACATGCACTTAGTCTAAAGCCAGAAATCATAAAAAGTGAAACAGCCCCATTTCAAGATGAGAGAATAAGTAGGCAGGAGTTAGGAAACTCAGTCTTCAACTTCCTCTTGGTACTGGTCATCTGATTTCCTAGTTGGGCTTTAAAAAAATAAAGTCAGCTTTACCCAAAATACCCACAAAGCTTTCTTTGTTAGTTTGACTAATTTACAGTTTTATATATTTGAACTCAATATTACCCTTTTCAGAAATCTTTCCTAGTCTTTCTTTGCCAGATCCCTAGACTTTAAAATAGCTTTACTATTTTGGGTTCTTTGATCAAGAAAGCTTGATAAGCAATGCCACTAAGATTCTTTCTCATACACACAGATAGGTAGGACCTCTTCTGAAGGTATTTAATTTCAGACCACAGTAAATAATATCCCACAAGACTTAACCTCCACATTTTTTGGCTGCCTGTAGTCTAAAGCTCTGGTTTAGAAAAGTTAAGCATAACATGATCAAACTTGGCTGGAGTCATCCTCCTTCAGTTTACATCATGAAGATGAGTTACCTTGTACCAATCAACTTTCACAGAGCTCTCACTTTCGTTAAAGTTTCAGAAAAATTACTCAGCACTCAGTAAAATCCAGGAATAATTTGAACCTAACAGTCTGTGGGCAATTACGGTCTTTTATATCACAAGTGTATCTTCCACTCCTGGTATTTCTCCCCATGTCGGAACTAACTGCAGCACTTCCTTAACTCTATTATAGAGTAAATGTGCCTTAATAACCTCTAACCATGTCCCATTAGACTTAATAACCCTTTTCATAGAGCATCTGTTTCCACATTTCGTACCCCATGGCATTCTGACAGCTCACAGGGATTCCATTTAACTAACGTCTCAAAATTTAGGCTGGACACTCTAAAGATAGCTTATATAAACTGTTTCATCAGCAGAGAAACAACCCCTGAAAATATTTGTACATGACCATGGTCAATTACAGCCTTAGAACACAGGACTTCCTCTCCTAAACATTTCTGTTTTAGACAATCTGCATACTGCTCACACTGATAGGCAACAACTCTCCCCAAGAGTAAGAAGAGAGCAGGAGGGATGTGTGTGCGCACAGACAGTCCTTTCCTGCAGAATCCAACATCACTCTGCAACAAATCATGGGGCAACACAGGCAGGGTATTTTCCTGTCTGTGTTCAAGGGGTGGACTTGAGCATGGACGCCGTCACAGAGGTTATCCATGGATGTGAAACATGCAGTGTGGTTAAGCCAAGCAGTCAAAGCCCCTCTGGTATGGAGGATGATGGCTGAAATGTCAATATGGCCAGGCAGCTTGAGTGTATCAGTCCCTCAGATCCACCAAGGCAAGTGTCCTGTGCTCACAGCAGGGGGATCAACCACTGGATGGCTGGAAACACCCTTTGTGCCACACCATTGTCTGAAACACTGTCCTGGGCCTTGAAAGGTCTTATGGGGACATCATACACCAGAAATAGAGTCAGACAATGGGATTCATTTCCAAAGCAACCTCAAAGACACTTGGGCCAAAGAACATGGCACTGAGTGGGAATATCACATTCCCTCTCATGCACCAGCCTCTGGAAAGATCAAATGATGCAATGGATGGTAGAAGACCACAGTGAGAGCAGTGGGTGGTGGGACCTTCAAACCCTGGGGTGCACATTTAGTGAAGGCCACCTTGTTAGTCAGCACCCAGGGACTGCCCATCAGCCTGGTGCAGCCCAGTCTAAACTATTGCTTATTGTAGAAGGGGATGAAGCTCCTGCAGCGANCATGCACCAGCCTCTGGAAAGATCAAATGATGCAATGGATGGTAGAAGACCACAGTGAGAGCAGTGGGTGGTGGGACCTTCAAACCCTGGGGTGCACATTTAGTGAAGGCCACCTTGTTAGTCAGCACCCAGGGACTGCCCATCAGCCTGGTGCAGCCCAGTCTAAACTATTGCTTATTGTAGAAGGGGATGAAGCTCCTGCAGCGAACATTAAAAACATGCTGGGGAAAAGACTCTGGGTTATCCCTACCTCAGGCAAAGGTCAGCCCATCCCTGGGATTGCTTTTGCTCAAGGACCTGGCTGCACTTTGTGGTTGCTGCAAGATGGAAAAGTCCAGTGTGTGTCTGAAAGGGATTTGATATGGGGTAAGAATAGCCAATGAATTAAATTAACATTGTGAATTAAATTCACATTGTGAATTATCACTTCTGTGATGGCCCTGTGCCCATCACTACACTGGGCATGGTGCCTGTCTGTGCTACACTGGATTTGGGGGTCTGACCCCCACCCCCTTTTGATCCCACATTAATGAAGAATGAACTTTGATAGAACCAGATGAGCACAGCAGTGACGGATTCAGGACTGGTTTCCACATGCAACAGTCCAANTTGCTCAAGGACCTGGCTGCACTTTGTGGTTGCTGCAAGATGGAAAAGTCCAGTGTGTGTCTGAAAGGGATTTGATATGGGGTAAGAATAGCCAATGAATTAAATTAACATTGTGAATTAAATTCACATTGTGAATTATCACTTCTGTGATGGCCCTGTGCCCATCACTACACTGGGCATGGTGCCTGTCTGTGCTACACTGGATTTGGGGGTCTGACCCCCACCCCCTTTTGATCCCACATTAATGAAGAATGAACTTTGATAGAACCAGATGAGCACAGCAGTGACGGATTCAGGACTGGTTTCCACATGCAACAGTCCAACACCACACACCTTCTTTCCTGCCTGAAAAATGGTTCTGACAGATGGAGCCCAAGGTCATGCACTCAGTGATCTCAATGGGCTTTTATAGGGATGGTCCATAATTTATGGGAATGTGTGTGTGTTTATGTACCAAAAGAGAGGAAAGTGATGGGGTTTTGGGAAGCGGGACCTGGCATTACAGAAATTATACAGAATAAGGGGTGGCTGCCATCCTGATTTCAACTGTAATCCAGTGAATTTTCTTCCCAGCAGCTGTTAGTGCTGTATTTTGAATTCAGTGTGAGAATAATGCTGGTAACACACTGGTGTTCTGCTTGTTCCTGAGCAGCGCTTATATTAAATCCCAGACTTTTCTGTGCCTCACGCCCTACCAGTGAGGTGGTGTAGCAAGAAGCCAGGACAGGTGACCCAAGCTGGCCAAAGGGATATTCTGTATCATAGATTAGCATGTCCAGTATATAAACAGGGAGGAATTGGCCAGGAGGTGCTTATCACTGCTGGGGTGGGCTGGGCATCAGTCAGTAGGTGGTGAGTAATTGTATTGTGCATCACTTGTTTTGATTTCTCTCCCCCCCCCCTTAAAAAAATTTAACAATAATTATATTTTATTATAATCACTGTCACTTGCATTATTGAATTTCTTTAGTTTAAAATATTAAACTGTTCTTACCTACACCCACAATCTTCTTTCCTGACTATCCTTCCCTGCATCCCATCACGGCTGAGGAGTGAGGGAGGGGCTGGATGGTACTTAGTTGCCAGCTGGCAACTGAAAACACAATAACCAGCTTGCTCGAGGTCCCATCCAACCTGGGCTTGAACACTTCCAGGGATGGGGCATCCACAAATTGTCTGCACAACCTGTGCCTCACTACCCTCATAGCGAAGAATTTCATCCTGATACAGAATAGCACAGAATTAAGACAATTGCTTCACTATCACAAATAAATGGTTTACTAAGGCAGCCAGATTTCAAAAGGTGCATATTTCTTTTGGAAAAAAAATAATTCTCCCAACCATCCCATTTGTTTATGTTCTTCCACTTTTAACATGGGTGCTAACGTCAGACTTGCAGGTTATGCGTGAAAAGAGATTTATTGTTACACAGATGCAAGGCAGTTACATGCATTCCAGTTCTGAGAAAAGCAGGCAGTTCTACTCAGCTTCACCTCATCATTTCTTGCTCGTATCTTCATTTCAAAGTTGCTGCAAGGTGTCCATCTGCACTTGTAAGTATAACTGCGCGATGTAATGACGACTCCACATGTCAGCTTATTTCTTTTTCTTTCCTTTGCCTTTCTTGCCTCCCTCTCCTTGCTGAAGGCTTTGATCGCTACCTCCCATCTTTTGAGTTCTTGTTTTCAGTTTTGGAATGGTTTCTGCAGCATACAGCATCACTGATTTACCTAAAATACAGGGAGAGATCAATGCATGCCTACTATATTAAGAACAGATATAAAGCCTAGGAGATCTGCTTTCTTCCCCTGTATAGCAAGCAGCTTGTGAAAAATTCTTGGGGAAAAAAACCCAAAAGTGCAGGACTGATAAATGCCACAGTAGACTGGAAAAGCCACATAACCTGACAATCTCCAAAGTGTCTACATCCTTCCTGCTACTGTTTCCCTTCAACTCCTACTGGCCCAAAACACTTGGGACAGAACGATCAGGCAAAAGCTACATGCATTTTTAGAAAGGCACTGCTGCCTTCCAGCAGGAATCTGGTTTTAAATCATCTCCCTCTGTCAGCACTCATATGCTACTGTACACTTTTCTAGCTCTTTCCTTAAGATATATGCTGTTTCCCTTTTACATATGGATTCATCTTCAGAAAAAATACAAAAGATAAAATTATTTGTCATTCAAGATTAATAATTCCTATTAATCTTTTAAGGGCAGCTGCTTCATTGTTAATTTATGAAAATGGCCAGCAGAAAACTCAACTGAACTCAGTATTGTGTTTTATCCTTTTGGCATCCCCTCTGATGCCCAGATGACATATGTATCCTAAGAAAATGTTGGAATTCAGCCATTTAAGCACTAAACACTCGCGTGTTTAAGTGTCAACAAAGCAGTAACTCAAAACTGAATAGACGCTTTGTTCAACACAGCAATCACACAACGTTCCCCACAAGCCCTTCCAATGACACTGCTGCAGAAGCAGCAGAATCAGAGGCAACAGCATTTTACAAACTACTCAATGCTCTCAACTTGTTTTTGTTGACTTATACAGGCAATGAGATTTAATGTAAAACCATAGGATTTATAATAGTTAAAACTAATTAAACAGGCTGGTAACATAAAATAAACCAAGTCTTTCTGGTTTATTAACAGGTAAAGTGCCTAAAAAACCCAGGCACTCTACTCACGTGTTGGAAACTGAGGTAAACAGGGGTTGCCATCATCTTGTTTGAGCTGGATTCGTACTCTACCTCTGTACTGCACGTCTCTGTTCCACTCTCTGGGATACATCTTGTTTTTCTGTCATACAAAAGGAGAAATGTATTATAATGTGCATTGGAAGACACAACTGTTTCAGAGGCACTGCTGAAAACAACTCCTGGTACGTGAGCAATTTTGTGAGTAAACTGCTACAGGGACCATTTTACATCCCCAGTGGTCTGGACTACAGGGGCACAGGTTTTTGTTTTATCTCCACTGCTACTAACCCTTCTGGACACCAAGGGACAGCAAGTGATAGGTCACAGTCACTGCTTTTGGCTAATTATAGCCTTCATTCTTGATGAAACAACACAGGTTTCTCAGTACAGCTGGTGTGCACTGTCCAACTACTTCTGAAAAGCAAAGTCATTTTGCACCAGGCTTTGGGTACCAGTCACACTTCTAGATGAGGATCTATATTCTTCTTAGAAAAATCAACACTGTTCTAAATTAATAATTAATTCTAAGTTAATAATTACTTCAGGAAATCACCTCTGGAGAAGTTACCTCTCTAGAAATCCACTCATTCTCTAAGGAAAAAGTAACCAATAAACTATTTAAAGAGCAAGCATGTACTGCAATAAAAAATTAACATTCTTTGGCTGAAATATAACTCCAAAGGACTATGAATATTCCAACTATCAGAATCCTATTACTAGACAAGACTCATTGCAAAGGTCATCATCTTCCACTAAAAACATTCCTTTTTAAAAGCTTAATTTGCAGAATTGCAGCTTGCAAAAACAGCTTTTATTCTGACACACTTTTAAGCATCCAGGACAGTATTCTAAGAAGGATGGTAAAACAGAATAACCTTTTTATAAGCTTAAAAGTGACATTGTCCAAGAGATCGGAGGTATTTCTGACTTGCATCAGTTTCCCAACATTTATTTCATGATTATGGTCAGTTACCATTCAAAGCAGGCACAGCTAATAACAAAACTTCTCAACTACAAGTTATAAAAAAAGACATAATGAAAGAACAGAGACACATAACAAATTTGGGGCTTTTAGTATGTGGGGACTGTTTTTTTTAATTACCTCTAATAACACATTGAATCCTATTGCTGCACATACATCTTGGATTTCTGTAGACGTGGGATTTTCAACAGCCTGTTGAAACAACGTGTTAAAATTAATTACTTTTCAACCATGACCTGCCTATACAAAAACAGTTACTTCCCACCCTATACTCTGTAACTAGGAAAAGCTGATGGGGAAAGAGAAAGTCATGACAAATCTAGTGTAGAAGTCATCCATCAGCGCTGCTGTAGTCTAGAAAACATTTAAAAAGAAAAAAAAGAAAAGCTGAGACATCCGGAAAAAGATGAGATCAAACTCATTAGGACAGGAGAGCAAGTTAAAGAATTGCTTTGGAAAAGTAACTGAAATTAATTAACAGTTATCGTTTGTACAGAGGTACCAAAAGCTGTGAATCAGCAACAGCGAACTTATAGCAAGGACTGAGGGAGGAAAAAACCAGAAAATTTCTAGCCACAGAGCAGCAGATTCCTCCCATAGGTAGACCTTTGAGTGGCAAGCTGCATGCTCAAGGAAGATTTTATTTTTAACTATTATCAGAAAAAAACCAAACCCTAAGCAGTGAGGAAAGCCATTTATATTCCCAGAACTCCTTGCTAAAATTATTACAGATGAGTGAGATGACGAAGAACTATTTCTGGACAGATTCAAAGCAACAATAACTACCATATCTGTGTGTCACATGCACAGGACAGAGAGTATAGGCTCATACAGTCGGTCACCAGAACCCAATCATTAGCTAGCTACTCTTCTCTGCATTGCTTTCAAATTCTGCAAACTACTTGTGTAGGCAGTGGAGTGCATTAAGTTCCTCTTTACCTCACCTGCTTGTCCAAGGTGCTGCTCAGATGAAAGCAAACACTTCAGCCCAGGGCTCTTCTACTAAATTCACATGCTGGCACTAGGTTACCTTCAAATACACTGTAATTTCCAGTTACTGAGCTACTTGCCATGGGGGAATGGAAAGGTCAGAGAGATGTATTTTCCAGCTCTCTACACACTGCTACACAGCAAAACAAAAGTCGTATTTCCCTGCCACCCATGAAATTACCTTGTCTATAGGTATCCTTCTTCCTTCTGCTATTGTCTTCTTGTTATTCAAATAAGCTGGATAAATGCAGATGAATCTAAGAAAAGAAAAGAGTGAGTTTAGGCAAGCTATATCAACTCCTTAATGCTTATGCAGTATTTTCCTCGTAAAACAAAAAATAAATGTCATGGCTACAACACAGAAGTTTCCACAGCAGCTTAGAACAACCATTTATTTTCCCTAGACTGCTTAGTAAGATGCTGGAAAATCCCACTTTGAGCTATCATGGACACTACATGACACCATTTTTTGGAGCACAATGTGTTACANAAAAAAAAAAAAGGAGGCTGAAATTGAACGTTTTGACCTATTTCTTACAAGCTTACAACCTGGAAGGGAACACACGTATTTCCCTGAAGAGAATTAAAGAGTTTCCTGAAAAGATTTTACTACACTAATAGCTAACTAAGTTCTGTGTTTGTTTTGTTTATTTTAATTCACACACAGGTCAACCCAGATTGTGTACATTTATAAAAGCCACTGAAAAACTGTGCTTAGAAACTTGCTTAAGATTTTTCAATAGATTTACACCCATCAAGCACATACAGGGGATCAGCGTGACCGAACCTCAATTACACTTGTTAGGCAATTAAAAAAAACAACTAGCTGAGACCAAGGAGAGGTGGAAGAAGGCCCACATTGATCTGAAGGAGGATCTATGAG
>VWZW01002933.1:73766-154040 GCA_013397115.1 Edolisoma coerulescens | reverse complement strand
GCCATGACAGCAGCACCTCCCCCGCCCCGCCCCGCGCCACGGCGGCGGAGAGGGCCCGCCCCCAGCAGCGCGATACGGGATTCCATTGGTCAATGGGACTGTCTGTCAGGCTCCGCAGCCTGTGAGAAGGCGCCACGTCTCCGGGACCTCGCGCGCGGCTTCTGCCGGGCTGAGTGAGGTGGGGCTGGGAATGGCGGTGGGACGGGGGTAGGAGCTCCGGGGTTGTGCGGAAGCGCCGTGACACACACCCTTGAACAATGGGCTGCAGGCGCCAATGAAACACGAGCCCAGAGGGTGGCGGTGGGCGACGGAAAGTGTGTTTGGAGGCCACCAAGCCGCCGCGTGGTGCCCTTAACTCGCAGAGCTCTAGCGGTGTTTGAATCAAGGAACGATCCATCTAAGAAATGCCAGGAAATGTTTATTTGGTATTACCACAGCATCGTGTACAATTACATGAAAAAAAATAAGCTAAAGCTTAAGGAAAAAATTACGGGTCAGTACTGGGTCCGATTCTGTGTCACATCGTCATTAACACTCTGGATGATGGGGCAGCTGCACCCTCAGCGAGGTTGCTGGTGACACCGAGCTGTGAGGAGGGGCTGATGCACCAGAGGGCCGTGGTGCCGTCCAGAGGGACCGGGACAGGCTGGAGAAAGGGGCTGACAGGAACTTCATCCAGTTCAGCATGGGAAGAGCCAAGTCCTGCAGCTGGGGAGGAACAGCTCCAGGCACCAGCTAGGGCTGGGAATGCCCAGCTGGGAAGCAGCTTGTCAGGAGAGGCATCGGGGTCCTGCTGGACGCTGATCTGAACATGAGCCAGCAATGTGTCCCTGTGACAAGGTCAATGATGTCTGGGCTGCACCTCAGGAAGTGCTGCCAGTGGGGCAGGGGAGGTGATCCTGTCCCTCAGCACTGGGGAGGCCAGGCTGGGAGTGCCAGGTCCACCACTGGGCATCCCAGGATGAGGTGGACACGAACACAATGGAGAGTCCCATGAATGGTCACCAAGGCCATAGAGGGACTGGAGCAGTTTGTCCTGGAGAAGAGAAGGCTCAGAGGATCTCACCAATATACATAAACACCTCCAGGGAGGGTGCAAGGAGGATGGATCCAGGCTCTTTCTAGTGGTGCCCAGTGACAGCACCAGAGGCGATGGGCACACACTGAAACACAGGAGGTTCTCCCTGAACATCAGGAAAGTCCTTTTCCCTGTGAGGGTGACCAAGCTCTGGCACAGGTTGCCCAGAGAAGGCGGTGGTGTCTCCATCCTTGGAGATACTGAAAAGCTGTGTGGGAATGATCCTGGACTACCAGCTCTTGGTGGCCCTTCTGGAGCAGTGGTTGGACCAGCTGATACCCAGAGGTCCCTGACAGCCTCAACCATTCAGTCACCCTGTGAATTTGATAGGTCCTATTTTGTGCACTGTTACAGTCTTCGTACAACAGCTATGTACCAGGACAAAGAACTGAAAGTATCTATTCAGTATTTATCTGTGGTGGTGTCTTTTTTTTATTTTTCTGCTCTACCAACGCATCCAGCTGGCAATGAAATATTGAAGAGGGGGGGTGCTAAGACCCAGTGCAACACAGTGGTATCCCCAGGGGAGAACTGCAACTACCATTCATGAAAACTTAGAAGAGTTAAGAGCTATGGAGAAACTTCAGAAAGAATCAAGGTGGCACAGATTAAAAAGTTATTGTCTATTCAGCCATTTGAAAGATGAGCAGTTTTGTTGTCTTCTGTCTTTGCTCTCATTCTGTCAGAAGTGAATGCACTGCACAAAGTACTGCAGAAAACACAAACCACAACTGTGTGGCATCAGCAGGAGCAAGCAGCTTTTGGAAATGTGACTGCAGCTGTCTGGGACCAACTCGGCTACTTGGCAGCTCCTCACAAACATGACTCAACAAGCTCCTCAGCTGACAAACAAGGTTATGTAAATGAGGTGTGCCAGTTATGAAGGAAGTTTTTGATGCAATAGTTGTCCAGTGCTAAAGACAGGTTTTTTTGAGGGTTATCTTCAGATTACCATCAAACTGACTGATACCGAGTCAAGTGTAGCTTTCTAAGAGGTAATCCATTACAAATAATTACTTAGATATTTTGTTGCTTAGCAACGAAATGTTCTCATCTTGTTAACAGTAGCTTGATAATGGATTTGCTGTGTTTTTCTTTCTTTGCACAGTGTTTTTATTTTAAATCTCCATTGCTTGCGCACACTTGTCTTTCTATTAAATGACTTTTTATTGAGATCTCTACCACCTAAAAAGTGTCAAGAGCTGCCATTACCTTGCGAGTTGTCCTGTTGTCCAGGTTGTCACTGCCTAAATCTGTACATCAGCCAATGTGGGCAGAATCTTCTGTCCACTGCTGTCACCTGCTTTTAGCAAGACAGATGTGGGCTGTCGGGGAGGAGAAGGGTGTTAGTGCACAGTGTGTGCACAGGGTGAACTGTGGACTGACCCGGGTGCAATACATTCATTGTCTCTGTGCAGGCATGAGGTGTGCAGGGCATGGTAATGATCTGACCATTGCATGAAACATGGTCATCATAAACCTTGTTACAAACCATGCTTACTGCCATTTGGTTTGAACAGTATGTGTTGCCCTTCGCTTCTGGGACACAGAGGTCTGAACCCACCAAAAGGGTATAAACATAAATCTCACTCTGCAGGACAATGCTCTAGTAGTGTTGGAATCAAAGAACAATCTAATCTAATCTTTTAGGAAGTAATGCAAAGAAATATTTACTTGGCATTACCGCAGCTTCATTTTTTAAAATTGAAAAACAGGCTAAAAATTAATGAAAAAATATTAAAATTTACTTCATACTATTCCCTGAGATTTCTGTAGTGGTTTTAGTTTCTCAGTTTGTAAAGCAATTTCTGGTGCATCACCTTGAGAAACACTGCTCTGACAGTATGTTAAAGGCAGTGAACACAGCTGCAGTTTGTGAGTACTTTCAGTGCATATTAAGATTGCTCTCAGTCAGTCCATGTAATTCAGGGCACTGAGAAAGGTTTTGTGTAGTTGTTTAATATTGTTTTATTTGACAGTTGTATGTTTGTTTTTTTTTTTTCTTCAAATTCACATAGCTTTTTAATACCAGCATATTAATGGCTTATCTTGTAAACCAGTATTTAAATTTAGTGTTACGAAAGATACATAGCCTGTATCAGTATTTGTGAAAGAGTATGAAGACAAAAATTATTTTCCACATCTTTTTCAGATCGAAAAATGATTCAAAAATTGTCAGAAATGGAGTTTGTGGAATTACAGATTGGATCACATGGCAAACATAACTGACCACACAGGGCAAGCATGTTTTTTTTTCTGCAGATCTTCTTCTTACTTACCACTCCTTTATAGGCGCTAGAATTGGCAATATCTTGAAACCAGGATGCCTAAAATGAAGCAGTGAGTAGAGACATGTCAGTTTAATCCCCATCATCACTGTAGAATGACTTCATTGAGTATATAGCATCCAATCACTGCATTTGTTCTAGTGCCATAAGAAATAAATTTCAAAGTTGGATTCTGCATATTTCCAGCCTGAGGAATTCAGAGACAGAAGTAGGTCACAAAGCATTCCAGCTCAGGCACACTGGAGCTGCATGCACTTCCCAAGTATCTGCTGGCCTTGGACTCAGAAATTGAATGAAGCACTCAACACCTGACAGCTTTTGAACAATTTAAAGCAATATGAAGAGAAGGTACAATTGCTGGTGAGGATAGGACTTGTACACATTTGAGCAAAACATCAAGATGGCAAATAATGCCTTTGGATAGTAGCAGAGATACTGGTCTTGGAAAGCTCTGTCTAACTTGGTGAGGTTATTCCATCTGCTGCCACTGCAGTGGAAGGGGTAGGGAATGAGAATTACACTACAAGCCCGTAAAGCAGAGAATTCCCTCTCTGTATACACTGTCACCAGCAAGTCAGGTGTCCTTACTGAGACTCTATTTTTACTGGTAACGGTGTTTGAAGAAGAAAAATAACAAAAAAATTCCCCCACAAAAACCCCCCTCAACCCCCAAATAAAACCCACTCCTAAACAAAACAACCCAGCAACAAGAGCCCTGTATAAATATGAAATACAAATTCAAAGTGGTTGTAATAGATTGCTGCAATTCACCTGGGGAAAATGAAAATGCCCTAACTGGAAATGGGAGCCCAAGAAAATGGAGATGATTTGAGGTGACACAGTTTGTCTGTGACAGTGTTTTACTGAAGTGTCACATACACCTGCTTATTCAGACCTTGCATCCATGTTCAGTTTCTTCTCACTTGAGGCTACACTCTATAGTCTAAACATGCTAAAAATACCTATGTAATAATAGGACTAGTGAAGTTATTCAGGAGAGGGTAGATTTTCAGCTGGATTGGTGGAACAGCTCTGTAGTGGACTGCAAATAAAATGCAGAATAGGAATGTAGAGGGAAATCTTGATTTGTTCAATGTTCACTGAAGGGAAGGGGGCAACATGAGAAGGATTTTCTTCACAATTTTGGGAAATGATAATTCCAAAAAGATATTTTTAAGTAAAATATAAGGGCTGGGAAAAAACCCCAACTTTCATTGTGGAAAATACTTCATGAATTATGACTCAAGTTGGAAGTAACAGGCAGGTGTGAACTAGGTCTGTCCAACAGTGGATTTTCAACAGCATAGAGAGAAAATGATGCTCTTTCATTGAGTTTCATTTTACTGGTATTTGCTTACCATGAAACTTGAACAGGCAGAATTAACCACACTAATCTTGGTATGTGCCACTTTTAAAAGACTGTATATGCCGTTTTCCCAAAGCAAGGGGTGTTCCTACCCATGGCAGGGTTCCAACCCAGTACTGGATGGTTTTTAAGGTCCCTTTCCTAAACAAGCCATTCTGTGGTTCTGTGATTTTAAATCCAGACTACCTTTCAGTTTTAACAATCCAGAATCCTGTCTGTTACAAAGTGTTTTCAGAAGAGGCACTACCTCATGCCCATCCTACAGAGAACACCAACACAGCATTCTTTATGAAACAGGAGAAGCACCACTGTTGTTCATCTCTATGGTAGAGGACTATAAACAACATCAATGGCTTATTTAAGGAGTGTGGGATGTCCTGAAGCCACTTGAGGCTTAAACGTTTCCATCTGTGTAAGTGCTGCACTGCAAGAGCAGCTGACAAGTGGCCTTGAAACAGCCAGCCTGACTTGTACGGTCTTGGAGCTAAAAGTCTTTCGGATTATGTCACCTAGACCCAAACCTTGACTTGCATGAATTAATGTATGAAGCACAGCAGGCAATATATACAGTGTTTCACTGAGGTACTGGGGACAATGCTGGGCACCACATTGCCAAGATTCTGTCTAAATCCCTATTAGCTGACCACAAGGGAACTGGCAAAATGGAAAATCATGGATTTCTACCCATCTCTCATTCCTTCTGATTGCAAAGACTGTCTCTCTTAAGTACAGAGCTCAGTTTTACACCCATTCTTTGTCCTTCTGTTTTAGCCTTGTAAAGCAGCTGACAGCTGTGTAAATTCACAGCTGTGTACAGTCAGCTTCCAAGAGCAAAAGAAACCATCAGTCACATATGTGTGACACAGTAATACAGTATTTGCACTGAATTCATAGCTTTCACTTAAGCTAGATTTTCACTTCTAAGAAGTCCAAATGATTTGTGTTCTGGTTTTTGCTGGGATAGTTAATTTTCTTTCTAGTAAATATTATAGTACTGTGTTTTGAATTTAGTATGAGAATGTTGAAAATGCACTGGTTTTGTTGCTAAAGTGTGTTTTTCATGTCCTGCCGGGAAGAGAGCTGACTGGCACAAGAAGTTGGGGGGGGACACAATTATCAGCCAAAGGGATTCCAGACCTTATGGCATCATGCTGAGGATATCCCTGTGGAGAAAGTGGGCTGGAGGCTCACGCTTGGGGATTGCCGAGGAATCAGTCAGCAAGCGGTGAGCAACTGTATTGTGCATCACTTGTTTTGTATATTCTCAATTGTTATTATTATCAAGATCATCATCATCAAAATTTTCGTCCGTTTATTCAACTGTCTTTATCTGAATCTATGAGTGTTCTCACTTCTTACTCTTCTGATTGTCTCCCCCATCCCACTGGAGGGGAGTGAGTGGCTGGGTAGTACTTGGTTGCCAGCTGTGGTTAAACAATGCCACTTAAAACACTTAGAAGTGTCAAATAATCCATCCCAGTTGTTCAGCTGCTCAGTGTAGTAAGAAAAAAAGGATGCCAACTTTTCATCACCCAATAGAATAACAAAATACTCCTACAAAAAAATAATCAAAATTGGGAGTTTTCTCATAACTCATATTATGGTTTAATTTTTACATCTGTTTTTGTGTTCTTCCAGTTACTTCCAATGTGAATATGTGCCATCCCAGACCTTAGCAATAGTCAGGTAAGATGCACAAGCCTTTCCCTGCTAACAATGTGCTTTTTGTACAGAGGATTGTTAGGGAAAAAAGGGCAGAATTAGGCTTAGCCTTGTATTTAATATAATCATCACTCTAAATCTCCTTGTTTTCAAGATCCCTACTGACTTTAAATTGCAGGTGATAGTTATAATGCTTTTAAAAATTATTATTCTTAATTAAACATTTCTATTTCTAGCAAGACAATTTCCTTTTCTGCATTTAAACCAAGACTTAAGTGCATTTTTTTTCTAGAACTTCAAACTAAGATACCAGCTAATCAGTCCTCAAATTAGAACTCAATATGAAAGAGTTGTACAACTATTAGAAAACAAGGGATCTTAGTAATCAGCAACAATGCCCTTTTTTTAGTTTAAATGCTTCTGTCAAACTCTAAAGTGAATAGGGGAGTGTAAAATATGTATGTAAATATAAATATATATGTGTATGTGTGTTGGGAGTTAATCAACTTTGGTCCCTTAACAGTCTAATCGGGGACTAAAGAATTCATTCATTACAGGAAAGATTTTGTAACTAATAGTCTCTGCTATGCTCATGAGTCTTAATGAAATAAGCCTTAAACTTCTGTAAGTAACAGAGAGATTATGGAATTACATTGTGTCAGAAACAGATTTTGTTTTGAGCAGTTCCTTCTAAGGTCAAAAACAGAAGAGAACTCTACTGGTGAACCAGGTCTTCAAGCTTCTTTTTTCCACTTACTTATCTGAAATGTGAGTATCACTAAAATGGAAATGCATGGGTTTTTTTAGAGCATTTGTTCTGATATACGGAATTATTGAAGTATCTTAACAACAAATTCCTTTTTAGATGAAATAATGTTTCTAATACAGTGGACAGACAACTAACTTTCAGTAGTAGCCAAGAAAACAATTCCACTCTGACAAGGTGCAATCAGGAGGAAATTTTATATAACACTGCAAGTAATAAATAAATTATGCATAGCAAGACTAAATTCAGAATAAGTATACTGTGAAACAAAATACATTAGAATAATTGAAGAAAGAATTAATTACAGAGTTAGGATATAAACAGTAATGCATCTCAGGCAGAAGCAAACAACAAAACTGAAGGAAAATAATTGTGGGCCAAGTTTTTTCAAGAGAAACAACATTTACAGGTGGGAAAATTCATCTGATCTCACAGGATGACAGTTCACTTGCAGAGAACCAGCACAAGCTTTATTCATGTTAGATCCCACCAAAAAGGATGGCATTAGATATACTGTTTGTATGTATGGCTTGAGCTCTGGACAGAAGTGCATTTTACTGAGTGAACCAGCTCCCTCTACATCTTTCTGATATCCTAACTGCAATTCTACAGCCACTCAAGCAAAGGATGTTTCCACAAACAGCAAAATTTGAATAATTTCTTTAAATCTTGAAGTGGCAGAAATTCACTAATGCATAAGCCTGTAACTATGTGGAAATTTCCTAAGAAAGGTAATTTGCAAAACTATGTTAGGGAGGTGTTACCCAATCTTAGAGTAAGTAAAAAGCACATCTGGTAAACTGAAACTTGACAGCAGAAAATTCATCTTGGCATCACAAGTTAATTGACACCTGCTTTAATTATGTTGTGAACTCTTAAAGCTCTTCTGCACCACACCAAATTCCCTTGCACTTCCAATATGTAACCAAACACAACACATAAGCAGTTAACTTACCATTCTGACTAAAAACTCAACCTTATCTACGTAACATTCTCTATAAACACATTTACAGATACAAACTGTTATTCTGCATATAAGAAATTATGATGCAGGAATCTTATTTCTACATGTGATCTGAAATGAAATTAAATGTGGGCATCTCTTCTGGTTAAATGTAAAAGTGCAAAGGAGATGGCTGTGGAACCAGAGAGTGAATACACTTGGGTAATTTGGTATCAAGAAGGTCCTCGGAGTTTAAAACATGTGGAGAAAGTCATGCTTTACATTAACTGACACTTCACTTCTGATTCACAGCTTCATCCAAATCACACATCTCATCAAGAACAAAGCTGTCACACAGGTGGATCCAACTTTGCAAGGCATTACAGTAGATGTATGAAGTTATGTTTAGGTGGAAGTCTACACGCGATTATTAGTGACGCTCTTATGGCTGTTCATACTATTTCATGAAAGCTAGATGAGAAAAGACATTTGGGAGGCATCTAGTAACAATAGAAGAGCTTGTAAGAAGAGTCCACCTAAACATTTTCCAGATCATCCCTACAATACTGACCTCATTAAGAAAGGGAGATGTTATCTCCCCTCTTCAAGCCTCTTCTAGAAAACAAATAGTTGCAGTAAATCTTTTTACTGGAAGGATTTACTGCATTGAGTTTAGTATTGTAAATCTAAAAACTGTCTCCCAGAAGTTTGCATATGATAGACTTCTTTTTTGGGGAGGGGAGGGTATTTGTGATGAAGAAATACATATTTTCCACATCTGTACACTGATGTAATACTTCTGAAGTTAGTTGTCAGAATTTCCAGAATAAAGGACTTACCCGAACATAAGGTATTTAAATGCAAAGCACTAGAGGCCGTTAAGCAAAAATTCAGTTAATAAAAATAAATCCAACTTTAATTTGCTTTTGCTGTGTCAAAAAGGGTGAAGGTCTGAAACTTGGCATATGGGCTTAAAATTGCCTGTAATGGCTCAATCCAGTGACCACCCATAAAGGAAACTATCCCAACCTCTTTCAATCAGCCCTAGGTGTTTTCTTTTTTTTGCTGGCTCAGGTGACACTTGTCCAACTATGCACTGAGTAATCCAGCACTAATCCTACTACCCCCATCAAAGTAAGAGGTGAGCAAGTCCACTTGAAAGGTCATGCAAGAGCCAGGATTCACAGCCAGGTGTATGGGGTGGAGAAGAAAACTTCTTTAAACAGCACATGCCATTTCTTCAATTCTAGAGATAGTATGGATCTTTATCCTTAAGAAGAAAGAGGAAGCTGTTTCTTCTTGGTTATCTTCTTGGTTATCTTTCTGGTAATACCAACTTCTATTAAGGGGAGCAAGGAGATGGACAGCTATGAAGTACTCCAAAGTAGACATCAAATAATTCAGATTTCAGATTATCAAACAAAGGTTCTGCAGTTTTGTGGTCTACTGGTATACTTGAAAGTAAAACCTCATCAATTTGTGCCCAAGCTGTTCTCTCTCTGGTGCAGCTTATGTAATTTACTGAGGAAGAAATGAAAGTACATCCCTAGGACAACATCACTCTCTCTGAAATTGTCCCTTTTCTCTCCCTCCTCCTTTACCAAAAAAGAGCAGCTAACTTCCCAAAGCCATCAAAGGCTCTAGTCTATGTTGAGGAATACTGCAGCTTACTGGCATTTATAACATAAACTATACTTGTATTCTGCAGCCAAATCCTGCTTGAAACAATATTCCAATCTAATCAGGAAACTGTGGCAAGGCTTTCAATTTTTAAGCTGTCATATCTGACAGTTACGAGCATTATTTTTAATCTTTCAGGGGAAAATACTCTTGATAGAGAACTGCACATGAAAAATAGAAATAGATTAGTTCCCCTTTAAAGACTGCAGTATTTAGTCAGAAGAGCTTTCACAGAAATTGAGCAGTAACCTTAACTGCGGCACATTGCAAGAAACTAAAATGGAAGCACATTTTAAAAAGTGAACAAATTACAAATTGTGGGGAGGTCAGATCTCCACTTTTCACATCAAGAGGACAAAGCTATAAGACAGTCTGAAATGAGCTTTATGAGTTTTCACTATAAACTGATTTTTAAGTATAAGTTTGGTATGCACTAGATATGATAAGCTAGTTCAATGACAAATAAAGGTCTGAGCACAAGTCACAAAAAATTCTACCAGAACTGGTAGAAAGAAAGGCAGTGCATCCCAGAAGAACAGTAAATTGAGTCTTGGTTTCCTTAGCTCCTTGCTATTCTTTGTTTTGCCTTGACATAAATAATGTCCTCTTACCTGCTGCGGCAACTTCATACAAATGAAACCAAGGAACGAGAGGTTATCTTTAGCAGCATAAATCAAATCTGACTATCGTGAATCTAGACATCATTAACAAAATCCAAGACCAAATATACTTATTGCAACCGTTTTTCATGTTTTTGATTTTATATTTCTGGGATCTGTTTTTTAGTTAAGCTTATAGAATATAACTTTATATCCCCATCATAAATCAAACATCATGGATGTCTTTAAATATTCTGAAAGGCTCTTAGTGGATACTAAGTATTTTAGATAAAGAATCAGAGAAATGTAGATCTGGAAGAGATTTCAAAAGATCACCCATCTCTGCACACAGGCAATATGAAATATACTACAGTCCATCCCTATGAGATGTTTCATAAACCTCTTCTTAAAACTTCTATAATGGAAATTTAACAACTCCCATGGGAAGCATATTTTAGTGTATCACTACCCTTATAGTTAGAAAGTTTCTCTAGCCTGTCTTTGCTACAAATATAGGTTTACTTAAGAGGATACTAAGAGAAACTTTCCAATTATAATGATCATGAAGTATCCCCAAGTCTATATTGAGAAGCCACTACAATTTTCAAAGACATTCTGGTGTTTGATACGCATACAATTATTTATAGTTTCACCTTATCTTCTGATTAAAAAACTGATTCCAGTCATTTTTCAGTTACAGAACTGAAATCAGAATTTCTTTTCTGAGACTGAGTTTACCTTTAATTCTTAAATTGACAGGACAAATATGTAATGCCGGTGTTAAACAACTACTCTGGATTATGTAGTATATTTTTGTATTAGCTGTTAAAAGCCCAGCANAAAAAAAAAAAAAAAGAATCACAACATTCACAACAAAAGTGATCTTTCATTTAAAACTCAAGGATGGAGTTCTGTATTCTACTCCAGCAGGAAGTCCTGGCTTTGAACACATGACACAATCTGTTTCTATTTAATCTTTAAAAGGACACTAATATTCATTCATATTAGAAGTTTAATGAAGATACTATATGTAAAATATTTGAAATGCTAACACGAGCAGTGCTGCTTCTTAATAGGTTCACCAGGTCATACAGGAACATGGCATGTCTCTAAGCAAATCAGACAGGAAGCAAAGAACAAAAGAGCAAATAAGATACCACTTCTGCCAAACAAGTATTTTTGGTACTGGCTTTTATATAAATTGACTTCTGTCTGCTGATAGTATCTTGATTGTGTTCGTACATCAGCGCATGATTTATTTTGAATTCAGCTGAATCATTTCAGTATCAGAAGTACAAAAGCCACAGAAGTGATACACTCTGCAACTGTGTTAAAGCTACCATAAAGGTAAATTGCTCTATTTCAGGGCTTCCTGAAATCAGGGCATTCTGACATATCAGTTATTTAGAAAGCTACCTTTAGAACAGTCCAGCTGAGATACAACAAAACTGATACACCATTTCATTTCATGGTTTGTTCAAACATGCACATAATGGTAAATGTTCTGTTCTCTCATGTTTCTACTTTGAAGTAATCCTCATCTAAATTCAGACTATATTTATATTTTTAAAGCACAAATCTGTCTTTTTCAGCATTGTTCTAGCACAATCTATATTTGCATCAAAAAGGCTTGAGGCAGCAAATGTCATGTTTTGCATAAAATTCTTTTTCTACTATAGTAACAAATTTCTTGCTGCCATGGGATTCTTGTGATACTTTTCCCTTCATAGTTTTTAAAAAATAAATTAAAAAAAAAAGCACAGAGAGCGCAAATAGAAGCAAAATTTCATCTTATAGTCACTATTTCACATTCTACATTATATCCCCAATCAAAAAATGTTTTGTTTTACAAATATTATTTGTATAGATACAATATTGTTTCAGGCTTGCAGTCATGAGAACAATTATACTGCGTGGCTACTGGAAATACCCTGCCTTTAGCCTTGTTATGCACCTGAGATGTGTGAAACTGTCTCAATTACAAATATATTACAGAAGACCTAGGGCCCAATCCTGCAAATGTTAAAAGCATCCTACAACAGCCACTTGCCAGCGATAAGGAAGAACAGATATTTGGAGGTGCAGGATTATCCTAGATCAGGCCTTAAGTGTTAAGTGCATACAACCACATTATATGGTGACATCTCAAAGTAAAATCCTGTATTTTTATGTAATGCAGAAGTAACACACACAACTTACATATAGTAATAATTTATTCTGAAATGTTCATTTTAGTCTCTGTTGAGACATCACCCACGTCTCATTAATAAAAGAGCAGCCATCTCACCTCAAATACCAGAATATACAACAAGTTACAGCATAGCAAAAAAAATTCTACCTACTTTAAGATAAAATCTAATTCAGGTAAAATAATTTTGTTCAAGGTTTTACAGTTACACAGTTGTTTTTTTGTTGGTTTTTTTTTCTTTTTCAGAGCACAAAGAAAGTGTAAATTGTTACACCATAACTATCTATGCACATTATGTGACCACAGAAATGTTAATCATTACTTCATAAAATGAACCATCAGTTCCATTCATGCAGAAAAGCAGGCTAGGAAAGCTTGTTCAGCGGAAACCATATTACTGTGAATTTCACAGCCACATGATTAATTATTGGGTTAGATGAACTCACAAATACTAAACATGAGTATATTTTTTTGCATAAATAATACCAATTCTTCCCTGATGTAGTTTAGTTGGTCTGTAATCTAGAAATTATTGATAAAGCAATATGACTGCATCATTTCTATCTGTGCTATTCCATGATTTCAATGACAAGCAATATTCAAAGGATAATGGGATGGGATGCATGTTAAACATGGGAATACATGTTGAACATACTGTACAAATACACTTGCGTTAGCAGTTTTATTCCAAACTGTCAATCAGGTATTCCTGCAAAATATCACCAGTGGAGACAAAGTATACTATCAAATATGGCTTCCAGAACAAGGACCATCTAACAAGAATCAAAGCTATTTACAACAAATAAAAACAACAACAACAAAAAAATCAATCCCCATTTTTTTTTGTTTCATTTGAAACAAAATTTCTAAGTAGCTGCTGTATATAATACATCAGTTTTATTTATCTTTTTGTTGCACTTAAACAGAAGTTACCAGGTAAGAGCCAGAGTGACGTTTAGGGCTTTGTGTTCCACTGGAGTCAGTGTTTTCAGACTTGGTGTCACGTTTCTTGGTGCTGTTATTCACTGGTGTTGGTATCTGTGATGGCCGAGCAGAACTATTGTCCACGCTGCTCTTCCTGCGGCTCGGGTTGTAGTTGAAAGGAGTGACCCTTGCTGCCACAGCACCGATGGGGGAGCTGTGCTTGCTTGAGCTACTAGAACTGAATGGAGTACGCTCACTTACAGTACTTTCGTTAATTTCTGGTGCAGGAACGGGATTATTCTGCAGAGGCTTTGTTTCGGTGCCTTTCTTGTCTGGACTGTCTATCTGAAAGAAAGAGTTCAGACGGTTTTCTAAGCCAACGGTACGAACAGGAACACCTCCATTCCCTGGGGTTTGCTTTTCTTGAATCTCTTTAGGATCTTTACCATTCACACCCCCTTTCTCTGAAACACTGTCAATAACAGGGGGAGTATTTCCAGTTGGGGACCTTCCAGATCGAGGGTTGTTAATTGGGCAGTCCTCTATCCTCACCCACACATCCTCTGTCTTAGAGACAGCTGGAGCCATCTGATAGATGAGGGTTTTGGAATCAGAGCCATTTG
Organism: Edolisoma coerulescens; assembly: GCA_013397115.1. Taxonomy (NCBI): domain Eukaryota; kingdom Metazoa; phylum Chordata; class Aves; order Passeriformes; family Campephagidae; genus Edolisoma; species Edolisoma coerulescens. The sequence goes on along the minus strand of VWZW01002933.1, from coordinate 139,923 downwards.
TGGCACCCGAAGAAGAATGCTGAGGATCATTCATTATCTGAGGAATTTCATTTTCTTTTATTTTTCTCCAAGTACCTTTTGCTGGTGCTTGGCTTTCTTTACTTTGCTTGTGTCCAGGAAGAGAACTTCCATGCTGCTTTTCATCTTCACTTTTTGCCTTTTCACTGGATTCTGAAGAAGCTGACAGAATTGAGGAGGAACTTCCAGTTCTTCGCCAAGTGCTTACACGAGGAAGTGATGAGGAATGCTTACTATGCTCACGCTTCCATGTTCCTGATCTATTGATCAGCAACCTAGATGGACTCTCAGAATGGGAACGAGCTATGTCATGACGCTTTGCCGGTCTTCCATCATATTCTATAGTAGGGCTCTGATTAGGGGCTAATTTTCGCCAACCACTACTCAGGGCAGGTGAATGAGTGGATAAAGACATATCAGGAAGAGATGGACTTAAAACTGGGGTCTGTAGTTGGGACCTTGTGGGAGAATCTGGCCTGGAAGGTGACAGAGATTCAAATGAAGCTGACTCTTCTAATTTCCGTCTCAGAGTTGGGCTCGGAGCTTCCTTAATAAAAGTTGACTGACGAACAAGAACAGGTCTCTCAGATCTGTCAGATTCACTTCCACTAGACTTTGTGGATGACATTCTGGATAAGTCAGTCTTTTTGTTTGATCCACCAGTGCTGAGAGCTTGGTTTAACCCCTTTGAAGCAGACTCACTTCGTGGAATGCTACTGGTACTCTTAGGTAAGGCAGTTTGCTTTGTAAGGTTTTGCTGGCTCATCTGCCTGCCCGGTGGTGTGTATGACATTCTACCTGAACTTGAGGATTTAGTTGAAGCTGTGCTAGGAGATGATGTTCTTGGCAACTGTGACAGTTTGTTGGGAGGACTGATGCCATTTCTTCCTGGGGAAATCGAGTTTCGTCCAGGAGATTGCAGAGGCCTACTTAATGGCTGCTGCTGAGGTCTAGAAGGAGTGGAGTCTCTAGATCCTGATCTAGAGGGTCCTTTACTTGATCCACTCTGGTTCAGCCCTGATGGCTGCCTAGTCACAGGAGCTGGCTCAGGTTTCACTGATGATTTGGCTCCTCTTGGAGAACTAGTCAAACTTTGGCCTTCACTGGGACTCTTGGAGTTCATGTTTTTGAGTGGGGGTCCTTTTTTGGAAACAGGACTAGTACTTGAAGAACTATTTCGAACTCCTGGAATATGGATCATTGTTCTACCACGTGAAATTGAAGGCACACTTGCCTGCTGTGGTTGCTTCAAACTTGAAACTTCTGAATTGGAGCGAGCTTTTCCTGTGATCATACTTTTATACACTTTCTTCCCTCCTTTGATTCCCCTACTTTCTGATTCCACTTTTTTAGACTCCAGTGTACTCTTCTCTCCTGGCTTAATAATTCTTGGACCTTTATTACTAGTGAAAGGTTTTTCTTCTTGGTCTGGTGTAAGATGAAATGGTGACCCTAGAGAAATACCAGATTTTAATGAAAGGATAGAGTCAGAGTCTGATGAAGCTTGTCTAGACAGTGATGCAGCAGCCGCAGCTTGATGCAAGCTACTAACTATAGAATTTGCACCTTCTTGTATAGCTTTCCAATCAAAGTTCTCCGAATCAGGTGAAAAACCATGTTCTGAATCTGGTCTCTGTATCTCTCTCAAATCCAGTGTTAAATCTTCTGCTAGTATACCACCTGTGTTTCTGGAATTATTTTTTTCACCGTCACTCTTCATTCTTGAGGGCTTTTTCTTTTTAGGCATAGCAGAACTAATGCATTCCTGCAGAAGATCATCTTCTGAGTCAATGCTAAGAGAACTTAGAGAGCTGTTTCTAGAGAAGCATACAGGAGTATCTTCAACATGAAATGATTTAGGTGCATAACCAGAAGTCTGTGGTCTGTTGGATTCCACCTGTGGCTCTGGAGCCTCGGGACGTTTTGCAGGTTCCCCTTCTTTGTTGTTATTGTTTTCTTGATCAATATCACTGAGGGAGCTAAGAGACGAATTGCGAGAAAAGCAAACAGGTGTGTTTTCAATAGCAAAATTCTGCATTTTCTCATCTGTAGCTGCTCCTCTGTCTGGAATATCTTTAGTTGACTGAGAGAAAGGTTTTGTCTGGCTTCTGCCCGCTGGGTGTTTTTGACAAACTTGTGTCCTGTTACTTGGTTGCTGATTTGGAGACTGTTCGGTGTTAGAGCTGTCTTTACTTTCTGCTTCCTTGCCTTCTTTTCCTTTTCTTAATTCTGCCTTCTCCCTTGAAAGGTCAACATCATCATCATCAAAATCTAAAGAACTCAGGGAATCATTCCGTGAAAAACAATAAGGAGTTCCCTCAATAGGTGTGTAATGATGAGGGGAATCAAATGCAAAGCTTCCTCTTACACGCTCTTCGTTATTTGGCAATTTGTCATGAAAATCTCTTGAATTATTTTTAAGATTCTGTTTCTTTGCATCTCTGTTCTCTGGATAGCCTCTTTCATTACTAGCATTGCTTTTAGGCTCTGTGCTTTTTCGCATGCGTGCTCTGTATTCATTGTTTTGGGAAACAGGCTTTACTGGTGATGTTGGCTTCTTTTTCTCACCTTCTGGTTGGTTTTTGTTACTTGGAGATGAAGATGCTTGTTGAATTTGATCCATTATCTTCTTCACTCTGAAAGGTTTGTGACTTTTTCCTTTTGGCATAGCTGAGTTAATGCACTCAGCCAAAATATCACCCTCTTCTGTTTTGTCATCATCCAGGCCCAGGGAAGTCACAGCTGAGCTTTTAGCTCTTTGAGAATCATCAGTACTTCTGCCCTCTGTAGGAATGGTGTCCCGCTTTTCAAACTCCCCCGACTCTGCTCCCACACCCACATTGTCTGCACTGGCCAACTCACTCGGGGGGGATTCTATCGTCAGGTCACTCAGAGATGTAGCTGTTGAAAAATTTATTGGTGTACCCTCAACACAATATACCCGTGGCATATCATCTCCTGGTGTAAAAGTCACATGCTTTTGTGATTGCAGTCTGCTTTGAGAAGGCAAAAGTTTGTAAACTGGCAACTGGCTGGGCTTTCTGGCTACAGGAGGAGGTATTTTTGGAGCAGATACTTGAGAAGGCTTTTTGGCTTTACGTGAAGACTTTGTTGGCATTGCAGAAATAATACATGCTTCCAGTATTTCAATATCATCATCAGAATCATCCAGAATGTCTTTTTCTGCTTCAGCTGGCTTCTCTGCTTTCTTCTCCTGGTTATCCTTTGTATCATCTGACTGTTCAGGTTCTGCTTCATTTCCATGCTCGTTTTCATGAACTGGAGGCATAATTCTTAACTCTGCATCTTTCTGTATAAATGGCTCATCAAGGCTCAGAGCACTCAGGCTAGAAGAGCAAGAAAACCCATCTGGTGTGCTTTCTGTGGCAAAATGTAATAGTGTATCAGCATCTGGCAGTACCTGAACTCTTTGAACAGCTGCATTTACAGCTGCCTGTCTAGGACCAGGCTCTCTCTTCTCAGTAGTAGGTGCTTTTCCTTTAGGTACCTCTCTTTTTACTTGAACTCCTTGAGCAGGTGGTGGTGTTTTACTTCTGCTTGGAGGCATTGTTTGTCCAGGGCTGTCTGGAAGGTCACTGGGACTTATAATACCACTTACTATTCCACTGCAAGGCTCACTTTGAACTGAACTAGCAATTGAACGGCTTTCAAAACTGTCCAGGGAACTTACAGAAGTACATCTGCTGAACATGAGTGGTGTTTCCTGTACATAATGTTCTGGTGGGCTTTTAGGAGTTTGCGCACCACTCTTTGAGGGAGATTTGGCACCTGAAGAAAATTCAACAGCTTTATGTCTAGAGGAATCAGAAGGAGACAAGCTAGAAGTCTGAAGTCTAGTGGATTTTGTTCTGATGTGTTGTGCTGTTGATGTGATTTCACTTGCTGCAGCTTCTGTAGGCAGAGCCCCACTGTTTTCCTTCAGTTCTGCCATCTGCAGTGTATTACTGGCATCTGTGCCACGTGTGGATTGATCACGTCCTATTTCATCTTCAGCTGATGACAAGGATGACAAAGAGCTACACCTTGAAAAACATATTGGGGTATCTTCCACGCAGTAAGTTTGTATAGTTTCCTGATTAATAGAGGGAGTCTTACAGGAGGCGTTCTTCTGTGCATGGCCACTTCTGCTCTGTGCAGAGCTCGGGTGAAGCTGGTTCTGCCTCTTTGATCCAGCTGAGGGGGCTGATGTGCTCCCGCTGCTTGGGGGAATATGTTCAGTTTTATTGAGTTGCACTGAAGAAGTCTTTGGAAAAGTAAAAGATGGCTTCTGAGAAGGCGCTGGAACTTCTGTTGAATATTTTAAACTATAATCAATAGGCTGATCAACATGATGTTCCTCTTCATTGTACTTTATGCTGTAATTAGTTGGTCTGTCTTCCTCTTCATGTTGTTCCTCCTCAGAATAACGTTCACTGTAGTTGGTTGGCTTATCATCATCATAATCATCAACCTGGCACAAGGACTGGTTTACTTTCTGATTCATTCCAAGAGTTGGGCCTACTCTGTTCTGATCTGAGCCACTGGATCCTCTTGATCTAAAGGAAGAAACACACTCCTGCTGTCCAAAAGGTGTCTGGTATTTCATGTGTTTTTCATCTCCACTTTCAGTGTACACAGGGTAGGTTGCATTTTGGTTCCTTGACTGTCTTTGCTCATTTTGTTTCATTTCGTCATCTATTATATGCTTAGGTCTCGCCCATCTTTCATTCTGGGAGGGACTTTGCCTTCCAGAATTTAACTGCTCATCTGAGTATTTAAGACTATAATTAATAGGAGTGTCTAATTCTCCATCATTGTCATCCATGTGATTTGCACTATGAATCTTGTGTGCCAAGTCAGCTGGATATTGGCCATAACTACAGAATTTACTTTCATCATCTTCGGAGTAAGACTCAATGGAAGGTTTCATTTGGCCTCTTTTACCATAGCCATCACTGCTGCTGACACTATTTAAACTATCATTTGAAGCTCTTTTGTATTCCATTTTTGTGTAAGGCACAGGACATGTCCTGTTTGAGTTCTCAGATTTAGGAAAGTATGTATTTGAGTGAGTATGGGCAGAGGCTGATCTCCTCTGGGCATTTCTGTCTTCTGTCAAACAGTGTAGTTCAGAAGTGGAACCAGAACTTCTGTCTTCTTGTGGAATGTGCATGCTTGTGACTTCTTCCATAACTTTGGCAATCTGAGCTGCAGCAGTAGAAATCTGCATTCCTATTCTCTTAGAGGAATTCCCAGTATTCTCTGCAGCTTGATGATAGGTATTTAAACCTACTGTTCGATCCCTTTCAACACTCCTGTCTTTCTCAGATCGAGAATTTTCTATGTTTCCTCTACTGGAAGAGGAGGAGCCAGGCAATACCGTAGTATTTACATATGGTGAGAGCACAGTCATATTGCCAGCATTAAAGCTCTCTGACCTGCACACGCCATCATCGTGGCGGCTGGCATCCAGGACATACTCACTGTATATATTTTGCTTATGTCTCTGCTTATTGCGATGAGATGCTTTTGGGCTTAAGTTATCAATGTTGTCAAAAGTCTCTGATAAATGCTGAGCATCTAATTCTGCTTCCAGTGCCTTTTGCTTTCTGACATGGAGAGATGGGAGGCTTGATCCTGGAGACATAATGTTGGCATCCTTGTACTTTGCCGGCCTGTTTGCCATGAGGTTCCGTAGAGCGGCGGCACTACCCATGGCTATCATTTTGTGTTTTGAGTGAATCAGGTTTTTCAGCATGCTCACAGCTCCCATGTCCCACAGTGCCTCCTGATCCTTCGCATTTCGAGCGGAGAGGTTCCACAGGGTCCCACATGCGTTACTAACTATTGTCAAACTGTGTGACTTCAAGTGTTGTAACAAGGTTTGTAAGCAGCTGTTCTCTCGCAAGATTTGCCTGGTGTTGAGTAATTGAAAACAAACATCTGTAAGTGGCATTTCAAAAGAGTAAGAGACAAAGCAAAACAGAAATTTATTACTCTAGAAACAAGTTTTGCCCTTAGAAAGGATAATCAAGAATTCTCCAGTGTAAATAACTTGTATTTCCACTAGCTTTCATCTGAATGCTAACCAAATCCTATTACAAATATGAATAGTTAGCTTTTAGTACAGTTCATCATTAACAAGCAGCAGCTGTTAATCTGTTTGCATATTCCTGTTATGTAAGTGAAATACCCACCTGATCAAATGTACTACAAATTAACTGTTTTTAATTACTATACTTAATACATGCATTCATATTAAGGCTTGGTCACAGAAACTGTCTATAAATATACATATGGAACCGCTAAAAATTGTCAGAAGTGTACCTACCTATGGTCCTCATTAGTAGCAATTAGGCTAGAAACGTTTCTTAGTATTCCTCCTCCACTTTCTATGATGGCTAAAGTGTTTGTTTGGCTCCGGTATGTCAGCGTGCCAACCAGAAATGCAAGAGCACCATCAACAGCACAAATGTCAGCTTTGTTTCCAGTGCAGTGTGCTGACAAATTCCATAAGGCACTCAGAACGCTTTTCAGGGTGGATTCCTAGGAAAACAGCAACAGGAGAAGTTTTCAGATATTGAAGCTCTCAGAAACACATTAAGTTAGCTTCAGAGCTGTGTACATTCCAATTCTGCACTCTGGGGCGGTAAGCTGGGTGCAGGCAGCAGTGCACACATATGTTGTTCACTTTGCTCCTTCCTTCAGCTATGGATTTGGTACTGCCTGCCACAGGGGTTTCAGAAATATGTGCCACAATACTTGTTTGCTGCCACATTGATAGAAAGGGCTTGGAAGACCAGTTGGCAGGAGAGTCTGGAATGGAATATACTCCCATCTACACACCAAAGAAGTGATAGATATCTACTAACTAACAGAAAAGAGCTTTATTAAATGACAAACTATAAGAAAGACTATTTCAACAGCACAGCTCATGAAACTGAAAAGAAAAAGTGGTCAACCCTCATAAATAAAATTAGATCAATACTAGTTTTGAGGTGTCATTGCTCCATTGTGATCTGCTGCTATGTTAAATCAAACTCTTCTTCAAAGCAAGTTAACTGAATGGCATCAACTGTTTGACCGACTGCTGTTATCAAAAATGGTCAAACAATATAAGTGTTTTGTGCAAAATAAAGGCAATCTCTCAAAAATTCAATTTTATCACTTATAGAAGATACCTTCTTAACTTCTAAAGCACATTCCATCAATGCTTTCACACTTCCAACTTCTCTTAGAGTCTTTTTACTGTTTACATCTGCTCGCCAGGACAAGTTCCTCAACACACTTGCAATGACCTGCAAAATGTGAAAGAAAAATAACATATTTCAAGATAGATACTTCTTTAGCAGGTTATCAGACTTTCCTCCTGGATTTTTCAAATGCTATGAATAGTTAACAGTGGTCATGTTCAGTTACTGAACTAAAATTTGCTAACATCTGCTTTTTGTTGCCTTAGACTGCTCTAATGTTTCAGCATCAAGTTTGATCAAAGGTACTGGCTTCTGTGTGCTGGTACCTAAACCAGAGATTCGAAATCAGGTTCCCTGCTTCCCACACCAGTAGAAAATTTGGTCCAAAAATACAGATTTTTTTCTCTACTCTTATGTCTGTTCTAGAGTTACATCATCTCAGGGGAGAGATTTATGTAGTATTTTTCTCAGCTTTTCCACTTAGAAAATAGAACAATAACACTTGTCTGTCTCTCAGATGGTATGAATATTTTGATATTTATAAAGCTCTTTAAAGTCTTTTAAAAATACACTGTGCCTTTTACAAGCAGAATAGTTATGTCCAGAAGATGTCCTTGTACTTGGCAGCAGTTTGACTGAGACAGGTTGTCACTGTAGTGGGCACTCATTACACATTAAACTCCATCCATTCATGAGCTGCTGTAAGCATGCATATCCCTCATGAAATGAATTTGATAGAAAACTTTTAGCTATGGATGTTCTCATTGTCACAGAAGTGCATAAACTTTTCAGGTTACGTAGTGAATGCTCCCTTGCTCACCCCAACAGTGGAGCACAGAGATCCAGGGGCAGATGGAAGAGCCCAGGGATACCCTGCCCTGGCTGCTCCCAGGCCACCACAGGAGCCACCAGCCCATCAGAGCCCACCTCAACACAGCCAGAGGAGCACAGGAGCCAAAAGGCAGGTAGGAACTGTGCCCTATCCAGGCTCTTCCCAGGACTCTCCCAGGGGACCCACTGCCCCATGGCCCAGGTGTGACACTCATTCAGGGGAGTCAAAGGGAGCAGCTCTCTGCCCCTTTTGGACTGAAGCAGCTCAGTCCACAAGTCCCAGCCTGGGGATGTGTGACACTTCGTGGGATCCAGGGGAAGAGCATTCTGGAACTGTAGAACACTTATTGCGGGATGGCAGGACCCAAAGGTTTCAAAGGCAGGAAAGCAGATGGATCGAGGTGATCTTTCAGCACAGGAAAGCACAGGTGACAAAAAGGCACAGTGAAATCTGAACAGCTGACTGTCTGATACAGTTGTGTGGACATGCCTTTTGAGTACAGTCAGTTCCATATTCTTACTAAATCCCATTTATAACTTGTCCTGAGTGAAGGACTTCCTGCTCTGTGTGTGTGGTGTCTAGGTGCCAGCGGCTGGAGGCACCCCAGGGGTCAGAGGGCCCATGGGGCTGTGACTCCCTTTTCAAGAATACTCAATACCTGTCCTTATATCACATCACAGAGTTTATCCAATAACCTCTATTGTAATTCTAATATTTTCCTCAATTGTAACTAGCGAGCTCCTCCTGTTAAGGAGAGAGTATTTTGTTAACAGCATTTTAAGAGATAAGGTCAATTTTATTTAATATTGTTCTTTTATCTGGTGATTCACTCAGACTGCAAGGAAAACAGGGGTTTCCTTTCAAAGAGCTGTTCCACTTTGTATACAATAAGCATCAATTAAAGTTGACTATAATTTAGTATTTAATAATTTTACAGAAGTTCCAACAGTTCTGCTCTCGCAGCTCTGAGGATTACCCTAAGCACTTCCTAAAGATTTTATTTTCAGGCTGTTACCCTTACACAGCAGGACCCATTAGAACATACACTAACAGATCAGGGTCATAAAAATGAGATTTACAGCCTATGCATTATGATTTTAAAAAAAACAAACCACAAAAAATTCCCAGAACACGACCCCATAGGTAATAATGTTTTACAAGAATAATGTACTTCCTAATTAATGAAATGAGTACAAGAAAAATTTCACATCAAAGTCAAGGCAGACAAGACAACAAAAGAAATATTTCATGTCAAAAGAGCATTACCTGTTGTAAGTCTTCACTTTCAGATTTCAGCTGGGCTACAAGAGCTCTCATGCAGCCCTTCATGGAACATAATGTAGCCTGGTAGGAATCAGGAGAAAAAAGAAAGTGAGCAGTATTAAACAGCAGGTTAGATGGCTGCTTCTGCACCACGTTTTGATATTTTAAGTAAATCATATCTGAAATTCAATAAGAACTTAGTAAATACGTTGTCAACAATAAATACTTGGTTTAAAACTACTAAAAAGTTCAGCATAGCTCTCAGTTTCAATACATAAGTGGTAAAATTGTGCTAAATTTTTGTATTTTTTACAGCAGTTCTAGGACATGATCTGGAACTGTACTACTTTAGAAGCCTTCTTTACTTTGCACCAGATAAAAACCCCTGTGAGCTAGCAATGTGTTGTTACCTAGTGCCTAGAACAAAACCTGAGTTCTCTGCAGTCTGTTATTTCCATTTACTCCTGAAATGTCTTCCCTCTGGAGCAGAAAGGTCTTTTCAGTATGGAGTTATTTTAAGATCCATAGGCTGGCAAACTGTGGCTCAAAAATCTATTGGAAGTTTCTAGCCTTTGAAAGAAATGTCCTTGTCAGAAATTAGGGGAACCAATTTTCTCTTACAATGATTGAAGTAGTGCCCAGTTAGATCAGGATATGCTCCAAATATTTAAAAGCAAGCCCTAACCTGAAGAGGTTTTAAAAATTTCATTAGACAGTAACAGTATTGTTAAATAACTGACAATTTCAGGAAAATTTGACCCAATTACTAATTTTAGTTCAACATTCTCAGAAAGAACCAGTCACTATATAATCACCAGTGTGCCATACTAACCTAGTTCTCATTAAAAAATCAGGCCAATAGATAAAATCCTTGCTTTCAGTGATAAAAGTGATTTGAGAGCCAATACCATACTTGTATGATGCAACATTCAGTTTGCGGTGCTCTCTGTCAGCAACAGAATGGAATGAGAGAGGTATTTGGAACTCCTGCCTTGAGTTTAAACTCAATATCCTATCCTGGAGATTTTCATCACCTGTGTTGAGAACTGTAATTCAAACAGCTATGAACTGAAATTACTGCAAGTTTACAGTTCTGCTCTCACCTTGTTTGCCACATCTCCGAAAGTCAGGTTTGTCAGAGCCATGCCAGCATACCTCCTTAGGGTAACACTATAGTGATCACTTGTGAGTCCATACATTTCACAGTCCACTTGCAGCAGTTCAGCAATGGCCTGCAAACCTCCTTTAAAAAAATCCAAGTAAGAAAAAAACCAATATGTGTATTCTAATATTGTAAGTACAGGACATATACCAAGGAACAAATTGCCTTTTTATGTACAGAACAAACCTCAAATATCTGAAAACCACAGTGCTCAGAAAGGCACGTAAATTGTTAGAACTGTGTGAAATTTACTGAGCATGGAGTAAAAAATTCAGGCTGTCAAGCAGGAACCAATGCAGGATGAAAAAAACCCCACTACAACACCAACCAAAAAACCTCTTATCCCAGGAAGTAGTCTCCATTTTAAGTCCAATACTTGTAAAATTGCAAATATTTCCATAATAATATTACTCTTCCAAAATTCACAATTCATGCCACAAAAAACAGTAACTGACATAATAATTTATTCACTGGGAAATGGTGTGGTTAATTTCAACTGCTTTCATCACTTAGGGGGCAACAATTGGCACAAATGAACTGTTGTTAATAGTTTAAACTATTAGTAAAAAAAGCCATATATGCAGTGACATGCACAAGGAGTGCCATGGTTTCTAGCAAGCTTCTCAAAGGAAGTCAGGGAAATACATCTGATCTTACCAAGCTCATTCATTGCATGTCTGTGTTCTTCATCAAATGAAAGTTTCATCAAAACACACACTGCAGGACAAATCTGATGATCCACTGGAGCAGGCACTGATCCAGAAACAGGTAACAATTAGTACCTCCCAGGTGACTTTGTCTAGATCATAAGTTTTCCAGAGCAAATCTAATCTTAAAAATAAGTCGGCTGCAGTTTTGGTCAGGTTTGTATCTTTCCAGTAACCCACAAACATACAACCAGTTTATTATTACTAAAAAAAGTGTCTACTATAAATACACTTGATGCTTAAAAACAAATTAGGGAGAATCCTGAATGTATGTGTTGAGTAAGAAATATGACTTGCAGTACAAAAATATTACCTTATTACTCTTAGAAATTAATAATCTTTGTGAAACAGTATGGTCAAATATTCTGGTGGCATTAAATAATATGCTGTTTCTTTGGGTGCTATATCCTTATGAATGGTTAATTAAACCCTTTGTTTCATAACCTAGAAGTTTTCAAGTTCATTCTTTTGTGAGCTAGGTTCTGGATTTTGCAGAAATGGTACTGATACAGCTTATGCAGCGCCCACTCGTGCTGAACTGCACCAGGCACAAGGAAGCCCTGATTTCAGTCACACCATGGACATGGACCACCTGCCATGGACACCTACAGGCTGCACTCATGGGATGCCCTCAATTCAGAGAAGCAGCTACGTAACCAAGAAGGTTAAATCTATTTTTCTAACTGTTCCCTGAGAAAAATCCTATCAATTTACATTTCTCACATACAACATTATAAATAATGGTTCATTTTCTATTGATAGATTGAGATGATTTAATTTGTGCTCTCTGCCCCTCTCCCAAATTGAATGTGCTATCTCCTGAACATCTGCATGAAAAGCAATTTGGGATTGTTTATCCATAAAAATGTGGAACAGAATGAGTACACATTCAGTATTATTTTACAAATTACATATATAAACCACTAGAAGTACTATCTGGAAAGCACACCAAAGGCTAAGATTTAAATAAAAAGTTTTTAAATAGGGTATAATATCTGTGACACATGCTATTTCCTAACACTAGCTGAACTTTAAAATAAAGAAGAAACCACATGCACACACATGTATATGTATATAAGAAAACGTGCATACATTCAACAAGAAGTCAGATTAAAGTTGTACTTTCTGTAAATTCACTCTTTTTAATATATCCTCGAAACATTTTTATATGGCTTGCAGAACCTACTTGGGTTTTTGTCTTGGTCCATGCCTTGTTCATGTGCTTCCTGCCATTCCCAACACGTTTCACAGTAAGCACGGATCTGCTCCAAGAGATGGAGCACACGGATTTCCCGTCTGCCTCGCTTATCATCGGGCTGGGAGTGAATGATGTTGTGCAGTGCTGCGCTGGCTCTGGCACGGGCCTCTTTACTACCACGGGAGTTTCCTAACAACACAGAGTCCTTATCGTTGCCATGTAAAAGCTGGATGAGGAGAGGAAGACATCCAGACTGACGCATGGCTATGCAGCTGTCCTGGGAGCTAGACATTGCTAGCAATGTTCTTGACATGTCATCTTTATCATGAGTACCAAGCATTGATAACAATGAATACACCATTTCCACCTGCAGGTCAAATGATTTTAAAAATACAGTTATGTTTTAAAAACACACATCAAATTGAAATGAAATTTGAATGGTACATATGAGCAAAAATACCCCTTATTTCATGGCAAAAAAATTGTGTTATTTAAAAATAATTAAATATACTACTACTTCAACATTCATAATCTTAATAAATTTCACTTAGTGGTTAAATGGCTGGAAGTGGGGGGTAGCTGTGTGTAACTGTATTAATGTACAAAACCAATAGCAAAGACTTCCAGATTTCCATTGTACAAAATGATTAAACAAATGTGTAATGAAAGTGTTTCATTTTGTGAAACCAAAATACCTTTAGAATTAATTCTGTCTTTAAAAAATTATGTTCTGTGTGAATTAATTACACTTTATTTAAAGATGTTTTTCAGTGAAAAACTATGCTATGTGGTAAATACATTTATTCTAGACAAAGGATAAGAGTTACTACACAAACTTTTAGTCTACATCATGCTGAAAAAAATCTGACATCCATGTATTTTAAAGTTTTCCTTTAAAATACTTCAAATTAACTGATAATTTTTTGTTATGATGACTGGCTTTTATATGGACCAGATTATTTAGCGCAAATGCAGAACTAAAGAGTTAATACTTTTTCAAGTCTACAGGGATAAAAACAGTAAAGCAAACAAATGCTTATTTAGTATATATAAAGTACTGAGTGTTTGTCAAATTAATTCAAGCCATGAACACCCAACATTACCCATTTAACTTGGAGTAACCACATTTTGCACTAAATATAGCAATTTTTGAGTGATTTCCTTGGCTTTTGAGTGATATTGTGGTCAATGCAGTATTTGGTTTGTACTCCCACTCTTCAGTAACAGCTTTCAATCAAGAAATGCACTTGATTCTTCTAGTCAACTTTTAGTAGAATAACAGGATGTAGAGAATGATCTTAGATACTATCTAAAAACTCCAAACTCCTAAAGCCAAGATAAACAGGAACATTCAAAGTTAAAGCACAACATAAAGAAACTATCAAAGGGAATTATAAAGTAGCAGTGCGTGTGTTTCTCTAGAATATAGTAATTAAAGGAGAAATGAGAATTTGGACCATTAGACAAAATTTCCTACTAATAATTAGATATTTGCACTGGTTACGCTATCAATGAATGATTTTTTTTGGTGTCTTCAGTGACCATTCTAATGTGCCTGAAGAGTAATACACATACTGAGTTTTAAAAAAAATGAAGAGCAGCAGGCAGACTAAAAAGGAAGTCTGGACATCTCTAAACACTACAGGATTGCTGAGGCAATACAAATCTTAAGAGTCTGTGAAACTATATGGTCACATGGCAAAACCCATTGAAACAGGAGCCGCTTCTATGACAGTCTAGCATTCCAGTTTGGAGATCCTGTCTTCCTGGTCTGGGAAACCCCAAATGCAGCATTTAAACAAACCACTTTGATTCTTAAAGGAGAGTGAATTTAATCCGCTTTATGCACATCTCTTTGCAGGTATTTCAACTGGCAGCTATAATCCAGTGTTACTTGGGTTTGGAAGATAAAGGTTTTGCCAGAGAATAAATCTGAAGAAGCCACCAAATCAGGCCTCCAAGTTGCAGCTCATGTATCATAGGAAAAATAAACCAAAAAATCTATTTCTGTCTCTTGTTTACACATACTGCCCACAGACTCATCTCTTTCTGCACCTGTAAATGCACTCTTCCATTTAGAATCTCTACCATTTTCCTTTCTCAGGCATTAATATAAATAATTTCCTACCCCACAGCACACTCAGTTCAAACTGTGTCTTTGTCTGTATCCTTCCACACCCACTCCTGTTCCCTGCCTTCAGGGCTTTCCCACTGTTCGTAATTTTGGGGAGTTCTACAGTTTGCAGTGAGAACTGGCAGACAGACAAACAGCTGATGCCACCTCCATTCAGGATGTGCATACAGTATGGGACTGAAATGACAACATTGTAACACTGTTTTAAGGCCCAAAATCATTGACACTATGCAAAATTAATAGGTACAGCTTCCCAGAGGATTGTGCTTAGCACAGCACCCACAGCATCCATACTGGTGCTGATTCCAGAGGCAGTATGAAATCCAGTGGCTCATGAATTTGCCCTTCCCCTCTCTTTTCATGCTGCGCATGTATTTTTGACTGCAGTCTTCTGTCTGCAGACACTCTGAATGAAGGGCTTACATTATTTTTTTTGTCGGTTTAATTTCTTGGCAAGTGTGTCTGTTTTGTGGATTTGGATTCTGCAAAAGTATTCGAAGAAGCGCTCTTAAAAAGGTTAACTTTCATCATTGATTATAAAACATAATCACAAGGTTTTTAGATATTCCAGTAACTTCTAGGAATTTTTTGTTCCTTACTGTAACTACTCTTCACTCATCATCAAGTTAAAAAAAAATTATTTCTCTGCATATATTTTCAAAGTTGAAAAAATACACTAAAATTTTAATTTCATAAAAATTACTGTGTATGGACAAGACTGTTCAGATAATATTAGTACTATTGGCAGAAACAATTAGGTTATTGTATTAGTAAAAATGTAGCATTAGCGACCTGTGGTTTGTAATCTTCGGTTACCTTGGTACCCAGATGACTTGTCAGTCTGCGAGGAACAGAATAGTTACTACTAGAGCTCATAACACTGGCTGTCTCGTGGTCCATTCGAGCAGCAGAACCCTACAGATTTAAACAACAACTCATATAAAACAAAGTCTGAGGGAAAGAACAACACTGGCTAATTCAGTTTCAGCACTGGATGATGCAGCTGTGCTGACACCAATGAACTACCAACCTGTTTCTGTTAAGTCAAGGCCTGACACAACTTAGAGGTCACTGTTAAACCTGGTTTTATTAACCCTTTTTCCTGAGATTTAGTCTCAATAGAACTGTATTTTCAACTGAATGAAATTATAATTACTATTTTCATCAAGAAGGAGAAGTGGACTTTGCAACAAACTGACTAATAATTTTGACAGAGTGAAAAAAACAGCCTCCACTTTTACAGATTTTGTAGTGCTCTGGAATAGGCCTGTACTTACTCAGAACACAACCAGGTATGCAAGAACTCACCAGTAACAAGAGACTGATCTGGTCAATCAATAACCCTACTTGAATTTGTCCATTTCTAAAGCAAATTATGAGTGGCTGAGTAGTTTTTTAGTGAAAACTATAAAATAATGCTGACACTACTTGATGTATTTTTCTAGAATCAAGGTATGCTCCTACCTGTAATAGCAAGATTCAATTATTAGCATCTTTGTCCTCTTTCAATTAATTTTGTGTATTTACATTTTTCCTTTTTCTGACACTTTTTATCCACTTATACTCTTTACTTTTTTAATTTGCTGTTGTTTTCTTTCTATCTGTGAAGTTCCCCTTACTATGTCACTCCCTTCCCATTTGCTTTGGGAAATTAAAAAATATATTTGTTTAGAGAACACTTTTAGTATCAGTAAGTGTTTTACTGAGGTAGTCACCAGTCTTTCTTTGATCCTCTAAAAAAGCTAAAATCTGTTAATGAAATTATTAGCTTAATTTGCAAAACGTTTTCAAACTATCTGGATCAATGAATATAATTTTTTTCAATAAAAATAGGTAACACACTGAAGAAAATTCCATGGAAGACACTTTGAAATAATGTCTATGTTTCTTCTACGTGCACCACAAAGAAAGAAGAATTTTGCAGTCATACAGTTCAACATCTTAAATGTGAAGTTAAAAGAGACTTGTAAGTACAACATAGGAGTAACTTAATGAAGTGTTTGTATAGACAGAAAAGAATCTAGTTATACTGGAATATTTAAACACATTGACATTATTATACTCATTTCATTCTCGCATTTGAATTCAGAAAATGTGATACATGTTCCAGAAGAAGTATTTTATACTGCAGGAGTATAACTGGAATAATTTATAGTAGCACCATTTATTCCAGTGTATATTTCCTATGTAAACAAGCCCTTATTTTCTCTGTTGGCTACAGGGAAAAAATCAAAATCTGAAAGCTTAGGAAGAAAATCACACTACATTTTCTCCATTATTCACTTAAATAATGTTCAGCACTAGGAATATGGGAATGAATTCCCACATTCTTACACTGCAATCCCTTCATATTTCCTTAACCTCAAACTACATTCAGAGGATTATAGGTTCATGTACATACCAAAATGCTCCATCATTAAGCTCAGTATGATTGTTTCACCCAAGAAGGTAAACATGACATAAGTTTGGGGCACTATTAAAATTCACCATGGTGTAGACAGAAATAGCAATATTTTCCTATAGTTTCTGCCAAACTGTATCAACCTCAGTTCAGGTAACCAAATGCTTCAGAGCCATCATGTGGCTGTGCTACCTGGGGGACGCCAGGATGCTCAACTGAAGTGTAACTACATTTCTCACTGGCTTGTGAAGACTAATGCCAAGGAACTAATGTCAGGAGAGTAGCCATTCATCCAAGAAAATGGGAAATGACAAGGAAATGCTACGTGGATCCTTCCTGCATAGAACCTCCTCCTTCAAAATCCTTTCCTGTCTAGTTCATCTTGTTTCCTCCTTTTATACTTTACTGTCTTTCACTCATTGTTTTACCCTGCTATTTACCCTGCCAGCTGAGTAATTTTCCCTGTTTTGTGATGTATTTTCTTAACAAGATGGGCAATCTTAACAAATTCCTTTATAGAACTTGCAAAACAAAGCTATGAACAAAATTTTACTTCAGCAGGACAATAGTGCGTGCAATGGAAAAGAAAAGACAGCTGAAAGGTGGTGCTGAAAAGGACATACTTGAATAGAGAAAAATCCTGGATTCAACTGGCAGTGTTTCAATTAACACTGACTACAAAACCAATTAGAACCAAATAATTTGGTGAAAACTTTTTTTCTTTCACTCCACTGAATGGTGATTGCTCTAAGTATACTGAGCTGGTTTATCAGAAATAAACGTTACGCCCAATACATTAAACCTTCTCTGTCTGGACTTGCACTGAAAGCAAATAATCCCCAGATGGCTGTTTAAACACAGATACAGTGCCCTGGCTCTATCCCCCACCAGTAGGAAGGAATATCTATGTTTTATACATTTTCACAAGGCAAAGAACAAAAATGCACAAATCCTCAATGTTAAGGCCTCAACTGAAGTATGAATGGATCTTCCATTTGCAAAAGTCTGCCAAGATATGACAATCCTTTCTTCCTTCCTTCCTCCTCTGTAAAATACATATTCCAGGAAAATCTCCTAATTCATACTCTGAAGATGGATGATACAGCAACAATGCATCAATTATTTAAATACATTATGCTTTCAGCCCCAAAGCAGCACTGAACTGTTTTCTTCCCAAACAATAAAGCTGTCACAAGAATTAAGAGTCAGAACCTCAATAAGATATGGATGATAGAATTTAATTCCAAATGGTGATCAAATGTATTTCAAAAGCAGAATTATGGGCTGTGCTTAATGTTTAATCAAGTGAAATATTCCAGCTAAACCACAGTTCTTTCTGATAAATCTTCTGCAAGACACTTTAGGAAATACTTAAATAATTCTACTTCCTGGAGTAGCAAAAATATCCTATATATGAATTCAGCTATTAAATCTGTAGAGTGAAGTTTTAAGAACCCAAATTACTAGTGGGAATGTCTCAGCTACAGTTGGAAATCATGAAGAGAATAGTCATGGTAAATAAATGAAAGTATTTTTAGCCAAAGAGAGAAGTCATAAATATTGACAAATACTGGTTTTAAAAGATAAGTAAAGAATTTAATGCATATAAATATTCAAACAAATGTATCAAAATATTTCACTAATAAAAGGAGGAACAGCAATGACAGATTATTTAGAACCATTTAAAAAACCCTTCAGCCAACTTTCAGGAGATTACCTCTTTGACACTTTAGCTTCAAAGCTTTAGATAATACAGTATTAAAGAAACATTAATGATAAACCTGTCATTTGTTCTCTTTTTTTTAAAAAATTGGTATCTTAGTGGTAATTTCTAAGATGACAATATGAACAATTTCCCATAATTTAGTAATACTTCTTATATTACAATTCACCTACAATAAAAGACGTTTTCTGCAGTCATTCTTGCTATCTCCTTCACACCATTAGGTTCATTAATCATTTAAACAAAAGAAAAATGCTCCCTGCATTATTGAATATTTCTACTTCCCTTTATTAAAACACTTCCTTCCAGTAAATAGAAGAAATTTCCCAGATACAGATGGGAAGATGAAAAACATAAATTTTTCTAAATGAGTAGGCATGAAAACACAGTAAGGTAAATACCAACATGTAAGCATCATACGTCTCAAATGTTTAATTATATTAAAACAAGCAAAATACTCTATTTACCTGACCAGTACTGCTGGTTGGCATGCTGATTTCTGCTGCTCCTTGACCTTCATTCTGCCTCTCTGTATCATGGGAACCTGCCTCATGCTTGCTTTGAGGTGCTCTCTGTTAATACAAGAGTTTATGAAATTACAAACAGAAATGAGGTACAATTTACCATTCAAAGCTTTCTTGGCTGTGAGGGCATCAATACTGCATCCTCAGGAAGCCACTGAGCAGCACTTTGCATTTCATAACCCTGAGACTCAAAAATTAACAGCCGAGACTGAGCGCCTTCAAAAAACTGCAAGATGAAAGTGAAGCATTTCCTCTGAGGATTACAGCCCTGCAAGACAAAGGATCTGCTGTGACACAGAGCAGCACCATATTCCACCAGCTGTGCTCACATCCCTGTAAGAAATGTAACAGAATTGGAGCAAACAACTGTCTGCTCTGCTTGGCCACGTGATCCCTGCTTTTACTGGAGACCACGGCCAGCACTGTTCAATTAAGCCTCACATTCAAAGATGAATAATTTCTGCTTGAACAGAAGGATATCTGTACTATAAGAATCCTTCTAAATGTCAAGAACAAACAGTGCAGGAATTACCACTTCGACAGAAAAGAAATTTATATAGCCTGATAGTGATCCATCTAATATTTTGTCAAAATAAATTTAACTGATGTGGCAAGCCAGTACAGAGAGGTTTCAGTTCTTTTAGGAAAACAGATTTTTATACATCCACACAAAAATTAAATTGGTCTCCCTGCCACTGATAGGCATTTAAATGAGCAGTTATGAAATAGGTGAACTATCAAACATCATCTATTAACGTGTTTAAAACATTTTGGATTTTCAGACATGAATAATCCATGGTAATGGCTGAAGTCTGGCAGTGAAAGCAAGATTATTTTCTAAGCATTGTTTCTGTTGCCAAGCTTCATTTCACAGACTGAGATGCTACTACCTAACAGACAACACAATCTCAATTAATTTGTTTAGCCACATGTGGTATATGTCATGCAGTTTCTATGTGGCTCTGCAATGTCCTTGAGCACCAGAGCCTATGACAGCACAGTCTGCCTCATCTTGCTTTAAGGATATTTATCTCTGACTTTTAGCAATACCTCTCTTCAATGCACACCCTGAAACATCTTCAGTTACTCTCAGTGATCCAATTCATACAGTATCACTGGCATAAATAACTCTTGTTTTGTTCATCTAAGACAGAAGAGCCTCACTTAACATTGAGAAGAATTTCAGAAACCAGTCATCAACGATAATACATGTGAAGTGATAATTTAGGGATAAACTTAGAAGTGAAATCTATAGCTTTACTAAAAGAATAAGGTATGTGAAAAATGCAAGAATATTACACCAACTATTAATATGAGAAAATTGGAAACAACTACAGGTAACAAATTTCTTAATATCTTCATTTATGGAAAAGGAGTAAATCACAAAGCAAATCTCAAAGTATTTTAGGAGACACAGTGTTACTATTCTTTTAAATCCGATCTGTAATTTTTCACCATCTCTGTTACTGTGTATGAAATGAAACTGCTACTGATGTTCATACAGTAACTAAAGAAGCTTGGGTTCCCAGTACAAGAGTGGGGCACCCAGTCAAGATCAGGCCTTCCTGTACATGTGGTGAATACAGTATAATGCTGAATCCCTGTCTCACAACACATTCAGTCTTGAATAAAGTGCAATTATGAGTTTGACAAAATCTACATCTAAGCCTCCAGTGTAACTCAAGATAGAATTTGCCAGTCATTAAGTGACTTTTTGAATCCCATGAAGAAAGCAGTACTGAACATGCCTAGAGGTAAAAATCTGAATGGTTCATTAGCAGGGCTCTGACCCGCTGGGTCACCTGAGAGGGAGTAATACTTCTGTTCCAAGAACACTCCTGGGATTGGAGCAAGGTGGTGACGATGGTGTGAATGTATTAAATAGTTCTGCTGCATCCAGAGCACAGCCACAGAGGTATTTCATTCCCTGATAAAAGAAGTTTCTGCTCTCCTTTAACACTCTCTGCTCATGTTAACATATATTTGTTTGCTACATGCTATTTATGAATGAGGTGCCTTCCCATTCCCCCTAAGCACTCTCAAGAATATGCCAATACAAAAAGTAGTCAACTCAACGCACAAATTAATTTGCAAGGCAGTTTTTAACAGTTACTAGCAGGGTTTATCTAATTTGAAATGCACAATGTGCTCTCAACGTGCAAACCCATTACTGTCACATGAGTTATCAGCTGGACTTGAACATCAAATCTGCGAGTTCTCAGTGAAGACTTCCTACCCCTTCAGCCACTGAAGTAATTTGAAGTGAGCTGTTCTCTTCATGCAGACTGGCACAAAGGAGTTAGTAACAACACAGGCAGCAGATAGCAGGTTATTAGTTGAAAACTGAGTATTTATATAAATATTTATTATATATACACATGATTAATTTAAACACATTTATTTATTTATTATATATGAAAATAGCATGCATCCACACACGGATAATGTAATTATATTTTTGTATAGATACAGTATTACTGTAAATAAATTAATATTCCTCTGACAGATTGCAGATTAATGGTTAGAAAGGCAATATAACCACTGAAAGTATGTCCCCTCTTCATGGTGCCTTTCAACACTGAACACAGGACCTGTGGAAGAAAATATAGAAGCTACCAACCACATCAGTGAAGAACCAGACCATGTGAACAGCAGCAGGCTCCGTAAGCCCTATGTGAGGCACAGCTGCCAGAGAATGGCACCCAGGTCCCCTAGGTTAAACTGCACCACCTGTTTTGAGGCATGACTTTTGAGGAGGTTTAAGCTGGGTTTGTAACCTCTGTCATTGCTGAATTCTGGCATCAGACCACGAAAAGTCAGTTCGACAGAGTTCACTCCTTTGCTCTGGCAGCAAAATGGTGGGAGACTGCATGTGCTGATTACAGGGATGTGGAGCTGCTCCTACTATTGCATTTGCCACAATTTTCTAAGTGCTTCTGAAGTCAACAATAACTATCATTATCAATTATTAATTTCCATGTATCTATTAGTAGAAAATTATAAACTCTAGCTAGCACAGTAGACCTTGACTATTTCTGCTAAGAAAGCCAATCACAAATAATTTTACCTAATATTTTGTCAATCTGAGTTGCCAAAGCAGACACTTACATATTCATTAGAAACTGCCATTACTCCATATTAAACACAATGTACGTACATGTATAAGTAAGATATATATAAGAAAATGGAAAAGGCAACAAATGAAATTAAGAAACTGCAAGAAAAAATTTTGCTACAGTTGACTCAAAGACAAAGGAAACTCTGGTGAGTCAAGTCCTTGAGAATGCTCCTATCCATCACAGTTTAAAACTTGCTGAGCATAATCTCAGGAAGAAAAAAAACCTTTACATTTTATCTACAGCAACACTGCCTAAAAGAAGTACTTCACATATTTCAAGTTACAAATATTATGAAAGAATGGCCTGTACCACTATTGCCAAAAACTTCCTTTTAAACCATTTCATATTTGTATCCAACAGCCAAAAATTCTTTCTGGACAGGTCTAACCCTACAGTGGATGAAGATACCACCACTTGCAGGTAAATGACTTCAAATTTTTCTAGAATCATTCATGAGACTTAGCAATTTGCCAAACTTTAAAAATGTGATAAAATGTGTGTGAGAATTTTCTCTGCTAATTGATTTCCAAAAGCTGATTTTATGTTGCAACGTTTTATCTGGTCTTATTCTTCAAGATGTATTGCACTTGGATTCCACAGTGACTGGCATCACCACAGGGCCTACTGTATCAGCAGACAAGCTGTGATATTTATTACCGTTGTTACCAGATCTTTATAACATGAGGAGCACATTCAATTTGGGTATTGGCACCAAAAAAGGGAAAATAAACTCTCCAACCCATTTCCCAGGTTAGAAAGCCAATATTTATTAGCAGTGGTTGGATGCATAGGGAATTCTCCTTGAAGCATGCTCAGTAACAGACTAACAGACCAAGTTATATTCCTGAAACTAATACATATTCATCACATTGCCTGAATACATGCATATATGCTAATTATTTCCATGCACTTATCTTCAGATACGATTCAGATCTTCTGATGAATCTTTTCTCCCTGAGAGTATCTCAAATATGTGGTCAGGTCATAACGTACTTCTCTTATCATTCTTTGTTGTCACACCCAATCCTTGTTCTCAACTAAGATATCAGCTAGTACATATTAATTACTGATATAAGTAAATATGGAAGCATTAGTTGGAACGCAACTTATTAGTCACAGATGTAGGGAGTTCACAGAAGGCCACACTAATCTCTGGCATTTGTACTAAGCACTGTATGGTACAAAACTAAGCATTAACCACAAATATAGGGATCAAACACTATTGTGCTAAGGTTAAAATAATGTTCCAGCATTTTCCCACCGCTGCGTAGACTTGTTCTTAAAGAAATATACTTGTTCAGTAACAGTATCAGGCACAGGATAAAAATATTAAAAATGTCTCATGTTCATATTTTTCAGTTATATGGACTTTGCAGTGTGACTGCACCACCAGACAATTTCAGAATTAGATCTAGCTGTTCTCTGTAGATGGTCATCACCTGGAAATGATTAAAACACACTATAAAGTATTGAGGTGTGTGTAGTGATTGCCTTCTTTACGACCATCAGCACCCTGGTAACTCTGTCCTAAAACATTTAACTGTGCAACCAGATATCCAAACATTTTCCAGATAAGACACACCATACCAAAATTTCAATATAATGGAACTTCAGTGTATGAGGCAGCCAAATAATTTGGTGAAAGGAGTGAAAAACTAAGACAAAACCTTTTTTCTATAGTTGCATCTCAATGCTGATTGAGTCCCTGAGCTCAAGTAAGTTCAAAATACTGGTTTTTTCTCTACCAGAGTAAAAGATAAACACTCTGGGGAAAGGATCTATCTGGCTATACAGGGCAAAAGTGTCTGTTGAGAGGCTGGTCAGGTAAGGAGAGCTTTACACCAGAAATGACAGGGACAGAGGGTAGGGCTGGCAAGGCAGGAGCCCTAGCTGGTGAGAACACAAGAGCAATGCACACAGCTGAGATAAGAGGAATGTCCTTGAGCACAGGCACGCAAGGAAGAACAAGGTGCAGCAGCAGTGCCTTGCTGGGAAAGCTCCCAAGCCTGTGCTGGGCCATGGGCGTGGCCGGGTGCCTTTGTCAAGCACGTCCCTGTCCCTGCACCTGCACCACTGCTCAGGGAGCAAACAGGAGAATGAGTGCACAGGGATGTGGACTGAAAATTGCTGGAATAGCTGGGAATCAGAGGGCTGCAATCAGTAGCACAAAGTACAGCTGGAGGCAAGCCAGAGTTAATTACTGAGACCAGTATCTGCATGCTGGGACACAGTGCACCCTCCCCAAGTTAGAGAAGCTGATACAGCACAGGGCTCAGCGGCCTTCCACAGGCACCAGGACAGGTGGGAGGAATGGGCTGAGGGGAAGCTCCTGCTGTTCAAGAAAGGGAGTGCAAAGTCCTACACCAGTGAGGGAACAACCCCAGGCACCAGGACAGGATGGAGCTGTCCAGCTGGGAAGCACCTGGAGGTCCTGGTGGGCCATCCTTTCAAAGGCCCTTGTGGCAAAAAGTCCAGCAGTATCCTGTGCTGCAGTGAGGGGTGTATTGCCAGCAGGGCCAGGGAGGTGACCCTTCCTCTCCACTCAGCACCCAAAGTCCTGTTCAGGCCTCCCCAGCACAATACAGCTAGATTTACAATGTATTCCCTGAAACAAGTCCTGTGCAGGCTACAGCAGGGCTTAAGGGTCCTGAGCATCTCTCACACACAGAGAGGCTGAGAGAACTGTGACTGCTCAGTTGGAGAAAGAGAAGGCTCAGGGAGATATCGTCAGTATCTATAAACACCTGGACTGACTCACGTCAATAGACCAGCCAACTTTAATTTCACACACTACTGTCTGCATCACTTATAAAAACTGATTTTCCCCCAAATCCTGGAACTATGAAACCAGCATTTTACAAAATGGAAAAATATCCATTTATCATTTAGTGATCCAAATGATGCTCTGAGCTTTTCCTGTAGTTATTTTGGGTGACGACAAGTCATAAAATATTCATGTCAAACACACAATTTAATTTACCAGTACAAGAAATGGAGTTGACATTCTATCTGAATTTCCACTATGAGAGCAGTTTCTGCTAATGGCAATTACTGCTATGGACTTTGTAATTTACAGGAAACATCCTGCATTTCTTAATATAGAACCCTGTATTTAAACACTAAAAATATACCAGGCTTCTATGATGAAGTCTGACAGAAGATCTATTCATCCTTTTTTTACATCTTATCTCTTTCCAAAAGACAAGCAAACCATGAAGGCTTATCAGAGATTCATAATTAGAAAGGTGTGTACAACTGATTGTTTTAATTACTTGTAAAACCAAGACTCAGCCTTTATAAGCACATTGCACATTGCAATTTTTATTGAAATTTCAAGCTAAACTTTTAACTGATGAATGATTATTGATTAAAGCTCTACAGTACTATGAAGACCAATCCAAGTGTTCCATCCTCAGTTCATTGGAAAGAGAGCAAGCAACAGTCTAACAATATTGACTACTTGATTAATTGTGACATCAACAGCTGATGGGAATAATCCTGCCTACCACTTTACTCAAATAATTCGAGTTTTTTAGAGAAAATATATATACCACAATAAAAACCGGCAAGTTATTGCTCACTAACCTCTGCTTCAGCTGCTTGTGATTGCAGGAGCTGTCGTATACGAAGAATGTCCTTTTCTATTTGTTGAATTCTGGCCACCCTTGCCTGAAATGAATAGATTTTCATGTATGATTTTGTTCAAAAACTCATTTTACTTACTGTGCAGAGTGACAGTATGAAGAGTTCTTGGCAAATACTGCTGACTACAAAACAAACCTACTTCAGTAGGTACATGCAGCAGGTACTACATGCAGTAATTCAAGTGGTCTTCGTAATGAAAGCATTCAAAACATGAGTAGTTGGGGTTTAATAACACTGATACTCATTTGGATGTAATAAGTCATTGCACAGCACACATTTAGGCATAAAAAAATGCTCCCCTTAACTTGCACAATATTCCTGCTTCTGAAACTGACATTTTATACAGATCTTTAGCAAATTATTTCACTTTAATCTCAAATATCAGAATTTTACATGCCTTACAGAGATCTGAGAGATATTTTTATTTGCAGAGTGTCTTGAAGGTATGAGACTGACAGATTTCTATTATATTACGTTGCTATATTGATTTGGGAGTTTTGCTTATGCCTGACCTCTGAGATTTTCTGCTCCTACAAATCTCAATGAATTTAACAGGTTAACTATAAAAAAAAAATCTACATACTGCTTCTTTGGTTTATCTGGGATTTTAAAGACATCTCTGAATCAGTCTTTTACAGGCATAGAGCTACTCATTTCCCACTGCAACCATTCTGTGGTTAGAAAAGGGAATGTTAAGAGACTCCAAATGTAACAGGATACACATACTCCACACAAATTGTACAGTGAAGCACAGGATGCATTATAAGTCTGTGAAACAGTAAGTGCATGATCTTGACAATTTCATAAATTGACATTATTTGACTTTAAATGTGGGCAGAACACCAAACTGATAAAATGTTTTTTGTTTTTTTTTTTTTTTTTTTTTGTGCCATGAATAGATTAATAACATGGACATATAGTTGAAAAGGATTCTGGTGCTTTTACTTGATTAACATTTACAGTGCTATACTAGAAAAGCAATCTAATGGACACTGCAAGGATCAGCATTATAACCAACCTTATTGGACATGTTTATAATCCAAGAATGGAAGTAAGATGAACTTTTAAAAGGTGCTAATGCCAAAAGATGCACATGCAATAGAAAAACAATGTAATGCAGGAAATGTGGAAATACAAAAGAAAGCATAACTACAAATATAATTAATTACTGAAACACACGTAAGAAGCAGCTGTGGAAAAAGCACCACAGCATCAACATTTAGTAGAGTTGGAAGCTACAACATTAAGCTATAAATTTGATGTGATTTTGTAAAGCAAATTATTGGAAAACACATAAAAGCTTCAGCATAGAGGCAAACAGATAATTCATCCCACCCTTTGCTCCTGGTTCAAGAAACTTCTAAGTATTAGAAAGTTAATAAAAAAATATTTCTGGGAATATCTATGCATTGGTGACATAAAGCATGACTGATAAAATACATCTATCAATGTCCTTAAGAATTACCTGAATTTTATAGAATTATAGAATAGTCTGGGTTTGAAGGGACCTTGGAAGGTCATCTATTCCCAACTCCCTGCCAAGGGCAAGGACATCTTCGAGTAAATCAGGTTGCTGAAAGCCCCGTCTGACCTTGAATGTTTTCAAAGATGGGGACCCTGCTGCCTCTTCGCAACTTCTTCTAGTGTTTCACCACTCTCATTGTAGAACACTTCTTTCTTGTACCTAATCTGAATCAACTCTCCATAAATTTAAAGCCATTACCTCTTCTTTTATCACTATTCCCTGCTAAAAAGTTTCTTAGAGGTTCCGTTGAAGCACTCAAAAGACACAGGTCTCCCCAAAATCTACCATAAGTTGTGTTTCTTTCTGTGTAACCAGCAATTTATCCAATAAAGGGCATCAACAAAACCCAATATCTTTATATACACACCTAGACACAGGCAAAAAAATTTGTGCAGACGAAAACAATTTAATACTGCATGACTTGCCAAGTATTACTGAGTCCTCCAAAGGGACAGAAATTCTATCCACCCTTTCCAATTTTAGTCCAGAGATTTAAACATCAGACCATTCTTCTAATTTTTTTCTATTACAGGGAATCTGGGGAGTTCAACTAACCAGGAGTGTATTTTGTGCCAAACACTGTAGAAGCAGAAAAAAAGAACACATTTCTTGCCACAAAGGGGTAGAGCCTAATGGCAAATAGGCAAAAGTCTGAGATACACAATGGAACAAGCACCAGGAATGTTTTTAACTTTAGAATCTATTTAAGAAATATCACCTTTGATTTCTATTTGTTCATACTACATTCCCATTTATTGTTTTATTTACTTGTAATTTTTATTACCATAAAATAGTTGTATAAAGTAACTTTACATTTGAAGTTACATATTATTTGGCTTTCACTGCCCTAGTAAGGCATCCAACAAAACAAAAATAAAATTCCTCCACATTCACAGTGACAGAAAAATAATCACTATATAGAAAGTAAAAATAAGGAATAACATATTGTTTTAAAAATGCTGTCCAGCTTTTTTGTTGGGTTGGGTTTATTTCCAAAATAAACATATATAACAGACAAACTTATTAATGGCTTGGTCTACATACAATACTACTGTATAAATATAACAGTGCTGAAATGTTTATCTGTGTGAGTCTCCAGAATCTAAATTTTCTTGTATCTTTAGTGGTCTGCTGTTTTAGCAAACTTTTAGAAATCTTGGGATAAATTCTTAAAAGAATGGTAATTTCATTTAAGATTTTAAGGAACTCTTAACCTTAAAAAAATTAGATTCTTTTTGTTCTGACATGAAGGAAAAATAAATTCTATGTGAACATGAATTCAGTCTCAGAATTGAAGTTTGTAAAATACATCTTACAGAAATTAAGTTTGCTTTTACTTATTACTAAGTATTACTTTGAACAGTAAAAATAAAACATGGCTAAGAGTGCTTTTTTTTCAAGTAAGCACTTCTGTGTGAAACTATCAGCTTCAGAGAATAGTACAAGTCAGAGTAAATCATTAAACAAGCTGAAACAAATTGCCAACAGGCTTCTTATACATCTTTCTGAACAACTGCTGGGCACATGCTTGTGAACAACCTTCATACAAGACATACAGTGAGTTGCTGTGAGTTAAGTTGCTTCAGAGGAAACAAAACCCAATCATGCCAGACACAAAGTGGGAGAAAGCCATTATTTTCAAGGTCCACAAGAAAGGGCAGCTACAGAAAAGTGCCATGTCTACTTGGGCAACTGCAGGTTACCAGCTCTCTCACAGAATAATCTTTGTGACTCTTAATTCAGAGATGTCTGCAATGCTGGCCTCTATGTTGCTGAAATGTTCCTTCCCTCCAGCCTACATTTTGCATAGTATTGTGTATCCCAATCAGTTTGGGTGGAAGGAAAATACTGAGCAGAAAGAAAGTGGAAAAACTATCAAGTTGAATATCCTTGCCAAATACAGATGTTTTGTTTTGCATTTAAACATCACAGTGAAATAATGCAGAAATTGGTCTTATGTATTTGTACACCAATGAGCTTTTACACATTTTTGGCACTGGTCCTAGGCAGAATGAAACCAAGGGGAATTACCAGTTAAATTCACAAGTACATGCAGAAGTAGTTACTTTGTACTCAATAATCTTTGTATAATCACAACAGGCACTGCAATTTCTGCAAGTATATAAGTGTTACACAGATCCAGAGAGAGAGTGAAGCAGCTGTGAGAAATCTCATGTCAAACCTTAATTCAGAAACCCATGAAATGTTTCAATATCATCTTGGCAGCATTTTTCCCCCCATCAAATTTTAAAACCCCCCAACAACCAGGGAAGAAGCAAATTCAAGAGTCAGCTTGATTACTTCCCTATAGTGATATAACTACAGCCAAGTTGTGTGTCTGAATTTTTTTTGATCCCTGCCTGAGTGCATTTAGAATGCTGCCAGCAGCCTAGCCTGCCTATTTAGTTTAATTCACCTTCCTCTAGCTTAAGCCTGTTAACAGAAGGAGAACTTTCCCAGGAGTTTTGCTGTGCAGGACCTTCACTAGGGACAGGCTGACACAAACTGCACAGCTGAATTCGTGGAGGGCATCACCCCTGCTGATAAACCTCGGTAACAGCCCTACAGCTCTCAGATCAGAGCCAGTGACTCTCCAAGCAGACTAAACTTGGGCCTGTCTGAGAACACCAGCTCGGACAAATCCCTGCACAGCCTTGCACACAGAACCTGACAGCTGCAGTATATGTTTGTCTAAATACTTTTAACTGTAGGAATTTTCTGAAAACTCCTAATAGATTACTCACTTTAAAACTTAAAGCAGCTATTCTGATTACCTCTTGTAATCAGAACAGCTGCTTTAGCTTAATGTAAAACAAAATTAGAGATGTTTTTCATGTAGCAAAATTTTGTATTGAGTAAACCTAGTGAGGGAGATAGAGACTAAAGAGACTTTGTATTGAAAATACTGATTATTGTCACATTCACCATAAAACCCCCAAATCTTACTAATCTCACTATGTCTAGAAATAAACAGTAATAAATAATTCAAATTGTTGCTTTCCTACTATGGAGGATTATTTTTTATAACCAGCAACTAACTGATTATTTAATTTATGTTTTGCATATGATTACATCCTGATTTATACTTCCAAATGGGTGTGTCATGTGGTTAGATATGTATATATCCTCATCATGAATGCAAAACAACTCTTGGTGAGAGCAAACAACTTTCAGATATGTACGTAAATTACATTTTACTTGAACACCTTGTTTGAAAAGATTATCCCCTGATGCATGTTTTCTGGCTAAGGACACTTAACAACAGTAGCTGGATTTTATTCTGAACTTAAAAGCTTGAAGAAATCCAGCAAAAAGATGCAAAATAAAGCAGTTGCAAATACATGGGCTTTTGTGAAGCTGAAATGGTAGTAAATTGCAAGGAAATTATCATTAAAAAATATTTTCTCTTGAATAAACTGTCTACATCTGCTGAATCAAAAGGCTTACTTACAACAGGCAGATAAGGGTACTTTCTGCTGAGCAATTATTTCATATGTCCTGATGCCTACTTTTTTATTTGAAAGGCTAACTAAGTGCTGTGTTTACACACAGTTTAAAGATACAATTACCAGTAATTTAATAAAAATACAGGAAAACCTTTTCCCTTCCTTCTAACAGTGAAAGACAAACTCTACCTGTGCTCGCTTCTCCATGTCCTGACAAGTGCCCAGTTGTTCTTCCATTGCAGCTCTGATTTGCCTGGCCTCATACTCCAGCTGCCTTCTGGTCATATCTGTTTGCAAGGAGAACTGAAACCAGAGTACAGGGAAGGCATTTTAGCAAACAGCATTTATGTAAACAATGTATTTCTCAGAACAAAAAGCAGAACCATTACTTTTCTACAACAAACTTCATAAACAAACAAAACACAGTAATACATTCGTAAAACATGACTGCATTATGAAAAACAAGAACACAATCATGTTCAGCCAGCAGACTACCCCTGAGTTTTGTCAAATGACTAAATATAATAAATAAGCATTGAGAAAGTATCATTCCTTACAACAACATCTGGCTGCCATCAATAAAATTGTGATGTGTGCCATCTGAACTGGCATTTCCAAAAATATTCAGAAGTATTAAGCCACTGCACACAGTGATGGTACTCATACTGCTGCTATCTACCTTATTTCTAACTACCCTGTGAAAAGAGCACAAGTGTTAAACTCAGGAGCAACAATACAGCCTAAGGGAAGACCTGAACTAAAAGAATTTTCAAGGCACAAGCAAAGCTCTTCACTGGCTTTGGACAATTACTCAGTCTGTAAATAAATGAGTCTTCAAGAGCAGTCCTTCCAGAAGACTTCACCAAGGTCAATTCAGAAAGTCAAAACAAGACAATCATCTGCAAGCACCAAATGGGATCTGTCATTTCACTGTGTCTGGACTAAGTAGTAATGGATATAAATTGCCACAAAAGGCCTTTAGTGTAGATGTTAAGTAATGCATTCTAATCCTAAGAGCAGCTAAGTGAAATCGTTACCTATGAAATGGGAGACAACCTTAAAACCTATGATAGAGTGACACAGATACAGCTGCCAGTGCTTTGAGAATGGGTTGCACTTTCTCAAAATCTTTTTCAGGCCTTCTCCCTTGGTTCTGGTGCTCTGCTAAGCTCAGCCATGACTCAGCGTTACTTCTGCCCACTGATGAAGTATTTCTGTTGTCTGTTTCTATTTCCAGAAGGCTGACTGACCCTTCATCAGGTGTGACTCCCTCAACTACACCTTCTCAACTCTCTATGTGTGAAGGAATGCACTGCAAACACATCCAAACTGCTGAGATCTAATAAGAAATCCTGCATTATCTGGGATATCAGACATCTTTATTATCCCAGATAATGGCGACATGACTATAAATAGTTTAGAGGTGCCAAGGTAAAAGCTCACAGCAGCACCTGCATAAGCCACAGAATCAGTTTACCGACTGTTATGAAATAACAGCTCTTGTGTACACTGTCTTATGCTAATATTAGTCTCAAAACTAGAAAAATCCATTGAACAAAAGAACAGGGGGAAACAGTTAAGGAAGTGTAGTGACATGCAATTAATTTGTCATAATAACTTCTCAATGCTCCTCCGTTTTCACTGACATTTATACTGATATGTATGAACTTTAATGTGTAAAATTCTATGTGAGAAAAACGCATTATTTAGGCTAAGTTATCTTTACATGATAACTGAATGAAAAAAAAATTTTGAACTAAAGTGATAGTAGAGAATGCCACCAAATTAATAAAATACAGACAGCATCTAAACAGAGACTATAGCACCAGACAACTCACCAAGCACTCAGAGGTACTTACATTTTCAGTAAGGGGGAGACTATCAATCCTTTTAGTCAGGTTTTGAAGCTGGGCATAATACCAGTCCTTTTCTTTCTCTTCCTTCTCAAGCTCCGCAAGCAACAGAGATCTATTAAAAGCAGAAGGAGGAAGTGTCTCACCATTAACACCTCATTTCCATCTGGAGGTTTGAAGAGGGCACTAAGGAAACATTTGAGTTCAGTTCACTGGCCCTGGCTAAACAACCTATCCACTCCTCTGTGCTAAGCATATCTATGAGAGAGAAAAATACACATATTTCTCTAAAAAACCCACTTCAAAATCCAAAGCTAGGAGATTTTTTGTGAAAGCAAACCCAGTTATTAGTGGTGTGTTACCTTGTACCCTGCTTCTTTCAAAAATATACTTTGCATAGTACACACTGCATTTAAGAAAAAGTGTGAATGTCACAGAAGCAGGTTCAATCCTCAATCCTGTTACTGAATTGAGAATCTTCTTCACCTTTGCACTGTCCTTTTAATCATTTTGTCACCCTTAGCAAAACTATGGGTAAAGCACACAAAACAAGGCATTTCTATGACTGTCTAAATACTTTAAAACAGTATTTTCCACCAAGTGTTATAGACAAGATACATTTGCAGTTGTTAAAAACATTATAAATGCGTATCATAAGCACACTGTATACCTGAGTAATAAATGAGAAAGACTAAATAAATAACATATACAAGGAAAAAAATCTATTGGAAATTTTACATACTGTTTTATCACTCCTTCATGAACTGAATTTTATATAATTCTAAATCTTATGAATATAGTGAAATAATGTTCATGGCTACAATATTTCTCAAAATATGTATTAAAATTTTCCAGCAAAATCTGGCTAGCAGCAATAAACAGAAAAACCACTCTTCTTTTCTTCTTAAATACAAATTTATTATTTTCTTTCTAATGCTTTCTGTGAGTTCTTCTTTCTGATGTTGTAATATTGCTCATTAACAGAAATGACAAAATCAACACTTAGCCAGAAGACAGAAAGCTGCATACAAGTTTGCCCAGAATTATTTCCCATCCCTTAACTTTTGCATTGGTCTCTGGCTGTGGCTTGAGCAAGAGCATATGAACCTCTATAAAGCACACAAACACATTATGGATAATTACTGTAAGTCATTAAGGAACAATAACACAGCATACAACAAAAGTACAAATTTCCTCTATTTTGATAATGCATCCCAGTCATGATTTGAGAAGGTAATCCATCTTTCACACAAAACAAAGAAGAAAGAATTAAAAAAATTGTATTTCAAAGAATCTGTTTGACTGATTTCCTGCTTTTAAAAAGTTTCAAGCTAATTTTGATGATTTAACATTTATTGCATATGCAATATAAGTGACTTGGCCTGTGTTCAAATAGAAAATTAAAAGAGAGGATCACTCTCTTCAACATGAGACTGAAAAACTACACACATCTAAGAGTGCTAAATGTCTGTAAACATGAAAAAAATGACAAAAATTTCCAGTTTTGACCCAACAACTATGTTGAAACAGATTTGTTTTAAGGATGCCAAGGCTACACATTAAGTCATTTACTGGGCAGCTTTAACATCAGGCAAGTTTACAACCAAAATGATTGAAAAGAAGCAATTAACATTTACCATGATTTGGCAGGTAACTGGAGCAGTATCACAGGACAGTAGTAGTAGTAGTAGTAGTAGTAGTAGTAATTCTTCAGACACAACGATGGGGCTGGCAGAAATTCCTAAAGCCCTTTAGACAGACTGAAGGAAAAACTATAGATGGTGCTTGGGGAAAGCTTGTTGAGAAATTTTTTTTGCCTCCCACCTGCCCATTCTCTTGTGACATAGCCCTGGTGCCTAATCTCTGGACACACAGGAATTCTGCGCAGCTTCCCTTTTTACCACCTTGAGTGCCCAGGCACCAGTTGTGTCCAGGCTGTGAAATAAAACTTGCAAAAGCACAATTAATGCAATCCTTATAAAAAGTATTTTTACCATATGAGGACTTGCAAATGTGAAAGGACTAATTCTGCCTCTGGATGTCAAAGAACTGATAGCAGAAACTGGAGGGATTACTTTCAGCTAAGTAAACATGTGATTAAGCTCCTCTTATGAAATGTAGGGTATTCAGTTTGTGAGACAGTGTGTCATTCAATCTGTTTTGACATGCACAATGGATGCTAGAAGCAAGAAAATAACTTAGGAACCATCAGTGCTGCATAAACAACATAATGCATGACCTGAGGGCGGCTTGTTTAATTTAATATTGTCAGTTTTTCTTCTGAAGTGATGCTTCATCTGGGATTACTAGTTTGGTATAACTGCTCTGTGAGAATTCAGGTTTTAAGAGTCTTTTAGCTCTCTCAGCACAAAACCTGAAGGGTGACTACAACTACAGCAGCTGCACTTCAGTTTCCTTGAAAATAAGCAGCAATAAGCAGCAGGTCTCTGTAGATGTGTCTGATAAGCTGTTCCCTGCATTTAACATTACTCTCAGATACTATTCCAACCAGAATTACAGCTCCTTCTCAACCTTCTGCAGCTTCTTGGGGTTAGGAGAGGATTTTAAGTGGAAGAGCTGCTACTGGTCATGAAAAACAAGATGGAAAAAAACCAGTGCAGTTATTCCATCTTTTTTATGTTTACAATAGGATGTTTACAATAGGACTTTCACAGCATCAGAGAAAATTCTGTTCTCTGTCATACCCTGTCAAGTTCAGTGAGAACGCAACAAAGCAAACGGAGGAAGCTTCTGGAACTTTACACTATTTTTATGAGTTAACAAAAGTTTTCAATTTCAACTGTTCTTCTGAAGGGTGGGTTTTTTTAAAGACTTCTCTTATGTGGTACTTTTGAAGCTCCCAGCAATAGAGGAAGCTGAATGAATGCAGGAAACTGTTTTTTTTCTTTTGGAAGTATTTTCCGTGTAAAAAGGCAGAAAGGGAGACAAACTATAAGCTACCCTACTTGCAGTATGTAAATTACAACTATAATTAATACTTTCATTTCAATTGGTAAGGAATAAAATAAAATCTTGAAAAGCAGTGCTGATGCTGTAAAGTCTGAGGTAAGTGGTACCAGCCAGCCAAAGGGAGATACGCATAATGGAAGAAAGAAGTAATGAGACAGAGAATGTTCCAAATCAACATTAAAGAAATAGAAAAGGAATGGCATAAACCAGAAGGAATAAAGAAGGCAACAAACATTTTCACATGAAATTCTTCAGAAGACTGTCATCTTCAGTGGCAAATTACAGAATTTAAAAAGGTGAGATTATTAAATTTGTTAAATTGCCAAGGGCAAATAAACACAAAAACTAACTGGCAGTGTACTCTGAAAAATTTTGTTGCTGATATAATGCTCTTACCAAGTATAACTGGAAACAACCAGAGACGGCAGGAGATACTTAATGATTAGAGTGTTCTAAACTGGCAACTTAAAAGCATTGTGCTGCCACTGCCCATTTTTCTCTTTTCTTTTTTTTTTAAACTTTCGAATTAGAGGAGAGCCAAGCAAATGAGATATGGGCCAATAATTTCATCTTCATTCTGGCAGGCAAATAAGTTGATAAATTTTCTTCCCCTCAGAAGTTCACTTTCAGTCAAATGTGGTGGGTTGACCCTGACTGGATGCCAGGTGCCCACCAAACTCTCTAAATATTTAAATACATCATTTAGTCCTTACACAAACACTGTTGCCCACGAGCAGCATACAGTGTGCCAGTGTGTTAAAATACTGAGTGGTAATGGTCTCCTGCTGCACATTTCCGAAAAGTGTTATTTTATTCTAAATTATTTTAGGCTTGTCAAGTTCTACAAGTTCTTGAAAGACTGTTTAAGTGTCAAAATCCAAAATCCATTAGCAAATACACACATTTAGATATACAGAAATTTAGTAGATAAGCCAAACAAGTTTAGACACAAAACACAGGAAAACAAGCTGTTAATTTTCTTTTAGAAATGGTAGTGGTTTCAGATGCACAGTCCTATAACACCCCCAAGTTTTGATACATTTGGTTAACCAGGGTTCTCATCAATGCCCTACATGCTTCCACATGTACCCTGAAACAGCTTAAAGAACAGAGCAGTTTTGGATCATCCATCATTTCACTAATAATGAAGCCAGATGTGATCTGGCCATACCTCCATAGATCCATCTTCTCCACAGCACAAATGTTTATCCCATCAGCTGCAACAGCAACAGTGCCTAAGCTACTCTGAAATTAAAACATCCTCATCCCTTTTCTTCAGTGATATTTGGAACACAGACTGGTTCACTGCCTAAGCTGTCTCTATTGCAAAGAAAAATGTCCAAAGAACTATCACCTCAGAATCCACCAGGGTGGGAAAGGATCATAGATCATAAATCAGAGGTGCTAATCACCTTAAAGAACTCTGGCTGCCATAAATGCTCCTTGTTCCAAGTGAGCGGGAGTTCACTTGAACCACACTGAAAGCCCCAACTGTGTTTAAAGATTTTAGTATCATATGCAGTAAAACACAGCACTGGTAGAATACAAACAAATGCACAGTTTGTTAAGATGGTGAATGACAGATACATTAGACTCTTGAAGACTGAGACAGAGCAAGTGGATAGATTCTCAAATTCCTAAATATTCTTATACAGCTCCTCAGGAATCTACATTTTATGCAACAGAACAAATATCACTAGTGTTGGTCCTGGCTAGGAGAAGAAAAAAAATAGAGTGGCTGCTAGAACAGGCTCAATATGGACCCATGGGAAGTTATTTTCATTCTACTGACAGGACCAAAAAAAAGCGACCTAGACAAATTATCCTGGAAGAAAAGTATACTCCTTTCAGGTCTCGGCTGCAAAAATTTTGCTGGGACAGCGCAGAACACCCTTTAGAGGAGGGGTTTCTAGAGGGCTGTCCACAACCTACTCATTACCTACAAAACTTTTCTATTACAAATTCAAAATGGATTTTTTTGCTTGTTAAGGTCTACTAGGCATAAAAATACTGTGTTGCAGTTTATTTGGTTTTGCAGCCCCCAGCTTGATATCCCATCCATTAAGTAGGATCAAATCTTTAGGAAACCCTGTCTTGCAGATGGGCTTCTGAAAACATCTGGTATTTCAGCCAGGTTCATTTTAAGAAATGAAGATGGCTTCAGTGGAAACAGCTGCATGTCTCTTACTTCGCATTTCCTTTTTAAGTGACTGATAAAGTGCTACAATTCTGTATTATGACCTGAAAATATGTTCTTCCTATTAAATCGGTACCCACTGCCTTTCAAGAAAAGAAATTTCAGGATTTTATCAATACAAAACATCTGAGGGGAACAACACTTCGAAGATAAGAAATGGTATTTTGCCTAGCTGACACATTCGCTGAGAGAGTAGAGTCACTAGGTAAATGTCTGCTAATAGTAAATAATTGATAAACCAGTCATGATACTTAATAACCATTTGCAAAAGAGAGAAAGAGATTACACCATCACACTGTTACAGCTTCAGCATTTATCAACAGTGGTGAAGAGATATGGACATGGTTAGAATGCTCCACCCTCATTGTTTAAGTATATTTCAGACAGTGACAACCTGCTTATCCAAATAAAAAAACCCTTCAGCCAACAAAGAGTAACAACGAAATGCATATATGAAGAAGCAGTAGAAACTGAATGATATTTTACTATTTTTTAAAATATTTTTGTGCGCGTGCACTCAAATAAAACATAGATTCCTGGTTTCTTATCTGTCAAGGTAAATGACAGGTAAATACACCACTGATCAAAACCATATTCATGACAGCTAAACAGTAGGTCTGACAGTAAACTTCCCTGTTAAAATTAGAAGTCAATCCATACTGGAGGAATAAACAAATAAATTTACCTCTCTTTTTCTAGCTCTTCTAAGTAACCAGTGCTTTCTCTGCTTCCATTCATAAAGCCTCTTCTTGGAAATGACCCCATAGGGACTGGGCTGCACTCCCCTGAGCGGCTCGACACAGACCCTTCCCGGCTCCCATACGAGCGCACGGACACCTTTGGCCTTAACTTCACTCCAGGAAAGCTGGTACTTTCCAAATTCAGTTCTGCATAATAAAGAGGAAACATTTTTCAGAGCTGAAGGTTCAGCAGCACAAAGTTAAAAGATAATTTCTATCTTAATTTCTTACTTCCTGAGCAAATCCATGCGGTTTTTTTATGGAAACATTTTGCACAGAAATGCAGCGAAAATGCTGTGAACAAAAACAATGGATATGGCAGACTTGAAGAACAGCAGTTATCTGAGCAGATGGCCAAACTGCAATCCTGGCAATCAGAACAGTATCCCCACACAAGCCTGCCTGCCTGCCTCTTTCCCAGAGGACTCAAGAAATGGGCAGAGTTTTGCATAACGTCATGTGAATTACTCTGTGGCCCACTTCCTAACCATTTCTTTTCCAGAGATCCTGCAGATGCTTCACCATCATGTAACAGATGACTACTCTGTCCACCTCAGGGCTCTTAAATGTAGACATCCCTATGAAATTTCTGGGTCAGTGGCAGGGATAATGGATGTATACAGGGAGTTAGTGGTCTGGGCTTGCTTGGCACTTCCCATACAATGGGATGATACACATTCCAGCACATGCTTTAGGGAAGGGGCCATCAATTTGCAGCATGACAGAAACAATCCCAGTAATACGACACGGAGAGGGCATGACATGCAAACAAGTTTAGAAAATTGGTGGAACTACACCAACGTTAACTTATTTTTTTCTGAAGAATGAAATGCGAATCATATCAAAAGCGATTCATACGAAGTCCTCGAGTAACAGTGGCAAAAAGGAGCAGTGGGGTGGTTTTTGTTTGTTTGTTTTTGTTGTTGTTGTTTTTTGGGGTTTTTTTTGAGAATGTGTCTTAACATGTTAAGCAAAAATGTTTAGGCACTGAGACTATGCCTAATCATCAAGGTCTGCACTCAAAAGAAGATGCAAATGACTTTGAAGATTTTATCCCAAATTATAAACAATGGAGAAAGAAATGAACCTACTTCAAACAAGTAATTCTAAATTTACCTTTAAGTCGTTCCAGTAGGTCAATTTGTCCAGAAGATGCCATTGCCTCATCTTCAATACTTCCTTGTAGCTGTTTCAGTACCTCCTATAAGAAATTAAGCTTGATTAAGAAATCCTTACCCACAAGGTAAATACATAACAAACAAGATAAATACATCCTATCTTACCCTAAAGTGCACACCCATGTAACAGCTGCTGAGACACTGATGTAAATTGTATTTCACGTGAACAGTGATCAAGTGTCATAATTTTATTGCCATCAGACATATTCTACAGTGTTTCCCCCAGCACTATCATGATGTAAAGTATATCCTGTATAACTCAACCTATCTGGCAGTTCAATCTATTGGAATATTTGGAAGTTCTTCATAAAGTGAATACCAGTTATTTTGAATTAAGAGACGAAGAAATGTAAGCACAGAGAAATCAGTCACTCTTGTAAAAATAAATTTTGGCTACATAACTAACAGAAAAGTATCTTGAATAGAAGCAATCCCCAAGATTTCTTTCCTTTGAGGCCTTAGCACCACTGTAAACCAGCAAGAAGAATCATGTTATTCTTACTACAAATGCTACCATTACCATGCCTGGGAGCAAAAGACTTAGGTTTCCTTCACGACATCTATTATTTGTATTATTACTACTTTTATTACGACCACCACCAGGCCTACAAGAAGGAGATTTTAGACTCCTTCATGCAGCTGAAGCTTCAAATGCAAGAATACTGCCCTGTCCTATTGAAACTATCTATGATAAAATTACACAGCTGAAGGAATATAGTTCTGATGCACAAAAAAAATTATAGTAAACAATGACTATTATACCAAAGCGGCCTGTAAGCCCCAGGTTCCAAATGCTCAGTGGCCTAAATTCAGGTAGAAAATTAAATGCAAGTTAGTGAAAGTCTTTTCAATATCCTCAGGACAGATGCATCTATAGCAAGAACAAATAAAAAAGACTGGCTACAAGGCAAAAAGCCCTTGCTGGAATTTCAAGTATCATTTTTCATACTGTGGCACAGAAAATATTTTTAGAAGCAGCAATAGTCAGGACATTAAAGCAATTCTGAATAACGGAAGGTACTCCGTGATTTTCATACATAGACTCTGCACACAGGATTGTACTTCTGTTCAGACGTGAAAACTAATTTTCTAAAACTAATTTTAGCACTAGTGAAAACTAGACAATTTAAAAAGATGTCCATACCAATGCTTTGCTCTTTTAAGAGTCCAGCATACCTTACTGTCAATACTGATAGGTTTTGCGACTCACACAGAAGGTACAGAAAAAAGCATTTTTCTCTTTTCAAGAGAAAAAACATGGCATC
This sequence comes from Edolisoma coerulescens, assembly GCA_013397115.1. NCBI lineage: Eukaryota > Metazoa > Chordata > Aves > Passeriformes > Campephagidae > Edolisoma > Edolisoma coerulescens. The sequence continues at coordinate 98,830 of VWZW01002933.1, read as the reverse complement.
TACAAAAAGTCAAGATATTCCTTAAGCAGCAGAGTGATGGGCTTTTCTGTACTCAAAGTGTTCTTCCTTGTAATTAAAAAAAACCAAGTAGAGCAAAAGAATTTTGAGTACAGAACTGTGCGGAGTTCTGGGGAAATAACCTCAAGGCCTAGACTCAGACCAAATGGTAGCAGCCCAGTTGCTGCAGCCTCTGCCATGCTGCTCTGGGAAGAAGAGTTCTGGAGTACAGACAGCCAAATTTCCAGTTTACTGATGGAGTCAAGGTGTTTGTCCACATTCATGTCTTAGTTTGGACCAGTTTGATGCTAGACTTCCATCTGCCCACACCAGCTGTACCTGGATTCCCATTGCAAGTACCTTGGAGCATGAACCAAATTCCTTTTGGATCAAGCCAAACCAGCAGTTACATCCAGGACTGCTGATGGGCATTCACTCCATAGGACCAGGCTGAAGCTAGTCCAAAGACAAAACACCCTGAAATAGACATTGTATGTGTGCTGCATCCCCAACACAATTCACCTACAGATCTACTCCTACTGCACTGCCTGTTAATGTCAGCTTTGCCTTTAGGATCAAGTCTGGGGTGATAAAATCTGTACTCTTGGAAAGACATCTTCCCTGCGCTTGTGCTTTTAAGTAGGTTCAAGGACACCCTCATCAGCCATATGGCCCAGCCATCTCTATACATAACATCTGCCTTGTCAGCAAAGGCAGAAAAACAACTGATGTGGTGTTTTTCAAAGAAAGGCTCCTGCATTGTCTGATGCAAGGGCAGATCTGCAGACAGCAGTCTTAGCTTAAAGTCTAAAAGGGCAATGTGGATACGTGGAGTGGTCCTGAGAGAGTTTTGCAAGCTTACTGGAAACTTGTCATCTCCAATAAACTTAGAAATAACTAGTGAATCATTTTTCTCTGAAAACAGCACCATTTTACAAGGTAAAACCCCCAAATCCCACCTCTCCTTCCATTCCCTTTTTAGAAGGCTCTCTGTCACAGGTGTGGTACATCTGCTGTTTCAGCATGTTCAGGATACTTCTCTATGTAATGAGTCTTCCTGCTCCAAGAGCCAAAATGAAAAGCTAAGTGGAACTACCATCAACTTTTCCTGCCCTACCAAATTACATGACTGAGGCGTCCATGCAGCAAGGGATTGCCCTTTCTAAATACTGGCAACAGTTAAACATTAGCATACTGGATCACCTCACTCAAGTTTTCTGTTTCAATTCATCAATTTAAGTTTTAACTTTTTAGTTTTTGTATTACCCCTTTTTTCCCCCAACAGCACATGCATTGTTTTCAAGTTAGCTTTTCTGTATTTCTTTTCTACAGTGCCATTGCTAAGGCAACAATGCCATTATGAGGCTATGACATCAACTTCAAACTCCATCACAGTACATTTCAAAATCTAAGCTGACAATTCAATAGGCAGTTAAATAAAGGAGACAAAGGTTAGAGAAGGAGATGCAGCCCCTGGGCCAGGTACTGGTGGAAAATGAGGCTGTGCTAAAATGACAGCTTAGGGAATTTTCAATTTTACTTGAAGAAGGAACAGAGAAGTTTTCTGCAACAGTCCTGGAGGAAACATGGCAAGTTATCTGTGCTAATGAAAATTTTTATTTATTCACTACTTATAATCCAAGATTCAAGACTAATGCTGTTTACATGCATACAGTTCTTTGAAATAGTACTTTCCTGTGATAAGTTTATATTAAATTTGATATCATGTTCGCTAAAGCATAAAATGGTCTCCAAAGTAAAATTAATATCTGTTTAGTTATGCAAATTTCAGTAAGTATATTAGTAGGGGTTTACAGCATTATTCTAAGCAAATTCTTTACTGACTTAGCAGTGACTTACTGAAAAGATACACAAATGTAAGTCTGTAAGAAAAGGCTACAAGGTTTTTTCTGATCTTTTAAAGAATGCAAGTAAAATTATTTTAATGGTCTCTTAAGTATAACCTAATTTATCTTGTCCTGTGCAGGAGTACAAAAGAATGCTTTTGGAAATGGAGCAGGCCCTGTGACTCATCATCATTTAAAAGGGTTTCTGTCTTCACAGTCTCTGGACTATGAAGTACTGAAACACTGTCAATTTTTTGTTTGGTTGGTTGGGTTTTTTTGTTTGGACTCTGTGAATATAATCCTGACGTAAAACCTACTTTATGAATAATTAAATAAAAAAAATCAGATCCGTCAGTATGTAACTGCACAACTATTGCCAATAAAAGCACCTTAACTAACAGTACATGCACCCAGCTAGGGGGTAAGGGCTCTTGCAAATAAAATGGTTTAAGGGCTGTGAATTTACTCAAGCTGCTAATACGGAAAGGAATCACGGAGGAATAATGCTTACAATGGCAGATTTAAAATCGCAAGGAGTTAAGACTTAAAGTGTATTCAGTTTTTGAGAACTCTATGTATAAATATTAACATTTAGGAACATTTCAAAATATGGTATACGTAAAAAGACATTTTGATGACAATTCAGGTATGTTTGGTCTTCTGTAAATACTATTCTCCCCTCCTCCCCCATTTAAATATTAAGTTTTATTACTTGTATTCACTTTTGTCATAGCTATGTGTATTCAGTGAAGGCCAAAATATAAGAAAATCACAATGAAAATTAAATATATTAAATTCCTGGATGCAGCACACCAGATATACTTACAGGCCAGTTATGCTGGTTACCACTGTATTTACAACATTTGAGTATAAAACCAGGTTTAATCACACAAATACAGAAAGTGTTCACCATTTCAGAGAGCAATCCAAACATCTATTAGCACCACACAGGATGGGAATGTGCATACTGTACTAAGAAATTATGATTAGACAAGCCAGGATTATTTTTAAATTACAGTGTTTCTGACAGCATTTGTATTCATGCTTTTAATCTGGTAAGCTGCAAACAACATAAAATTTCTAAATTGAAAATAATTTTGGACCTCCAATGGAACTGAATGTTGTTTCAATTATTATTTAGAAGGGCAGAAAAAAGGTAACATATACTAAAAGAATATCACTCAAATTCCACAAAATCATTAGATGTCAGAACCATAGAGGGGACAGACATGAGAATACTATTTTTCTTTGTTTTTAGAGATAGTAGAAACTTAAGTTCAAGGTCTTACATGACCTGTCATAACTGTATGAACTTGACGGTGCTTTAATTCTGTCATACATGGTATAACATTCACAGGGGCTGAAGAAGTGCCTGGAAGGAGCTCTTTGCTCCTACACATTTTGGTGAATTAGGCTGCTGCTCAATCAGGCTTGATGGGAGCCCTTCTAACTCAAGCACTGCTCTGGCTGCTCAACCCCATAACCATGTCCAAATGATAACAGCAACAATGACAGCACTGCTGACTGAGATGGAACACTGGGGCAACTCAACTTTCAACCTTGCAGAAACAGGAAAGCATTTCTTACGTGAAATGATGTTGTTCACTTTAATTTCCAACAATGTCATTTTCTAAAAGAAAAATATTCACCTGTGTCCTGGGGTGACCCTGGTGCCACCATGCTCAGGAGCTGTCACTTGCTGTAACCACTTATAGAAGACAGTACCAAGTTTTCAGTGCAACCACACTGTCAGGTCAACTTAAGTTATCTGATTTCATGCTCAGAAAGAGGGCTGTCTAAAGTAATGGCATTAACTATATATATATATATCTCACCAGCTCAATTTCACCTAAATTCTGAAAAAAAAGGTTAGCAAATATTTTCTTCAATTTTCCAGCCAATTTGAATCCTGGTAGAAATTTTAAAATTCCAAAGATCTAAAAATATTACTTACTGTAAAATCCTAAAAAGACACAAAACCCCAACAATATAATGCCACAGCTGCTTCTTTGCAGATTAAATAAATTCACCAATACTTTAAATATCTGCGTTTTGTAGGATGCTAATGACTTTAAAACCACATTTTTAGTTCACGTGAGGTTAAAAAGATGCCTGACTGCATTAGTTGTGCAGTCACTGAAGTATGTCCTAGATTCCCAGAACTTCCCAGAATTCATCACCATTTGTAAGAACCAGTTCAGCTTATGACAGTTTCTTCCACTTACACATTAGAATTTATCGAATGATCAATACACAGAATTTTCAAAATCACTTCTATTTTTGGAAGATCTAACCATTGTGCTATCCCCTGCATTATCTACCATGCTACCAGTGTTTCAATTCCTGTGTCACTATCCTGATGTGACAGTCTCCTTCATGTGCCTTGAAAACAACATCACCTCTTCCCTCCGGAAAGGCTGGAGTGCATGGGGCACCACAAAAAACATTCTGCAGATGCAAAATCCAACTAAGAGCAAGCGAATTAATTCGAGAATGAAGATGCCGGCTCACATTAGGAGGAAAAAAATAAATTAAAAGAACATATAATGTTTCCTGTGATAACTGTTTTCCCTTGCAAGACTTCAAAAGTTCAAGTGTTAACATGCTGGGAAAGAATGTGTTGAAATTAAATGGAAACCAGGCAGATATTAAAACGAAAACACTGTATGAATGTCTACAGAGGCTGAGAATTTAGCACCTATTTCACAAATATTAACACCGGCAAGGAATGCTACTGCTGAATCAATGTCTCTCCTCCTTACTTGTTCACCAAACAATGCATTTGCTAGGAAAAAAAAAAAAACATTTCACCCTCAGACAAGATCAGCTATTATCATGTACAGTAAGGCTGTTCATACAGGCAGTTAAATACAGCAAATATGAAAAAATCAGAAAGATAGCATGGCTACTCAAAGAACAAAACTAGGTAACACCATATTCTGTCCATTTTTATGACACTTGTGCTGAATGGGATGAATTCAAAGCTAGAAGAGGCTCCCACTGAGAGCAGGGGTATATGTGCACCTGCTGTGCAATTGCCTGTACGGACAACCCTTTGGAAGAGGACCTGACTTTTAAAGTGTCAGACAGTCTGCTACTCTTATGTTTTCAATGTTCTCCCTTAATAAGCAGATAGAATGTTAAATTTCTACAGCTAGCCAATTCACAGCTGATGTACTCATTTTTTAAAATCTCTATCATTTCAGAATACAAAACACAATTTAGTTACACTGAAAGCAAAATATTTTGGTAGCTTGTACTGAATGTAATTGGATTTTGAGCACTGTCTGTTCAAGTGCTGTCTGAGGTGTGTATCTCACAATTCTCACTTAATTCTCCCCTACTAGCTTGGCTGTCAAAAGACAGTGTTTCTGATGGGGACTGCAGCTGTTCAATTTCCTGAAGTTATGTGACCCACTCATAATGAGACCACAGTCATTCAAAGAAACAGTATGGCTAAGAAATCCAGCTGACAGAAGAAGATGGGGTTTTAGTTTACTTTTAATACTGTGAAAAAAAAAAAAAGTATTTTCCAGTAAAAAAAGTTCTATTCTTCCTGCAGACTCAATTTCTATTAAGGAGTAACTTTCCAGAGAAGTACTTCACTTGTTATACAACACTAAATGCCTGAAAATATGGATTTAAAAACTTCCTTTGTAGAAGAAAATTAGAAAATAACACTATGTTATACAAGTACATATTTTCATCCACACTGGGAGCATTGAGCACGCTGACTTCGGAAGTTTTGTAGAATAGGTAAAATTGTATTACAGGATATAGAGACCAACTGGCAAAACCAGGACGGCATCATCTGCCTGAAACCCGTCATTTCCTTAATGTTTTAATCTGCAAACCCAAATAAAATGCATTTTTAGTCTTTGTTTGTTGCGTGGGGTTTGTTTGTTTTCTTTTTTTCTGGGGCTTTTTTGGTGTGTTTTTTTGTTTGGTTGGTTGTTTTGGCGGTTGTTTGTTTTTGGTGGTTTTTTTTTGGTTTTTTTTTTGTTTTTTTGGTTGTTGTTTTTGGGTATTTTGTTTGGTTTGGTCTTTTTTAAGCCTAAAAATGAGAAAGTAAAAATAAACTCAGTTATGCAAATTACTAAGGGGTTTTTTTGTAGTTCAACTCAAACACAAAGTTTGTTATTGCTTAAAAGCAAAGAACAGATCTGGTGGCCAAATTCACTGCAACTGATACAAACATGAATTGCACATAAATTTTATTCATTTATGCTTTTGATTCATTGATTCCCTCATATAGATTCCTTCTCAAAAGCAGGAAACTTATTACACAAACTCCTCATTTGTTACTCCATCCTTAGCTGCTCTTCAAAGCACTTCCAAATCCTTCTACATTTCCTTTTATTGATGGCTGGAATTTATGTTCCTGCTTCATGCTCTTCAAAAGGGAACAACGAAATTCAGTGAAGTATCAGAGAAATCAAGACAAAGCACCTCCTGTGTGCCAGACAGTGTATGGATCAAAACATGCTTTTAAAAAGCTCTAAGTTTAGAGAAGAAACACAAGCTCTGTTAAGACAGCAGAGCCTGCAGTACCATATAAACAACTCCTCAGAGCCAGGAGTACAAAAGCGTTAAAAAAACCCAAACCCCGTAACTTTGGCCACATCAGCCAGAATGCTGAAAAATCAGTCAGACAAAATGAAGTTTACTCATTAGAGCTGGCTGGAAGCTGCATGGAAACAATGCCAGGACAAGGGCAGATTCAACACAGGCACCACTTTCTGAGGTACACTCCTTGCATAGCAATGAGCAAATGAAGAGCATGCTAGAAGGTTCTCATCACTTGGTGACACAAAGGCTAATAAGGGAGGGAAAATTTATGTTCAACTGCCTCAGTTAGGAAGTGAAAAAAAGAAGTTTCTCCCACTACAGCCTGTATCCAGGTAAACAGGATTCTTCTCCAAAAAGCTGTAAGCCAGGCATGCACAGACAGAACTAGGATGATGGGAAACAAGTAAATGCCAGAACTGAAGGATGCAGTAGAAGTGGCAACATGTCTGCAATCTCAGAGTAGCATAGTACTGACATCACAGGATGATCACAGAATCATTGAATCACTTAGGCTGGGAAAAATCTTAAACCTACCACTAGGTTAGTCCTACACTAAACCATGTCCCTCAGTGCCACATCTAAACGTCCTTAAAATACCTCCAGGGATGGTGACTCCACCATTGCCCTTGGCAGCCTTTTCCTAGGCTTGAGAACTCCTCCAGTGACAGAATTTTCCAAAATATCCAATTTAAACCTCCCCAGTACAACTTGAAGCCCTTTCCTCTTGGCCTGTTGCTTGTTACTTGGGAGAAGGGACCTACCCCCAGCTCGCCGCAACCTCCTGTCAGGAAGTTGTAGAGAGTGAGAAGGTCCCCCATGAGCTTCATTTTCTCCAGGCTGAGCTCCCCCAGCTTCCTCAGCTGCTCCTCATATGACTTGTACTCTAGACAAGAACCAAGAACAGAATCAAGAGCAAACACCATCCTTAACACTGAGACAGACCAAACATCTTTCCAAACCAACCTCCTTCCTCTCCAACAGCAGGAACCTAGTGAGGATACATGAACAGAATCTACTGTTCATTTCTCTTGTGTGTCCTCTCCCCAGTTTCCCTCTGGCCTTAACTTGCAGACTTCCTGAAACCACATCTCCAGTGTTCCCACTTCCCATGGCAAACACATGATACAAAACAAGCTTTGTTTTGTTTGTTTTCCACTGGCTATCTCACAATGTTATTTCATGCCCTTATATCTGGTATTCAGGAAAACTACTAATTCCCTAATAACTCTCCTCATGACACTTATGACCTTTTATTAGAGCTCAGCCATCTTCTTCGCATCCTGTCCCTCTCTTTTTCCTGTCTCTTCACCTGAAAAGTCACATTTCATTCAATCATATCACTTAAGGAAGATTTTCAGATCACTTAATCTTCCTGGCACCTAGTATGAATTCTACTAGGTCCTTCCTGAGGAAGTTCATCAGAACAGAACACAATACACATCTTCTGGATCAGCATGTGTCCATGCTACCACCATTATAACTGTTTTGTTTCCCTCTTTATGCCCAGTAATTCCCAATACCAGACTAACTTTGTGGATCCAAACTAAGCACTAATCTGACACTATACAGAATTTTATTTTTCAGGTATTTAGAGTATCTCTAATACCTCTTTCTATGCTGTTGCCATATTAATTCAGCCTTCATGGTGTACATAAAGTTAAGGCTGTTTTCTAGAAGCCATGAGTCTTCTGCTCTTTGGAATATGGAATTTTATTTTCCAAGTATTCAATTCACTCACTCAATACCACAAGATTCTTCTGCAACTGTTCACACTCCTGTGTTCATTTTTACCACCATGAAAACCATCAGCCAAACTCTTCTATCTCCCTCTTTTTTTCCGCATGACTTAAGAATACGTTGAAAAGAAATACAGGTAATGGCAGAAATCTCACTAGAATACTACGGGTTTATTAAAGTTAAAAAAACCCCATACATACATACACACAGAGGGTAAGTAATGCAGGTGTCTGGTGGAAGAGCAAATAAAGTAAGTCACTGGATTTTCCTCAGTTTGAATTCTGTAATTCGACAGTGTATCATTACATTCAGCAGACAACAAATAAAGGACAATACCTAAGGAAGCAAGTGGAAGTATGTTGGTGAAGAATCTCAGAGTCCAGGGAGGATCTAACAGATCTCTAACTAAGAGATCTCTCTTCAGCAGAAAGGCTGACACTGTGTGGAATATACAGAAGAGAAACTTTGACTGTGAAGCAAAATTTGCAGAACTGCTGCAAGCAGAGAACCTCCCACTGAAGAAACTCATGATTCATGAACAGACAAGATATTACTGGCTGACAAACTGATGAAGATTTTTGTCGGAAGGAAAATAATTTGCATGACCACAATTCTAAGTATAATGATCTCAAGACCACTCAAGTAAATGATTTCTTCTCTTTCTTAGGCTGTAGTTTGCTTTCTTTAAAGCCAGATGGGTCACACCTCAATCATCCCAACTGCTTAAGAGAAGGTAAAAAAGGTTGTAACTTACAAATGGCAGTTCAACAATTTCATACTCAGGTTGCTTTCACTTGGGTGAATATAATTTATTTCTGTTATTTCACTGTATCTGTTTCATCCCTTTGTTCATTAAGTTCTATTGTTGATACTTAAAATTTGAGACAGGGCCACTGAGATGTTCTCAGCATAGTAGGGAAATATCCTCAAGTTCTGTATGACCAGTTGCTGTGGAGATACCACAACACTGGTTTTGGTCCATGAACCAACTATTAATACACTATGTTATATCTGACTTGACCTCTTAGCAGAAATAACAACATACCAGATAACTCAGATCACTCAGAAATCAGATTCTGGAATCTAATTCTGGAAATAAAGCTAATACTCTAATGTGCAACAGGATACACTAAGAAACGTGTATTGTACTACATTCAAGATTCAAATAAAACACCTCAAGTTATACTGCAGTTTAGTTACTATGTGTAGCCTACTCACTAATAGCAATTCCAGATCAAATATATCTATTTTAACATATCTCAACATTCTCTTCTGACTGGTTCGCTTTCACAGCTTAACTTAATTTTTCAATTGTGTTTTTCTATATATGCCTTGGTGAAACATTTCACTGTATGCAATGCCAACCAAAAATCTTTTCTCTGAAGATAAAACAAAAAAAGGGAAAGGCAGGATGCAGCTAAAAACACACTCCCTTTACAAAGAGATGGAAAAGTGGTATTATTTGATACAGTAAGTACTCCCACCAAAAAGCATAATTTCTGGTACCTTAGAAGAAAAACTGTTGATATATTTCAGAAGGTGCTATTGCAAATCTGGGTATCTGTCAAATGTATTCATCTACCACCTACTTGAGGAAGCACACACACAGATGCACACTGCACGTGTACATAGCACATGACAATACGTTAAGCTGTGTGTATCAGAGGTCTCTGTGAATATGTTTGGCTTCAAATTCTAATTTGCAAGCACACAGCTTACCACAATACATTGAGGCAAAAATTGCTGAGCCAACTAGAATAATATCTCCAACACCTTCTATGGCTTACTAAAAAGATCAATAAACACTGATGATCAGAGACAGCTGATCAGAACAAAACAGGTTTTCAAGGTTAAATATCAAGAAGTGGTGGCTAAGCAGACTGTAAGGCCATAAAGTGGGTTTGCCAGTTTAAAAGAAAATGGGATCACCTGCTTACCTGATCAGGGAAACATCTGATAAGAGCAGTTACTCATTCCTAAAGAGAGAATTGCCCAGCAGACATTTAAAAGGAAAACTTGAAATTTAATCAAGGGGGATAATGGGTACAAATGGTACCTGAAATCTTACTCCTAAAAAGGGTGTGATTAAGCCACGAGTATACCGGATGTAAAGGATCAGCATTTAAAAAAAAAAAAGAATTTAACTCTTATGACTTATAGATCACAAAGTGCAACTTCCATGTCAAAACACTGCAAGACAGCTAAGTTAGTTTCTGGAATATTCTGAACATCAATCTTCTGTTTATATAGACAAACATAGGATAACAAGCTCCAATCTGCAAACAGCATGTTTTTCAGAGTCCCTCCCTCATCTTAAAATGAGACAAACAAGCTACTGTAGCTGCTAAGTTGCTAACTTGCTGGTCAATCTACTATTACTGATAAGGATTTGTATATTCACCCTTTCCAACAGTTGTGCAAAAGATATAATGGGAAGTTGAATTTGCAGATAAAATAAAATGCAACTTAATCATATTTAGTTATAAAAGTACACTTTAGTTCTAATACGATATAAGCTTTCTCACAATTTTTACAAAGCCATCATGACAGAACAAAGATGAACACTGCGCACAGTGGCATCTTCTTTAGCATAGTTTTTACCTTTAATTCTGCTAATTTGAATATTAATTCATCAACATCACTAAGCATGCACAACACTGCAATAAATCTGGGATATTATACTCTAGAGACTTAATACTCCTTTTACTACCACATTAAACTACCATAGCTTAATATTTTACAAACGCATTCAAAATAAAAATCGTCAAAACAAAATATCTTCATTCTTGCTTTTTTATTTAGTGAAAATACATTTCAATCCAATATAACAGCATCACAAGTTTTATCGCCCTGCTATCTAATTAGCAGAAGAAACTCACAGACACCATCAATGTCAAAAATAAATCACTCTCTTGATCTGCAATGGATGTGATAGTAATGACTTCTCTAGGACTTAGTCTTTTAAACATTAATTCCTACAAATACACAAATCAAATTAAAAAAAACTCACAGAAAATTATTAAAACTAAAACGTTTATATGAAGAAAAAGATCTGCCAAACACCACCCTCCACAACACATGAATGAACAGCATCATGATTTTCTGACAAGATTTTAACCATTACTGTGTTTCTTTATAATGTGCATTTATCTGGTTAGAACACTTCTCAAAAATATCAACAAATCTGAATCACATCTAGCAACAGTCTTCCTATTTTGTTTTTGATACATGTGGACACAGTACAGAAAACATTGAATGAACTGAAAAGTCATATGCAGAACAAAATTTTAAGTGCACTTCATAAAAATAAAAGAGACAATGTTTTGCTCACAGAACATCACATACACTAAAAATGGCTTTCTTACACAAGATATCATGAATTACTGATTTACTATAAAATCAAAGCACTGAAACAGTGAGTGTAGAAATCAAGAATGATGTCACTCTTACGCTACTTCTAGTGTTCCTGAGTTTAAGTTAAACATATCTGTTTCCCCCATATTTTATATGGGGAAAAACACTGATATTAATTAGCTATGACATTAAAAAAAAACCAAAAACCAAAAAACCCAAACCAAACCAAACCAAAAAAACCATCCTTAAAGAGAAAAATACTTTTACAAGAACCAGGCAGGAAATTCTCACAAGAAGTCTTCTACAAATGTGGGAGACATGTAAGTATATGCACAAAGTAGTATAGCTAGCTGACACTGGATTACTTTTTGTCGCTTCATGAATTTTACAGGTTTTGAATTCAGATAAAATTGTTCATATTTTTCTAAATTTGTCCACAGTCTGTGGTTTATGCAGTTACTCTTACATCAAGACACTGACACCATTTTTCTTTATTTATGAGCCAACATTGTTATTTCATTGACCATCAAACAGCATATTTGTTGACTTAGAGAGAACATTTTATCATACCAAACTGCTGTATTTCATCTGACAGCAAGCCAACAAAAACAACTGAATTTCCCAAGTTAGTCATAATACTCGGAGGGATTTCTTTTGTTTGAACAGTTAATCCCTAGGACAACACAAATTAAAAAACAAAGTGGAGATTGTTTTACTAATCATTTTGGCACCCCACATTATCACATTTCTCTTTGTTTATCCATCATGTTGTTTTCTGGTCAGTAAATGGAGTTTTCACTTTTAAATAAGAGATTTAGCTTTAAACAGGAAGCATTTAGACATTGTTCTTATATAGGTCAGTAGTAGTTTATAATAAATACATGTGCAAGATGAGCTCATGTTAAGCTTTTAATTCCCGTATGATTACCTTACAATTCTGAAATGAAGGGATTATAAAGATGGGGCATACTCACACAACATTTTAACACTACTACTTCCAAAATCAAGTCCTTTAAATATTTTCTTTAAAATGCTCTTCCTAACTACTGCGCTTCACAGCTGATTAAAGAATATAAGGAAATGAGGAGACGGGCAGAGCAGCAGTCCAAAGAATCACTGTGAGATGTCCCTGCACTGGGCCACAGACCAAAATTCACATTGCAAGAACAGTCATGTTTGCCATAGAACCACAGCTTGTTTTCCCTACTGCTTGTCCCCTTCTTCCACTAATATTTGGGATTTTACTTGGCAGGACAGGTTACAAGGGCTCTGTGACACTTTTGACACTGTGTTCCCAAAGGATCATTTTTTCCAAGACACTCAGGAAATTTTTTGACTGCATATATGGTAGCCAAAGGGCTTTCAAACTTGACTGCTCTGGCTCTTTGCTTGTAATTATCCCTAATTATGGCACTGGAACCATACAAACCATGCAGTTTCTTTCAGTGCAACAAAGCCAACACATACTTTCTCCAAAAGCCTGCAAAACTAAAATTATGTCCCAGTTTGAGAGAATCCTGCAATGATCCCCATCAAACTTCACCTAGACTCCAATCTGACCCCAGGATCATTCCCACACCATCCTTCAGGTTTGATTCAAATCAAAACTATGTTGTGACCCTTTCCAAAGAAAAGAGTCTGAAACAAACAAGGGAAAGACATGACTTCTTGGTTCAAGTGCAGGCGCAAATACACCTGAGAAACCCGTGATTTCCCAATAGAACATGAATTAAACAAAAAAAGATCAAATTAATCCGAACAGTCTCTTCTCCACCCATCCTCCAAAGTGAAAAGAAACATACTGAGTTTGATATTTGAGTTGGAGGTTTTTTTGGGTTACATTCCTTAGATCTAGAAGGGAACTCTGGGACAGAAAAAAATGAGACCTCTACTCTGGGTATGTTCATAAGCACAGAGGAGTGCAATGGAGCCACTTTCTGTTTGGTGGTCTGCCAGATTTAAAGTAAGAACACAAAGCCATTCCATATCCCAAATTAATGCCCTAGAGACAAGCTTGTACAGCTGGACTGTCTCTAGGTCACTGGAAAAATAATTATCTGCACAAAAGCTAGAAAAACCTCAACCAAGCAACCAAAAACCAAAACACCTGTATGTGGATGAAGAAGAGAAAAAAAGACATTTTTACTCTTCTTTTGTAAAACTAGAAGGAAGATCATCTGTCCTTTTCTTCCCTTCCTTCTTTTAGACTGTAATGACAGGCAGTGGAGGGGAGTTACTGACAAATTTTTTGTAATATTTTCTTAAGAAAAATAATATAAATGACAGAATTAGTTTTTATACACATAACTCAGCAAACAAGCCTTTTTTCTGCAGCTGCTAATGGCAGCGACCATTTCAAGTAGCTGGCGTAAAGGACTGTAATTTCCTTTTAACTCGAGTAGCAAAGCCATTTACATTTTACACTGCAATGCAAGGATTAAATACATCTGAAGAATCCGTGCTTTTTTTCAAGTATTGTAACCAGTGTTTCCGAAAGCAGAAGAATTTTTCTTCTTACAGTGAATATACAGTCTACATGCTGGACGAGAAAAAAATTCAGTTCAAATAATTTTAATTGCTATATTAATCAAATTACCGTATTTAAGAACTAAAGACTGGCTGCAAAGGAACAGTAAGTCTGTGATATGAAGATTGGGAAGCAAGGAGATGGAGAAAAAATGTTGTTTAATATTTAGAATATGCCCACCCTGTACAGGAGTATACACACAAATACCAACAATTTCTGAGCTCTTCTAACTGAGGTACCAAAAGCAGACTGGTTTTGCTGGCTGCTAGCAAAAAGCAGCAGGATTTGTCAGCTTAGGAGGAGCACTGCATTACTGTAGCTCTAAAGCTTGCAAAATTCTGCCTTGTTCAGTATCACGGATCACACAAATGCAGCTGATGGTGTATCCTCCTACTGATTAAAATCCATCTAAATTCCACTTGAGCCTAGTGTTTGCTCTTGGATGGGTGGCTCTGAAGGCCTACACTTAGCCAACAAACATCAGCAGGACAGACCTGGGTGAAATTTTTAAGTAATAATTTAGGCTTTGGGAGAGATTGGAGAACTTGCGATCTTAGTTAAAAGGAACTTCTCCTGTTGAGATCTTAAATATTGTAATGCTAGTAAACCCCCAAATTTTTAAAATTACCTGAAAACACTGAAAACCTCCAGTGTTTCCCATGTTTTCAACAGCTGAACAATACTTGCTTTGTCAACCTGTGTCAGCACTCTGGACTTCCTGCTGGGAAGCACAGTTGTGCTAAAATGGTAGTGCTTACAACAGCACGCTGGAAGCTGTTTCTAGAAAACAGTTTTGAAATTAAAAAATAATAATAAAGAAACGTAGCTTTGATAGTTTTTCCCTTACACAGCCTGGAAAAGGACTTCCATAGGAATCTAAAAGCACACAAAACTCCCTGAGTGATTCCCAGTCCGTGACACAAAGGGCAGTGACAGAAACCCCACACAGGCACAGAGCTTGCAATACCTTCATATTGGATGCCTCGGTTTCCAGTTTTGTGAGGTGATTTGAGTTATCCTCTAGCTCTTGCCGAAGGTTGGAGTTCTCCATCTTTAATGCCTCAACTTGCTTTAACAATTGATCATATGAAGCTGCGGCCATCCTGGGCTACCCTCAGCCCTTAAAAAAGTAAGAGAAAATATTAAATTTAAACATTTTAGAAAAAAACCCTTCACTACCCCAATGTATCTAACCACAAAACCATCTCTTTCTCCCATCTACCACATGACTTTCTAAACATTTAATTTAAATCCATTGAACCAAACTGTTAATGCCTAGAACTAATGCCAATTCAAGACTTTTTTTTCTGTGGGCTTCCATTTGATATGCATGATTAAGCAAATGAAAAAACTTCATTGTCAATTGCATCAGATATCAGGGGAAGCTAGAATACATGGAAGAAAATCACTGCATCATACAAAAGCGTCCTTACTACTGGCACTTCAGTTTCAACACGGAGAAATTGCAAATAATAGACCATATATAGTAATTTTTGAACAGACAAGCATCTTCACACATATCTAAAAGATGCTGACTGCCTACTTATTTTAGGAAACAACTGACAGTCACAGATGTTCAGTGTTCCTAGGAATAGCACACACTCTGAAGGATATGAAAGGAAAGCAGTAAATATTGGGGAATTTTAAATGAAAAAACCTCCACATCATCAAATGTAGTAAATACGTAGATATTTTGTAAAAGTATCCTTCAAGACACAAGATTAAAACAAATTTCTTTCATATGAAGTAGTCACACTGCAGCGTGGAATTTAAAGATGCAAAGCTACTCCTGATATCAAGGCATCCCATACCGTTTTCAGTAAAACTGTAACAGTCCCAGAACATCATCATAACTACTCAGCCATTATAAAGGAGAAAGAAATAAATACTTCAATTTCAATTATAAACTACAAATTGCTCCCCACTTTTCCAAACTAAAACCCAGCAGAGTTGTTCATCTAACAATGTAGGTTAACTAAAACGTGGCTCATGAATGTTTGAAGCTCTTCAGAATTAATGCTATCAATTTCTATTTCATCAGCCATTCCAGAGAATAAAAGGAAGCCTAGCACCTCAAGTTACCCTTCCAGAGTCATTGCAGAGATTTCCTAAGTAGATGGCCTGTAACTTAGAGGAAAAAAAAAAATTAAAAACTTACAGGGCAACATTCCCTTTTGTCGTTACTGCGGTACTTTGGAAAAGATGAAACAATAAAAGCTCTTATTTCGCATTTTCATTGTAACCTCTGACCAAACCTTTGACCTTACTGCTTGTGTAATTCCTTATAAAATCAAGTTTCCTCTTCCTGATGAAACTCAATTAACTATCCAGTCTACTAAAAATTAGGTAAAATTATTCAAAAACGTTTTAGTTCCTTAGTACAGATTTTGAAAATTGTGTTTAACCTTTCTAAATTTAAACCAAATGAAATGTAAAGAAGAGTGTACACCACTGAAGACAGGAACAATAACAAAAGCTGTAGTGCATTTGATATGACTGGTTTATTTCCTTTCCAAGCACCTGTCACCATCAAAGACAGGAGAAGGAAGACACCTGGCACTTGTGAAATCGTGACTTCCATGAACAAAAACAATCTGTAACATTTCTTTTTCAAAATTTGGTCATGCTTTACTGAAGACCTCATTTTTAGAGAAATAAAGGCAATCTGAAATAACTACTCTACAATGTGAATTCTGGGATTTTATCATCAGGTTGTTCCACCTAAAAGGTTGAGTCTTGTCAAGGAGAGTTGTAGCAAAACCAAAATAAACACACAAACACCAAAAAATCAGTAAGGGCAGACTGCTTCTGTTACATTTCACACATGCTTTTATCTAATAAGTAACAGCTTCCATTATTATTAAGAAAATTAATAGCTATAGTTCACATTTCAGAACACACTGCATGCACTAGCCCAAGGAAAGGCAGACAGAAGCGAAGAAAAATGGAAACTTTTTCCCATTAGTTGTCATGAATTAGGACTATACTGTAATACTGACACAATGTGTTCTTTTTACTGAAGTATATCATACGTTTATTTATCTGCATGTCATTTACAGAAGCTGCTCTGTGCCATGTAGGACATGCATTTTGTTTCTTGATAGAGTATCTTTTTCTCCTATTGCTATAATCATTATTAACATGAAAGGACAGGTAATGACAAAAAAAGTATCCAGTTTCTCCATTTCCTGTCCATTTTTAGGAATTCTAATTTATAGATTTGAAATTTAGATCAATCAGCCCGATTAACAAGATGTACACACAGAACAAAGGAAATGGAGAAAAATGGATGAGGAGGAGCTACGGTAGAAAGACATAAATTGCATAGCTCTGGTTATTTTATGCGCAAAACAAACTTAGGTACATTTTTGCTAAATGAGTAAGGATCCTAAAGGGGAGATTTGGTTTGGCTTTCCACCCTTCTGATCTAAGTTCCTCAGCTTCCTTTATTCTCATAACATGAAAGTAGGACATCACCACTTAGAGACAGTATCCTACCTCAGACTAGGAGTCACTTCCTGATTCATTCAAATGTCAAGCTTTGTGGGTTTTCAGATAAAAAAAAGAAGTAAGTTAGCCGATTACCACTACCTGGGTAACCCAAAACTTTTTTTTCTGTTAAATACATGCCCAAAGGAGAAATAAGCAACAATGTCACCACAGTTGCAACAGAGATGAACAGAAAAACTGTACATGGGTAAGGAGCAGTTCAAAGACATCAAGATGACACAGGGCAGTGCTGAAAGCCAAATTATTGGGCTGGAGGCAGGCTGTCAGCAAAGTTCCCCCAAAACTAGACTGTGACAGGCATTTTTAAATGTTTTGTTATTGACTTTGGCACAAGAAGTAGCATCAAAACTTGCTCCCATAAATTCAAGAGGTTGCACAAGGTCAGAGGACTCCATGTCATACACAATGAATCTGACGAACACAGAAATAAAGCAGTAGAAACAGGGTGGAATTAAAGAGCATAGCGACATAGGGTCACTCACAAAGGAATCTCAACCTGGAGCAGTGAAGCCTCTCAGCAGCCAGCCTGCAGGGCACTTTGTGCTGCTAATGAGACTGGCACAAGAAGAGCAAATACGATCCCCAGAGTTATCAAATCATTATACAAAGACATGGGTAAGAAAAGTGAATTTAAGTGGGTGCAGAGAAAGATGCGAAGTGATCAGGGGATGACAGAGTATCTCAGAAGAGATTAGACAAGCAAACCTTGGCTGCCTCAGCACATCAAAGGCTGGAATGACACAGCTATACTTTGTTATTAGGGAGCAGAAAACACTGAAGATGGAGAACAATATTTATGTTAAAACACAATACTGACACAGAACAAATGGGTGTAAATGGGTCATTTACCAACCTAGGCTGGCAACATCAATTAGAACTTGTAGTTCAGCGGGATCCTTGCCAAGCATACTACACAAGAAGGAGCCACACTTCATGGCTCAAGAAATCCAGTCTTGTATTCCTAAACTTCAATACAGACAAATGCTGTACTTATTTTTGGTACCTCCAAGATATTTGTTTCTTCTTCTTCTGAAATAATGAAATGCCAAAGTATTTCAAAAAAGACACCATTATTTAATTTGAAAATAAGGAAAACTGACACAGGTAATGTATGACCACAAAGCAGCTTAGGCTTTCTGATGCTGAACACTGTGTCATCTCTCAGGCACATGATTTGAAGAGTGAAATCGCAG
Organism: Edolisoma coerulescens; assembly: GCA_013397115.1. Classification (NCBI taxonomy): domain Eukaryota; kingdom Metazoa; phylum Chordata; class Aves; order Passeriformes; family Campephagidae; genus Edolisoma; species Edolisoma coerulescens. The sequence goes on along the minus strand of VWZW01002933.1, from coordinate 80,096 downwards.
GGCTCCATTACACATAAGCTGTTCCATGCATGAGATAAACCCCTCAAAATTAAAATCTGCGTCTCTTCTGAAAATACGTTTATACTAACTGCTTCAAACTAGACACAGCAGATCAGAATTCAGGTCCCCAAACAATCCTTGGATTTATGCTTTGGATTAAAAAAATTACTTTTGTATTATAAATAATTTATAAATTATTATTATAATTATTATTTTATATTTTTATAATTATTATTATAAAATTATTATAATTTATAAAATTATTTAATAATTTATAAAATTATGTATTATAGATTTTTTAAACTCAGAACTGTTGGTATCAATAGAAAGTGACTGTACCATTTTACCCCCTTCTTATAGTTTCTCAGTGGTTAAATTACTTGCCTTGACGAAAGAGTTAAACTCTGGACCCTCTTGGCCAGACAGGTTTCCCAGCCACATCCCACCTCATTCGGAGCAGAATTAACCAGCCCAAGGGAAAGCAAGGAATACCTCAGACGTGGCCAGCTAGTCTGAAGCTGTACCTCTGCACGTGCAAACATATTCACCACCAATGGGGTCAGAATCAGCTGGATCAAGAATAAACAACTCTTCTTACCCCTTGTAAGGAAACCACTACAGTGCGGGAGAACAGAGGAGAAGGGAAGAACTCTGACCTCCAGAATCCATTTCACATTTCACCCAGCCCAAGGGAAAACGCTTTATGAATGCAACACAACTCACCTTTGTGAAATTCACTATTATGTTTCAAGTCAAGCTCCCTTGTACACTCTAACTGCATTGTTTCTTCACAAAGTGGTCATCAAAGTCAAGAATAGATACTGATTTCTCCAGATTTACTCCGAAAAATAAGTCTCTTGGAATATAGAAACTTTGAAATTCAATATCCTCATGTAAGAGACACCCAAAATCTAGCTGTCCTACTTCCCTGACCCATATTTCTCATCATTAAGAAGCTTCTTCTCCATCTCCTATCAAAGTAAGGTGAAATTATGACAAGAAATTTCACGCTTTACTGAATCAGCACTTTGTATGAATATACATATCAAAGAGGAATTTCAAGCTGGATAGAACTCTTTTATGCACTAAAATCAAAATTAATGAGAAGCTTAAATTTATGCAAACATACTGTTAAGATTCAGATATGCATTTTCCTATATTAAGAAAATTGTACCAGTAGCCACTGCCCAGATAGGAATTTACATGCACCCATTTTGATGTCAAATCCCAAGTGACAGGAAAAAATGTAATGTTGCCTGAAAACTTGGAATTTTTTAATTGATCAGAGCCTTTTTCTTTGAAATCAGTAATATATACTCAATATGCCCTGAAGAGGTTCTACTTAAGAACCACAACAATTTGTCATATATTAAATCTCCTTATGAAAATATTTCAGACTTCCATGATTGCTTTTATCCATAAAATCTATCATTACTACCATCGCATTCTACTACCACCAGTAAGCAGATTTATTCCTACTCTCTGTAACTCAGATTTTTCAATGTTTATCTTCTTAATGTAACAAATTTAACTCTACATGTAGATACAATGTATCTGCATTTAAAAAAATTTGATATTTTTAATCTTCGTGTCCAAATTTTGAAATTTTTTGTATCCACATTTAAATATTGATTCTAACTTAAGTTCATGAATATCTAAAATATAATTTAGTAAGGCTGGAAAGGACCAATAACTGATTTCTTTCTACATCCACACCTTCTATGCAACTCTTCAGTGCTGAGCCCAGTATCTCATCCTTGTTATTCTTTACCATTTTGTCAATTTTTGTCATTCATTCACAGGAATGTGTCTAATAGGGAATCCTTTCTTCAAGGGCATATCACACTGAACTCAAGGAGTAAATGCTGACACTGTCATGACATTTTTCCAATTAGTTTATCCAAACTGCCTTTAAAAACAGATTATTTTTAAGCACTAGGCCTCGGGGCTCTGACTTGCAGGGGTCGTGGCCAATGGTGGGGTGGCCGGGAGGGCTGCGCCGGTGCCTCCCCAGCTGTCTGCCCCACCCACCTCCACACGGTTCCCACCCAGGGAAGCAGGGAAGGGCTCAGCTGCTCAAGTGGCAGCTGCTAAACCACTGCAGATCACTGCCCAACTGCCAAGGTAATCTGAAATAGGTGTCAGTTAAACTCACAGTGCTGGGTCATCACGATGCTTCAGCAGCTGTTGCACAGCTATTTCCAAAAGAGGGGCAAGGCTGACAGGCAGGGGCAAAAAATCCAGCACAGCTGCTCCAAGGTAAGTAAGCTCCATTTTAGTAACTTCAGCTTTAAGAGGACCATTTTCACACAGCTTCCTTATCAATGCACTCATAAGAAAGAAGTGTGTGTGGGCTTTGCTGTTCTTATTTTGAACATATCAAACCATGCCAATTTGCATTAGTTCAATTTCTCTGTTGACTGAATCCTGTATTGAATTTTCCATTATTTTGTTCGAAGCTTGCCTTCGGGTTCTCAGCTCTGGCAAAATATCAGCACTCCAAGTGCTGTGTTCAAGAACTTATCATAAATGAGTATCACTGTGTCAGGGACCGTCTTATCCATTTCAGTTTGGGCAAGCTTTCAAGTTTTGCCAATATAAAATGTTTATCCTTCGCTGGCATTGTCTAATTCTCTCCTTCCCTACTCACTGAAAAATACTCCACTGGACTCAATTTGTAAAAGCCCATTATTCTGATTCTCTCCAAATAGCAGAAAAAATATTTCTGCCTTCTCCAGCATCACACTGAACAACTATGTTATTTCCACCCAGTGATAAGTCTATCGTTTACTAAAATGGCCTTTGTTGCCAGCATATTTGATCCTCCTATCCCCACCCAAATTTAAGAACAATCCCCAAAACTTCTAGCCAAGAGCAGCTGAAAGGGAAGCCATTTTGTTTGGGCTCTCTTCAACTGTGCTATGCAGGCACACAAATATAATGAGCTGTCTGGAAGTGGCTTTGAGTGTGGTTTGAGACAACTAAGAAAACACTCAGCCCAGAATGAGAATTGCCCGTGAGTGGAACAGCACATCTGTTCGTGTTCTCATTTGCTCTGCTTTAGCACACTTAGGTCATCAGAGATGGAGGAAGGAATATAAAAAACAATCATCACAGAAAACTGCTCTTCCTCCAGGTTCTTTTGGAAACAAGAGCTTTGATAACAGAAAATTAATTGCACGTTATATAACACCACACTTTTTAATAAATTTGAAAAGGATGACATTGAAAAAAATTGATAACAAATCATACCAAATTATAATCTCTAGATTAGGTGTACCATGGATTCCAGGGGTTTTCAACCATGTAAAAAAAAAGGCAAAAGCCAGATGAAGAGCCATTACTGTTATCAGTTATCCTAACACAATTTGTGAAAGTGTTAGTCCCTTTAAAAGAAGACCACACAATTTTCCCTAAACCTCAGTTGCACGAAGAAGATTTTCTTCTTAGTTTTTCTACCCACTTCTGCATGAAGGCTATCTTTGCGGACAGCAGACTAAAACACTCAAATGTTACTATACCTGACCTTCCTAAATCCTTTTGAGTGGGGATTGGGTAAAGACTGGGTTTTTGTGTTTTGTTTTTTCAGAAATTAATTTGTAACTTGGCAGGAGCTTTCAATCCATCATTATATTTTGGGATACTGCTGTTAATTCAATACTTGGCCTGTACTCACCAACCATGAACAGAAGCATCATCTGTTCATCTTAACCAAAAGTGATAAGTGATCCATGTTCTCAGCATTCCTTAAAAGACCATGAGGAGAAGGAATGGTCTGAACTCCTGTGTGCCTCATTACATGTCAAATATGATAAAGGTCAAATGTGTGTTTGTGTGAGAAAAAGAAATAATTTAGTGTTTGGAATTTTACTAAAGAATGCTAACAATGAAAAAAACGTTCTTATTAATACAAAAAGAGTAAAATCAAGAAGTCATACATTTCAGGCTATAAACTGCCAAGTTCAGCTTTTATTACACTGTCAAGAAAATTCCCACTTCTTCCTTTATAATTCTGGGTTGGGAAGTTCCTTAGCTGGTTAGTCATGCTGTATTCAGAATATGACTACGAAAATTCGAAACATGATTTGCATTTCAATACTATATTGAACACAAACCACTCCAGACATCATTTGAATCATAACTTATATTGGATCAGGAATGATTCACAAGCCTGAACACTCATCCTTCAAGATGATCATCTTTGTTATTCATGACTAATTGTGTATGCCCTCACTGCACATGACCTGCTCCTGTTTACTTTTATATTTCTCGTAATCTTTAAGGATTCAATTCTAGAAAGTTTAAGCTATTAAAAAGTCTGAGATGGGTATTTCCTTTTCTATTTTACCTAAAAACACAAATTCAAAACAATTAACATGAAATAAATCAGCTGTAATTTAAAAAAATTATACATACTAAAAAATTTTTCTATTATATATTATAAAAACAATCGCAATTAATAAGTACTTCTCCATCTTGGGTGACCTATCAGGGCCATCTTCAGGGTTCTCTTCAGCACTTTTAAGCATCAGAAGACCATATGACTTGCAGGAAATGTATCAGCACCTGATCACATAGGTGCTGCATGCATTTTGGAAAACCATTAGTGGAAATTAGGTCTTTGCTGACAATAACTTACCATCACAGCACATTATTTGTAGTATAGCCTATTTTAAACAGGATTTCATTACACTGATAATAAAAGAATTTACCAGATATGATCAACATAAACATTTTACCAATTAAATTAAGATGCATATTGAAGTCCAACACAAGCATTTAGAGATCAAGGGAACCAATTTTAGCCACATGCATTTCCAACTGGTGCTGTATTATTCTATGCTGATATAACAACAGCACACTATGACAAGCTATACCAGAACATTTATCATAACCAAGTATTTTGTATTTCAGGGGTGATGTTTATGAAAGTTTGCACACATAAATAATTTAAAGTATTATATTCAGAAGTGATCTTTTATTCAAGTTACCAGTTTAAGAGTGTGACTTACAGAACTAGTACAGTGGTTACACAGAATGATACTAAGACTATTTTTAAGAGTTAAAAAGGTACAGGAAGAAGCATCACCATAATAATCATCATAATCATTACTGTGCTTTTGTCACCCTCTTTCCTTTTAGAAAAAAAGGGGTGAAAACACCTCTGCATCGTCTGTTTCTTTTAACATTTAAGCAACTATAATGAAGACTCAAAATGCCAAAGCAGAAATAGCTAGTATCACCAATTTACCTTCTGAAACCAGTTATTCCAAATAGTAAGTTCTCAAATGATGTTTTAAAATTTAATACTATCCAAAGCCTGTCATACTCATAAGACAGGAGATTTAAGATTCTAAAAATAGTGGTATATATAGAAAATGTTTTGAGGGGATATATAAAGCAGGTATTTAAACTGAGACCTTTTTCATCAAACCTTTTTTGTGCATCACTGTATTTAACAGAACTGAGAAGGAGAAGAGAATTTTTACAGTTACTTCAAGTCTCCTTAAAAATACTGAAGAGTCTGGTCCCAGGAACTGGCTTTCAGTATACATGCCTACATGTATTTTCAAAGAACTATAATCTTGGCAAAATACTCAGAAATCTGTTACCTGCATTAGATAACAGAAAAAATTAACCAAAGAGTAAAAAGACAGTAGAAAAAAACATTAGAAGCATTTTCAACAGAACAAATAGCAAAGGGTGGAAGAAGTACTTAAAAACGGAAATAGATCTATATTGTGCTATTCATGTACGCACTGAAATTTACTGAAAATACTTCTATGCACGCTAAGAAGCTGTGTGTCTCTTGCTACGCCTTTAAAAGGCATTTTTCAGGGTATGACTCTCCAAATCAAGTCAAAACCGGGCCCTACTGGTCCTCTGAAGAAAATCCTATCAAAAGAAAAATGCTCCTTACAGCCCACAGGCAAGGTCCTTCATGTGAGTCAACAGGAAGAATATTGTATCTTCACACAAAACCCGAATAGGATGAAATAATTTGGCAGCAATATGTGTCCTCCAAAAATCGCCATACATTTCTGCAAAAGCAAGGAGCGCTCTGCTAGCAATGACCTAATTACTAGCATAAAAGCTGCGTATCTGACAAAGGGGAAGAAAGGACTCACTGCTTCATACATTATTTATTAAGATATCCCACAGCATTCAGGTTAAGTCGCGGACCCAAGCACCTCTTTGTGATGTTAAATAAATCCGTGAGAAGTCAGCGGATCCCAGGGCGCGCCGAGGGCGCAGCGCTGCCCCCCGAGCGCTCCTGCCGGCCGCCCACCCGCGCGTCCCCCGCGCTGCGGCAGCGGAGGCGCCGCCGCC